>WNWU01000054.1:7761042-7923347 GCA_012654045.1 Ptyas mucosa
GAAGGAAGGAAGGAAGGAAGGAAGGAAGGAAGGAAGGAAGGAAGGAAAGAAATAATGAGAGGAGAGAGGGTCTAAGGGAAGTCCTGCCTTACCACTTGTCCACCACAGGTGTCCCTGACACGAGTAATATTGAGCTGGCTACACCCAGCCTGACCATGCTCCCCACCCCAGGTCAAACGCAACCCTGATGCGGCCCTCAATGAAATCAAATTTGACACCCCTGATTTAAGCAGAATCTGGTCTGACTTCCAGCTATTTCCCTTCCTCCTTCTCCCCATTCTTTTTTTCCTGATATGCTCCATGTGCCTTTAATACTAATAGCCAAGAATTTGGTGAATTAATGTTTCCTCAGTTTCTGCTGAAATTTTGTTTGATGCACTCTTTAAAGAGAGTCTGCTTTGAGAGTACAGATGAATTGAGTACAGATGAAGCCTGTTTTTCCTTGCTGAAAGAACCAGGCAATGCTTCTCAAATCAGAACTTTTTTGCAAATAACCTTATTTTAGCAGATGTTTAATATTTTAGACTTTGTTTATTTCATATCCTTGATAGATTTTAACACCCAAGCCTGAATTATTTCAATTGGGAACTTTCAGAGGTCATGATTTTGAGAGGCAATGGCAGCATAAGTCTATTCATTACAGAGTAAATCCCTCTTTTAAATCCTATATAGACTGTGGACTGTGATGGGAGTCACACCAACACAGTAAATGGAGTCACTATTGTAGAGGGGCATTCAAATGAATAAATACATCTTTCATTAGAGACATTTCATTTGTTAACTGAGTTATGACACATTTTGAGTGTACATAGATGAAATAACTTACTGGTAGCTCTCCTATTGCATTCACTTTACCAGCAAGATCAAAGAATGATTCAAACATAAATCCCCTATCTCTTCAAAAGTGTATTAAAAAATCAGGAATTATAATTTGTTTATTGTTCAGAGAACAATAGTTCAATTTCATTTAATCAATAAGCAATATCAAGGTATTATAAATTGAAGGCATTACAAAGGAAGGCTAGTGGATGCTCACAAATTCTCTAGCGGTGTTCAATTGGAAGACTGCAAATTGCAATATATAAACTGCAGGCATAAACCTATTCAAAGAAATAAAAAAGGCAGCCATAAGACCTTTAGACTTGGCTTAGAGCTTTGTCAAATTAAGGTACTGCTTTGGCCTGACACAACAGCTGCTGTCCTAATAGTAACCAGAATTTTAAAAATCTTTTCTCTCTGGAGCCTGAAATGAATCTCCTGTCTTAGTGCCTGTCCTGGGTACCCTCCCCTTATGAAGTTCCCCTTCCTTTTTGCTTTTCAGCTTCCAAGATGTCATGGATGGAACCACCTCTATACCAGCTGGAAATTTCCTTTCATGTTTAATAAAAACAAAACAAAACACTCCCTCCCTCCCTCCCTCCCACAATTCCTTTATTTTTATTTTTTTCTTCTCCTAAAGTCATCCCATCACTGCTGCTTCTTGCTTATTCATGGGGACTGAGCACTTACATGCACCAATAGGATCTAGCCCTGGCAGAGTTTCCCCAAATTCCATCAAGAGCAGAACCCCTAATTTATAATATGTGAAATCTTCTCTCTACACAAGGCCACATTTTCCACAGCAGGGACTCATTTGGAGTCACATACCAAAGAAAGTGATCTAATTTATCTTCCTTGCCCCCACCCCCTTTTTTTTCTTTTTCTTTTTTTTCAGTTCCAGAAGTTTCAGAAACTGTGCAGCCAAACTGCTAAGAAATTAAGATGAAACTGCCTAATAGTTTCTGGTACCATAGTGAAAATGGTGTTTGAGTTTTTATTTCACCTTAATATGTGCCCCAAAGGAGCACCTCTCAAAAAAAAAAACCCAGACAAACAAAAGCCACAACTATATGAACCACTTGGAAATCCTATTCTCACCCCCTTGATGTTTTTTAAATATAGGTAGCCCTCGACTTACAGCAGTTCATTTAGTGACCATTCAAAGTTACAACGACACTGAAAAATATGACTCATGACAGTTTTTCATACTTATTACCTTTGCAGCATCCCCATGATCATGTGATCAAAATTTAGATGCTTGACAACAGGTTCATATTTATGACTGTTGCTAGGTCCCAAGTTCATGTGATCACCTTTTGTGACAAAAGGTGGGGAAGCCAGATTCACTTGACAGCTGGGTTACTAACTTACCAACTACCAACTTATCACTTAACAACTGTGGCAAGGAAAGTCATAACATGAGGCAAAACGCACTTAACGAATGTTTCACTTAACAACAGAAATTCTGGCCTCAACTGTGGTTGTAAATCGAGGACTACCTGTATAGCTCCTGTCACTGAAAGATTGCCCACTCAATCTTTGATAATTTTATTAACCACTGATAATTATCATCCACAGATAATTTTATGAGTGTGGTAATAAACCCTAATGAGAATTTAAGCAATAACATGCCAGATTCCCATACTTAAATAGCTTTACCTACCTTTCATTTTTCAAGTGTTGAAACATGCAAATATTGTAGCACTGTAATAGTAAAGAAGAAGTGTCTGTTTTCTGAAATCTATGTTCCGTAAAATTTGGCTCAGTGGTGAACAACTGAGCCAAAATTTGGCTCAGCTTGTAACAACTCCTAAAAATGCATGTTCAGCTTATCTCCATTCCAGAGATTTGCTAGATCCCAGTCATTACAGCCTAGTTATCACTTCAAAATAGCGACAGGCTGTTTCATTTAGGGATCTCTGCCTATAATTTAGGAATTTTAAGGAAGAGCTGGACACATGCAGGTTTTGCTTTATTCCTGAGGAGTGGCAGCTATTTTCAAATCTGAGTTAAAAGAGAACTATGAAGTCATGCCATTGGAGTCAGGCAAAAATTGCTTGCAAAAATTGTTATTTCAGATATGAGCTCATGTACTTTGGGTTCAGGAATTCAAACTCAATCAACCTCTGTTTGCAATAGTCCTGCTCTTTAATCTGCCCACAGTTCTACTTCTGGATCATGTTAGATCCTAGCAGCTAAAATGTGGCAGATTGATTGACCTTTGGCTTTTAATGAGAGATGGCAACAAGCTGTTTTCCCTGGTTAAGAAAAGGGCCATAAATTCATGCAAAAGTCCCATCATTGTTTAAACCCAGTTCTGAAATTTCAGCTAGTTAATAACACAGACACTGGTAGACCTTTTAGCACACATCACTTTCCCTTAGGGAATATTAAGCAAAGCTGGTGGCTCTGAACTAAAGTCTTCCTGGAAAGGAATGCTTATTAAACCAGTTTACCTCTATAGTGGAGACATAAATATGAGGAGAAGACAGCAACACTTCCACTCAGTTTTTCCAAACACATCGGTGCAGGGTAATACTAAAGAACCGAATGCCGATTGCAGAGTGCCTGAAGACTGGATGTCCTGGCAGGGTTCCCCATCACCACCTTGTGCTTTTTCACCTCAACTTGCTGGCTCATCTTTTCTCTTGTGTCCTACCACTCGCTTCTGGCCACTGAAGGGGTAGGAGGGAAGCCTGTGAGGCATGGACAGAGGGCCCGATGGCCGAGCATGAACTCATTATCCCCTCTTCCCTCGTCTCCTCCCCCAAACAGCAAGGATGGGCCTCAATACTCGAACGTTTACTGTACTGTTGCAACAATGCATGGGTCTTTCTCTTCTCTTCCTCTCCTGCGGCTGTAACTGGAGGCGTTTTCACTGTATGTCTGTGCCGTTCCGCTTTTCTGAAGTCTCTCTGGGACTTCCTGCCCTGACTTTCTTGCAGCATGAAAGCCACCTCTTCCCCCCCATCTCTGCTTTTGCCACATGCACCTTGAAGTCTCCCACAGGGCTTTTTGCTGTATGTGTCAGCAGCTGCCAACCATCATGCACTTCCATTTGCACAGCACTGTGTGCTTCTTTCCAAGAGGTCAGCTTGCCCACGGGGTCCATGGCTTGATTTAGGGATCAAGCCTGATGATGTCAACAACAAAAATGAACAGATACTTGGGGAATGCTGGTTTTGGTTGGTTTCTCCTCCTTCCCTCCCTCCCTAGAATAACAATTATTTCATGTTTCCAGTCATTTTAAGGGTGAAAAAAAGGCATTCTTTCATTTCATTCTAGCCTATCCACTGAAACGGTTAGACCAATTGGGTAGCCTATCAACCATCCGTTGGGGTTTGGTGAGGCATATATAATAAGAACATAGCGAAGCCACTCCCAAATGGAGACTGGCCTAGCTGAGGTGGCATATATGCAGGTAGGCAACTCAAGATACCTCTGCAAAATAAATAGGGGCGCACTTCTCCTTCCCATTTTGCAAATGAAGAACTGAAGCATATCATTAATAACAGATGCTTCTCTCTCCTTCTGCCCTCTGAGTTGTAGATTCAAATACGCTTGATGTCAAGTCACATGCAGCTATTTTTCTCCTTTTGTACTTAAAATTATCCCCTTCCTAAAATGTTCTCCACCATCCTCAAAGTGATTGCATGATCCAAGGAACTGTCAGCAGATCTGAAAACAAGAAATATTAAGGAAACAAAACAATAATGTTTAGCTTAAATAAAATTAACAGAAGCCATTTTGAGTTTAAGCAGAAAAACAAAATGGCTCCCCTTCCAGAAGTTTACAGTGGACGCTTCATACCAATCCTCTTGAAATGAACAATTTAACAATCAATGTCCTAATTTACTTTGAAGATATCTGTACGGAAACTAGGATTAGATCACAGAGCAGATTATATCCAACTTCACAATATGGAATATAAAATCTTCCTGGTCAAGGCACTGAACTGAATTAAAATAAATAGGGTTTACCAGATATTGTCAGAGGGAACAATCTCTATTAAGGAATTATGAAGTTAGCAAGATACTTAGAATTCAATCCTGACATGATTTTGGTGTCAAAATAATTTTCTGTGATTAATTTAAGGCTTGGACTAAAAGCTAATCATTTATTCATTTGTGCCATTCAGTCACAGTTGACTCTTTGTGACTGCCTGGATATGTCCCTGCAATTTTCCAGGCAAGATTTCATAAGTGGTTTGCCCTTGCCTCCTTCCTAGGCTGAGGATGTGTGGCTGGCCCAAGGTCACCCAGCCATTTTTGTGTCTAAGGCAGGATTAGCACCACAGTCTTCCAGTTTCTAGCCTGATGCATTAACCACTACATCAAATTGACTCCCACATAATTGAGTTGCTGGAATTCTTGCAACGCTGTCACTTTCATCTTAGCACAACTGGCCCAAGATCACTCTGCTGGGCTGCATACCTAAAGCAGGATTAGAACTCACCATCTCTTGGTTTCTAGCCTGGTGCCTTAACTACTAAACTAAACTGGCTCTAAAAGGCCAAAACAGTCGTTCCAAATATGGTGCAAAGTAAACTAAATATCTTTCCATTTCCTCAGATCCTTTGGCTAAAGCTGAGGGAATTTTAGCTTTGAGATCCAAAGCCTCTGTTGAATTCCAGCTTGAAGGTAATGTCTCTCCAGTTTACAGGGTTGCCCAGCAATCTGCCTCCCCCCCTCTCTGCAATAGCCCCCTCCTGCACAGATACATACATAAAGACCAGGCAACCAACTGAATACTTTTAGAATTAAATGTTTTATTTTCCCTTGTCTTCTCTCCTCTCTCTCCCCCCACCCCACTCTCTCTCACACACACTCATACACATATTTCTCTCCAAGATTAGGAAAGATAATTAAGGAACTTCCCAACATCATGTTCCTTCTGCTTCATTATTTATCTTATAAATTGCCTTTGGGAATCTGACCCTACATTTCTGCCAATACTGCATGCTTCCAAATTGCTTTAGTTTGGGAGTTTTGTTCTTCATTTGATTTTGCTTGCAATTTGTTTCCTTTTCCTAATTTTGGAGGGCTTTGCCTTTCTCTTTTAGACTTCTCAGGTTGATTCTCCCCAACTCATCGTTTTGATAAAGGAGCTGGATCCTGGTCCCCAAGCATGATGTGGCAAGAAGACAGTCAAACGCATGCAATTGCCTAGGATTGCCTCAATCTTTATCCTCCCCATTAAGCATGCAACCCTATCAACATTTATGTATCTCCTCTTCATCACCAACCTTCTGGGCATTCATCAAATGGGCTAGTCCTATACAAGAAGCATGAGAGAAGTCCCTCCTTCTCCACACCAAAATTCACCATAAATTATAAGACATTGACCTCCATGCTATATGCAAAGTACCCAGAGATATTTACTCGCAAAGCACTACAGCCACAATGTCTTGAGATGTAAGCTGGCAGTCAAGTTCACTGGGATGGAGGTGGGATGAAATTTCCCCAGTGCTTCCTTAAAAGAAGCAGCAGGTATATTTCTGTTGCTGAAACAAGCAAGAGACAGTCAGGGTCGACTCTTAGTGACCATTTGGTTAGATTTTTCTCCATGTTTTGAAATGCTGGCATTTTAGAGCAAGATTCAGGGAAGAAGCCAGCATGGAGAAAGTAAGACTAGCTTACAATAAGCCACAAGCAAGTATGAAATACCATTCCCAATCCTTCAATCAGAACATGGACATTTCCTGAATGAGGTTAAATCCTTCATTTTTCACTCCCATCACTTTAGATTGAACTCATGTCTAATACCACCACCACATAGCACACATATACAAACACTGTTTTCTACAATTGCTAGATTGTCACTAAGCATAATATTTAGTTGCCCACATATTCCTCTCATTTCCTATGCCTGTTTTTTTACCATTCATGTCTCATTCATTTAAGTTCTGCGCCCATTTTTGTTTCATTCCTTGTGACCAATGAAGGCTCCTCTCTCCTCAGCTACATGTTAAGGAATTTGTCACAGGACCAATTCTGATTAGCCCAAGACAAACGATGGATAATAAAAAAGGGGGAGCACTGGACAAACACCAAGAATAGGGAGAGGACGCAGAGGGGCTGGGTAGCAATACGGTACTGAGAATCTGGCATGGCAGCATTAAATTGATGTTACCCATGGCCCAGCTGCTTATCTTAGTAGTTTTAGCTTCTGCTCCTTAGAAGGTAGGTAACCATAGAGCTTTCAAGTATTCTTTCAGTTTCTGGCATCCTTAGTAAAAAGTTTTTCACACATGTTGACACAATATTTATATTGGCTTAATAGTCATTCCTTATCCCAAGGGAATTGCAATGTTTTAAATGAGGAAGGGAAGGCAATGCTAACAAATTTTTAGTCCCATCACTAAAGTACAGTCCCGCAGGATTATACCAGAGAAGTCACAATTAAAATGATGCGGATTTAACACATATTTGTAGTGTCAACTTGCCTTCAGAGCAGAGAACCCCTTTACTAGGATATCTGCAACAAAGTGGAGAAACATTAACAACACTTGGTCAGCACTGCCTTATGTCCAGTGGCTGGAATGAGGTGGAAATTATATTTAGGATTAATGGTTCCTATCCCATCTCTTCAGCCTTCTCCTAGATCAAGCTGAGATGGCAAAGGATGACAATTAGCAAGATCCACAAATGTGGCCTGGCATTGGGCAGCTCTAAGTCAACTTTTCATTGATTCTCTTTTCCTTCCTTTTGGCCTTCTCTGCAGATCCGCGTAGTGAAAGCGTTCCGTAGTTCACTCTATGAAGGGCTGGAGAAGCCAGACACCAAGACCTCCATCCATAATTTCATGACAACGCCTGAGTTCTTGATCAACGACTACATCCACAACATTCCTCTCATTGACGATACAGACGTGGAGGAGAGCGAGGGTCCCCTAAGACAGCACTTCAGGGCCAGTCCCCCACCATCTCCCAACAAGAACAACAATGCCATTGACAGTGGCATCTACCTTAGCACCGATGTCAGCAAGACACCTACCTCCTCATGCAGCCCAGTTAGCCCACTCCACAGCATGGAAACCTCCCTCTAACACAACCCTACCATGCAACCAGTTGAATTGACTTTGTTCACAACAAGAGGTGTCCAGTTCCTCCTGGGAGGTAGGCTAGCTAAGGAAGGATGGAAAGCCGACAGGAGATGACACTTCACCTCTTGACTCAGTGGAGTGGAAAAGGACAAGGTTTTCTGCCATTGGATGGCTCAGGCAACCAGAGACATGCTGATTTGATGCAAGGAAAGTAAATCGTAGAGGGGGAGAAAAGTTTTCTTCAATCACTCGAGAGGTTTGGGCTGAGTCCCAGAGAGTGTACAGGAAAACCACCCATTTCTCTAATCTGTTCTTTGGGGTATTTTTGGACACAGCCACACTCACCAAACCCACAATGATTCTGCAATTGGGGGGTTGCTTTGATTTTTCTTGTGGGACCTCTTTTTTCTCTTCTCCCCCCCCCAATGTTTAAAAAAGAAACTATATTTGCACCAGAAAAAGGAAGAAAAACAAAACAAAACAAAAAAAGGAAAAAAGAGGAATAATCTAGACAACTATTATCCTAAAATATATATATATATATATATGATACCAACCGACAGATGTATTAACGGATTTTCTGACCATAACGCATGCCTGTTATCAAACTCTCCTTTCTTCTTCCCCCTCCCCCAATGGAATTTCAGTCTGGGGCAATTTTGCTTTTTTTAAAGAAAAAAGAAAAAAAATACATTGTTTGCTGGAGCTTGTATTTTATATCAGGATTTGCCAGGAAAAAGAAAAAGATTCCTTTCTATTAGGAGGGGAATTGGCTGTGGAACAATGAGTAACCAAAATGGATTTATTTTATTTATTTATTTTGTTGGATAGTGCAGATATAGTGTGATTGAAAGTAGAGTATGATTGCAGTGACACAAATTTGGGCCTTTTCAGCAATTTCACAAAAAGTGACCAAAAGGCACTTCTTTTCCTCCCCCCACCAGTGCTCACGATCCATATGCTTCCTTTAGGTAGTGATTTAACCAAACATCCAATAACTGAACAATACAGAGAATTTAGGGTGGAAAAAGAAGATAAAGTTTACACTTTGTAAGAAAGAACAGAACATCTTTCCTGTTGCATAAGATCACTAAATGCATGCATTATTTGATAGATTTGTCAGAAAATTATATTTCTGAGAATCGTTTAATTTTCCAAACACCAAGATTTCTACCCTCACAGTTGTGAAGAAACTTAAAAAAATATACATGCAGGGATTGCACAGGACCGCATGGCCTATTATGGCTACTCACCTCCACACTGCGGCTTGAACTTACTACTTTAAAATTACTTTTATATTCTATCTTATTCCAGAGACTAGTTAAGTTTCTATGACTTCGAAATGCCCACTTTGCGCTGATTGGGAAGATATTTCCCTTCAGCCAGTGTGTGCTAATTCTGAGATTCTAAACGGATTCTAAACTTTCATGACAAAACTTGCCTTGGGTCCAATTCTTTATACATGAGGAACTGAGCTCAGCCTTAGCAATTCTCTCAATCAAGCAAATTCAAACTGCATCTTGGGGGGGCGGGGGAGGAAACCCTGCCAATAAGACAAAATACAACAGTCAATGTACACAGGGGGTTTGGAGGAACATTATGGAAAACAGATGTAGTAATCCATAGGCAACACTGAAATGAACTCTAGTTCAGGGAAGCTGCCTTGGAAAATTTCCAGTGCCAATACTAATTTATGGAAGGGTGCATATTAGGAGTCCTTTATATCTTCTGTATCAAATGCTCAAGAGCACAGAAATAGCTCCTGAATATCCTTGATTTGTATATTATGCTAATGGTCTGAGTAGACTAACCCTTCACTTATATCCTCTCAGGAGCTCTGAGTAGTCTGCTATGGATTGTTTCATGTTAACTTTACAATAATCCTGTGCTGGCTGAGAGGAAATGAGCAAGTTGTCTAAGGCACTTGTGGCTGAATGAAGTCCACCACATTTAAAAGTTTCAGTAATATAAATTAGGCCAGTTAAGGAGGGACATACTGAAAATAATCGCACAGCATCAACTAGGCCCTACGCTGATCAAAATTCAAAAGAGTACCAGCATATTGGATTTTGTCACATATAACTATAAAATTATTTTTTATCGCCAAAAGGGCACTGGGTTAAACATGATTTCAGCATTTCCCCCCCAAACAATATAAATCTGAAATATCTACATTAACAGTAAAAGTCGATGCCATGGTGGGTAATAGAATTCTGCACAAGAGGTAAAGGTTGCTCTAGCCAGGGACAAAAATTATGTATGGTCTTAAATGAATTATGAGGGTCCAAAACCCTTTCAATATGAAAGTTTGCTAAAAAAAACTTCAATCCTAATAGTTTTCAAACATGGAGTGGCACCAGCTGCCACCTGAAAGACATTCCTGGTTCTCAGTCAGATATGATGACCAAGCAGTACTTGGTGGTTAAAAGTGGATTGGGCAGAAATCAGGCAGCAGAGGGGTGAGGGGCACACATCCTCAGACTGTTTGACTTAGGCTGCAGAAATGAGACCCTCTAGTACTCTGGCAGTGCCATTTTCCTCCACCCATGACATTACAGCTGACCATTCATCATGATTCAATATGTTACATGTTTTGTATTTCCTAGGGCAAGCCTGCTTGAAAATACCAGCTACAGCACTATCAGAAAAGCCATCCCTCCTTCGGAAGGGCAAATGCCAAACCCATCTGTAAATCTCTTTGTTGCCGTCTTTTCTTTCTAAGAACAAAATAACAAAAGCAAGCTTTTTTTTTCTTCTTTTTTCTCATCTGAATGTTTTTTTAAAAAATCCAAAATCTTAAAATAATTTAGTTTTCAGGGAAGGGGAATGGAGCCAAGGAACACTTTTGTCTCAACCTGGGCTTCTTTTCATTCAATATTGTAGATATTATTGATAGAAACAATTATAAATATTTAAAAAAAATATTCAAACAAAGAAAAGGTCACTTTGTCGCTGTAAATTTGCCAGCCATTTACAAGTGAGTTTTGTTCACAACTTGGGAAGGGAAAGGACGTTCACTCCAAGGGGGAAGAGGGGAGAAGAATTCATTCTTGTTGGGGACATTTCTTTTCTAAACCATATTCTAATGGGAAGAGGATGAAGGGTTTTTTTTAAAAAAAAGAATAATAAATAAGTTTAAAAAACAGTGCTTGTACATTTGTCCTAATGAAAGAGACTGCAGAAAATCCACAAGCATAAAGCAGGAACTGGCTTTATTAAAATTGACCTGGTTATTATAAAAGCCATCCAGTTACTGGGAGAAACTAGCCTCATTCAGTAAAAGAGCCTCACATGAACAAAACCTATCACTTCTTATAGTAGTTTTTAAAGTACTCTTTTGTTGTACTTAGCTCCATCCTATACTTATTTCCGTATAGCAATCCTTTTGCAGATCTGTCATTCAATACTGGAGTCAAGCTTTAGAAGCTGAAAATCTCCGGCTTGGTCCTTGGCATCAATAGGAAGGTCTAGGAAAGATCACCACCAGGAATTCTGGAGCATAATGAACTGCCAAACAATGAACTAGTAGGTATTACCAATCTACCTGAATCTGTTCCTATCACACCCCTTTATCACTGTTCCCTCCTTTCAATGCATGTTTTATTTATGTACAGCTCCTTAGATCCAGAAAGAAGACAGTTTAGGATCTGCTGGTAAATCTCTGGATAATCCAAAGTAGATCACTAAACATTTCTGATTTCCAGCTGCTTAAGAGCATCACTACAGAATCTGGGGCAATAGATTTTTTTTTTTCATGGAAAGACTGAAAAAATCCATTTAAGTTTCTCTGTCCTGTATCTGGAACAAATTCCCAACTCAATTTTTGAATTCCGCACCAAATTCTAGTTGGTGGCTTGAACGGATGTATGTATGTATGTATGTATGGTGTGTGTGTGTTTGCATTTGTGCACGTGCTCGTATATTGCAAATGCCTGGCAAACGTAAGTCAGTTTAGAAATGGCTGAAATAAAGGGTTTCAGAGTTCATGAATGGCCAACTGGCACAGACAAGCAAGCACCGGAAACAGTGAGCCATGTCTAAAGAACAGCTGATGCTCCAGGGAGACTAACTGCAGTCTAATTAGGATTGCATTAATATCTATCTTTAATTTATTTACTTATTAGATTGATTTGTTGCCCATCTCGCTTCAAGGTGACTCTGGGTGGCTTACATTAATGCACTGTTACCCAATTCCTAGAGAGAAGGTAAAATTCAAGAGTAGCTGACTTGTAGTGTATTTTCTTTAAAAGTTGGGTCAACTTTACTCAGATTGCCAGCACAACCTTCTCTGCTTGCAGCAGAATAGTATTTGTAGTAACTATATCTGGCTATTCTGTTAAAAGAAGAAATATGCAGCAACTGAGGTACAAGATCTGTGGCTGTGTAAATATGGATGGATGTTTGGAGGGCTGGGGGGGGGGTGAAAAGGCAACCAGGTGTACACAAGAACTGCCTTGCAGGATCGGACTGAAGATATGTCTCCTTCAAAATTCTCTCTCCAACACGAATTAGGCAAAAATTAAGGGAATTTTATAATAAAGTATGGCCAGCATGATGGCTCAGTGGTTAAGACACTGGGCTTGTCAGCTAGAAAGCCAACAGCACGGGTTTGAGAACTGATGGGGTGAGCTCCTGTCTTTGCCCAGCTCCTGCCCACCTAACAGTTTGGAAGCATGCAAATGTGAATAGATAAATAAGTACCACTTCAGTGGGAAGATAAGCAGTGGTCTGTGATGTCATGCTGGCAACATGACTGCAGAAACGTCTTCAGTCAGCTCAATGGTTCAATGGCCCTTGAAATGGAGATGAGCACTGCCCCCTATAGTCATTATGACTAGCAGAGTAAATCCATAGGGACTCCTTTCCTTTCCATAGTAAGACACAAGTCAGACAGATGCCCCATTGGGTGTTGCCAAGAAATGGTGCTTAAATGTATACCTAAATGTGGAAGTTCAATTTACCATCATTACTAATAACTAAAATAATTGGCCTCTAAGAATTTACCTAGTTCTTTTTAAAAGTTGCATTATCTTCCACTGGAATGTGTGGTAACTACTCTAAATCCACCACTATTCAGTATTACTGGATCAAACTGAGCTTCACAATGTTTCAAAAGTATAACCCATTGTTTCTCTATTTAAGCTTGTCTCTCATTTTTCTAAAGTTCTAATCCTTCTACTATTTTTTTAAACTAACCATGCAATCCTAAACAGATCTATCTGAAATCCATTCCAATGAAAGCGGGACTGAACCAACACCTACAAGATTGTACTATAAAAATGCTAAATTCTTAAACCTCTGTAGAATACTATCACAGCAACAGACATTTTTTTTCTCCCCAAGTCAGTACAATGCCAGAAAGAAACTATGAAAAGGGGCTCAGAAATCTGTTCATATGTCTCTCTGTCCATCAGCCAATTCTCTGAAAATCGAACAGAAGGAAGCCAAATGTGGCATGACAGAAAAAGCCAGCAAAAAAGCTTGAGTTTGAAAATAGACTGAACCTGGCCAGGGGGTAAGAGAGAAAACATTCCAGAAAAAAAAATGATGGATGAGAGAGATAGTTGGGCAGAAATCCAGAATTTGCTAAGCTCCTCTCTCTTGTCCCAGATTAATTATTTATTTCTATTCCTGCCATACCACAGTTTGCGGTAATTTCAAGCAACCCAAACATTTATATAAAATGTCCATGGCAGGAACTAAAATATGTAAAATTCTAAAACCTCAAAACTGTAAACATTACAAAAACAATCAAACTGAGTATCCTTTTACTCATCACAGGACCTCCAGAAAAACTTAAAAGACATAAATTTATAAAGCGGAACAAAAGTATAAACAGAGAAATTCAAAAAGTAGGTGCACTTTTTTTGTGTGCTGAAACATTCTTCTTGTGTTAAAAAAAATTAAATCTTTATTCAGGAAAGTCCAAATTCCTTAAATTTAGCTGCAGGAAAGTATCTCCAATGTGCTCTGTTCCATTAAAAGAAATCTGGAGCTCCTTTGAACTACTTTCAGTCAAAAGAAAGTGACAACCTGAGTGAGAAAGGAAGTGATGGAGAAATATCATAGTCTAACAACTGGAGGCATGTCTCGTGAGAAGAAATAAAAGTATTTTTGAGGAGAAAAAGATACCAAATTGGCAGCATCTTCTACAACAGTCCCCCAATCACATGACCCAGAATGGCACATGCTTCCTCATCCAAACAAATAGATAAACATAGAGAGAGGTAACATGAGGGGCAGCAGAAACACAAATATACACAAGTACAGAAGTGACCCAGAAGAAATGAGAGTTCTCCTATGGGCTTAAAAAGAATTCCAGAAGTGATGCTTGCTAGGCTTTTCACCCCATTTTATACTCTTACCATGTTCTTTCTACAAAAATTAGAATTGTGGGCCATGAACCAAGTTCTCTCTCAAAATCCCTGCAATGTAATCTGCTGGCACTGAAAACGGCTCTCAACTCTAGAGAAAAGAGGCCCTGGACTTCAATTCCCTCAAATCCCAATGTTGGTTTAGAATGACACAAGTTTCTAGTCTTTGTGGTTAAGAAGATATATTTAACAATGAAAGCAATGCCTATTGAATTTTTAGAACCAAGGAGAGTGGCTGAGTTAAATAACAAGATGGATTCGAGTGCTCCATTTAAGACACTGCTTTTTCCCATAATAACCAATATGTTGTGGTACGTAAATAAGAGAAATCATATATATATTGTTGAACGTCAATTTTAAAGGGGCATGTTTTTTCTTTGGCATAGAATTAGAAGCCTTTGTCTTGTATCGGGGTGAAATGCTCCCGGTTCGGACCGGATCACCCGATCCGGTAGCAATGGCAGCAGGTAGTTCGGAGAACCGGTAGCAAAAATCCCTGTGCCCCCCCGCCATGCCCAGCTGAGCCGCGTGATCATCAGAGACTGGGTTTTTTACTTTCAAAAGCATTTTTTCTACCACCTCTTCGGCCGAAAAAATGCTATTAAAAGTAAAAAAAAAGCCTCTGATGATCACGCTGCTCAGCTGGGATCGTCAGAGGCTTTTAAAAGCATTTTTTCTGCAACCTCTCCAGCTGAAGAGGTTGTTGAAAAGAAAACGTCTTTAAAAGTCTCTGGCGATCCCAGCTGAGTTGCCTGATCGTCAGAGGCTTATAAAAGCATCTTTTTTCTGCAACCTCTTAAGGTTGTAGAAAAAATGCTTTTAAAAGTTAAAAAAAAAGTTGGCCACACCCACCCCATCACATTACTCCCACCACCAAGCCACGCCCACAGAACCGGTAGTAATAAATTTTAGATTTCACCCCTGCCTTGTATCCATAGCATAGAGTACGAACTGCTTGGAGAGTGCAGAGTATATTGCTTGGAACACCTTATTCACGTTCTTTCCATTATCTCAAAAATATAGAAGTTAGGGAGGGAGACTTATTTCACCATCTCATGTTTATAAACTTCAGACACTATTTGGAAGCTCCTGGTTAAAACAAAGGCCAAGTATGCAAAAGGGAAAGACCAAGCTTACGTTTATGACTAAGTGATGTTGTTCACACAACACATGAAACTCCATAATCCCTTGTCCCAGTCAGCTTCATCCACTAGCAAATCCACCAGCAATTTTTACACTCTCTTCCCAGCTGCTACCAAAAAAAAGGTTGAGAGGTTGCCAGCTATTTCCTGCTTTCTGGCTTGGTTATTTTTTCCCTCAAGTTGAGGATATTTTTAAAAATTCATGACTATGAGTGATGTCCCCATGAGAGATCTGAGTTCCTTACCTCAGATGATTGACTTAACTGCAGCAATAAAACATGCCCATACACACTTGAAAAATACTACTATTGCATAATAGTAGAGTCAGTGTTTCTACACAAATTCCCATTTGTGTGGTGTCTCTGTAAGATGCTATTTTAATCTTAAAGAGATTAAATCGAGATTAGGGATGTCCAACACTGGGCATTTTTTAAGACTTGTGGGCTTCAACTCCAGAATTCCCTAGCCAGCATTGCTGGCCAGGGAAAATTTGGGAGTTGAAGTCCACAGGTCTTAAATTCGCTAAGGTTGGACACCCCTGATCTAGATGATGCAGCTGATTTGCAAGAATTATTTTACTTTAGGGACCTGGTGGCTCAGCAGACTAAAGCACTGTTATTAATTGTTATTAACATCAGCTGTCTGCAATTACTGTAAGTTCGAATCTCACCAGGCTCAAGGTTGACTCAGCCTTCCATCCTTTCTAAGATAGGTAAAATGAGGACCCAGATTGTGCGGGCAATAAGCTGACTTTGTATAAATATATAAAAGTATGAAGGCTATTGCTTAACGCATTGTAAGCCGCCCTGAGTCTCCAGAGAAGGGTGGCATATAAATCAAATTTTTAAAAAAACAACTTTAAACAAGTAAACAAGTCTGTCCGGTGTTAAATCTAAGATCCTGGCATTCAAATGGCCAATTAAACAAAATGTTCTGCTCATATGATATGCCAAACATTTCCAAACTTTCTCAGTTCTCCTAGGCCAAAATTCTATTTTATGGTGCCTTTAATGTCTTAGTAATATTTTCAAGGTACCCCAAGCCAAAACTGTGAACTATCTCAAGCTATTAGTTGTAGTGTCCAGCAGATGTTGCACATCACTGTTTTGCTCAAAAATTTAAACTATCCCATAGCTCTCTGAATTTGCTGAGGTACCTTAGGGTATTACAATACAATTTGGGAACCACAGTGCCCCATAAGTGTATCCACACATATTCTACAAATACAGTATGTATTTATACTGAGAGATGCAATCAGCTGTCCAAATATTCACCTGTCTATGCCTACACTTATCTAGATCCCTTATTCAATAATACACTGTATTTTAGATACAATATACGTTTAAAAAACATGAATGTGATAATCCTCCCAGATGTTGTATTTATAGTTTTGGCATTGCATTGTTTTTAATTAATAGAGCAAGGATACAGCCTAAATGATTGGAATGCCTGTCCTTGGAAGGACAAAATTATGTTACATAGAAAAAGTCAAATCTCTCCTTGCTCTTATGTGAGGTCTTTCTTGCTTGTCTCTGCTTTGGTCCCTCAAAGGTGAACAGGTTTTACATTGAATTCCCAACAGTCTAAAAGATGCAAGTAAAATGAGATATAAGTTTAAGGAGATTCAATGTTATTTACTTATTTATTTGTTCATTTATTCATTCATTCAATTTCTATAGTAGAGCATCTCAGCCAATAACTCCGGGCAGCTTACAATTATATAATTGTATATATTACAATTAAAATACTAAAAACATTTGAAAAGAATAAAAATACTGAGAACATCCAGATTAAGAACAAGATATTTGGTCAGTTAGTAATGTAGCCTGGATATGGGGTCCTTAGCACCCCAGGCATGGGAACATAGCCAGGTTTTTAGAGCCTTATGAAAATCTAACAGACCAATAGATCACCTCACGCAGTGAATCATGTAAATGTTAAATTGCAGAAAAGAGAACCTTGAGGCAACCACAAAGGGGCCATAGTCTGGATCTCTCTCCCTTTGTCAACACCGACTAGAACTGGTTCTGGAGAAAGGAGGAGAACCAACACAATACCGTGTCGCCCACCCCCAATTCCCAGAGATGGCCCAGAAGGATACCATCATCAAATGGCACTGAAAGGTCAAAAAGAGCAGGATGGATGTTCCTACTGGAGCCCATCCATGAGCATGATCAATACTGTCTCAATCCCAAAATCAGGTCTTCATCCTGACTGAAAGGATCTAGATAATCCGTCTCATCCATGGTTCTTTGAAGCTGCCAGGTGACCATTCTCTCCACCACCTTCTCTAGAAAGGGGAGACTGGAGACTGGATGAAAACTGACCAGCCTAGCTGGGTCAAGAGGGGGCGCACCACTATCTCTTCAAGAGCCAGTAGGACCAGTCCCTCTCTCAAAGAGTTAACTATTGCCCAGACCTACTCACACATTCCCTCCGTGAGGCCTTAATTAGCCAGGAGAGGCACGGATCTGACACACAACTGGCCAAAGTAGCAGATGAGAGAGCCCTGTCCACTTCTTCAGGTTCCATGGGCTTGAATGCTTCCCAGATCACTTGCAAGACACAGCCCCCACCACCTCCATTGACTCTGATATAAGGTAGGGGTCCAACATACAGTGACTGAATGCGACCAATTTTGTCTGCCAGATGTACTTGCTGCCTATTCTTCACAGCAACCCTTTAGGTGGACTTTGGCATTGCTCCCTCCAAGGGATTGAGTCACCTGAAACATTGGACAATTATCAGCAGACACAATAAGGGCATAGAAGTAGTTATATTTCGCCACCTTATTGCTATAAGGTAAGCTTTAATAGTGGCTCTATCTGTGTCCAATTGACTTTGCTCCCTGTCTTTTGTCAGCAACACTTTAGGCATCTCTTAGCCTGCTTAAATTCCCTTAATTCCGTCATATACCACAGGGAGTGGTGGAAACCCTGGGCAGGGCAAGGCCGTTCAGGAGTGATCCAATCTAAAGCCACCAATGCTTTGGTATTCCATGCAGCCAAGGCTGCAATCAGACCAAATAGCAGGTTTTCCAGAATAACCATAAACTCCCTCTGGAACCCAATGGGTTCCATTAGTCCTGTGGGGCAGGCTGATCCAATAGTTATTCCAATCACAGCATTAATTCTGTAGGATTGTCTATAGAGTAGCTCCCATAAAACCATGTAGTTAGTGGAAAAGGGGTTTCTAGACCTTATCATTGTAGAGAAAAGCATAAAAAAGGAGAAAGACAATTTCTGCTCAACCCTTTAAAAACACCAGATGGCATTATCAGCCTTTCTCTAAATTAGGAGATCGGGTTAATAGACCTCCACAAGTCATCCCTTCCTGAAGATATTAAATTATTCCTTATAAAGCATATAGACCAAGTATATTCCAATCACACTACATAAAGATGGGGGTCGATTTATAGTCAGAAAGAGACCTTTAACACAAATCAGAAAATTGGAGAACCAAAAACCAAGACAGAATTGGAATGAATCATAATTTCTCTGCATAATTAGCTAGAAAAATGAGAAGATATGGTTGTTATCCTCAACTTCTCACCCCAATTCCTTCTTTCAATAAGTATTTCTACTATCAGAAGGATCACAAATTCATATTACAAATGGTACAGATATCTTCTGGATATGCAGTATCATTTGTCCCAGAAACACAAAAATAACAGCAGTCTAATGAACCTTATTTTTTTAATCTACAACTGAAGAAAACGCAACAATAGAATCAGACTGTCCTTCAGATCCCACTGCATCACACATGGGATTTACTTATTGTTTTAATATGCCACACATCCACCTAACTGAAAATATCCTTTTAAGGATCGTACAGTGTGATGATCAAGCACTGCTAGCAAAAGATGAAAAAAGTTGGGACCAAACTAAATTTGACGCCAGGGTGTGCCTTAAACGTTTTAAGTTTTAAATTGGCTTAAATCTGTTAAGTAAACTTAAAATAAATTTTTACACTCAGAGGCGCTGAGGTTCGGCTGCTGCTGACCTGTAAATGCCAGGTCAGTCATCCAAGACCTTATTGAGGAAGAGCATGCATCACCAAGACCTGGCTGACTCTGAAGGGATGGGTGTTCCCCTTTTGGAAATGTGCCCAGGGATTTAGGGTTTGGCACAAGCCAGGATCCCAGGGCAGGGGACTTGAGGAGGGGGGATCTTTTTTGGCCTTCAAGGGACCTGCTCTCCAAGTTTCTGGCTGTGAGATATTGTTCCTGAAGCTGGGCTCACAGAATCAGATGTGTTGCTGTTGTACCAGCTTCCCTGCTGCATAGCAGCCACCCTGATTGAGCTGCTGGAGGCCCTCTCAATGATGGTAGAGGAATTCCTCAAGGCTTATGGTCCTGGAGGACTTTAATCTGCCATCCCTGGACTTGGCCTCAGAAACAGTCCAGTTCAATGACTACCATGGCAGATCATCTCGGGTCCGACTCAGGACAGTAGAGTGGTCACATGCCAGACATGTTTTTCTTGTCAGAGCAATGGCAACATGACCTGGTGGATCAGTCTGTTTCCCCCTTGTCATGGTCAGATCACACCCTGTCCTTCAGATTCTCCTGGGCCATTCCCCTCCACAAGGAGGCTGGACTCAATCAAGCAATTTGCCTCTGGCAACTGATGGACCTGGATGGGTTCCAAAGGGAACTGAGGGGTATCGTAGGGGCTTTGTTGCAGTCCTGCCAAAGGTCCAGTAACATTCTGGAATCAAAGAGCCTGTGCAGCCTCTTGACCCATCGCTCCCAGCTGTCCCTGTGGTTCACAGAGGAGTTGTGGGTTTTGAAAAGGAATAAAAGATTCCTAGAGCACCACTGGTGGAAAACAAGAGATCACTATGACCAGACACAACTTAGAGCTGCTATTAAGGCCTTTCTTGTGGCAGTAAGAGCAATAAAACATCATTTCTCCACCCTTCAGGATCACTCAGTCCCTCCTAGGGCAAGAGGCCTTGTGTGTTGGGGGGGGGGTACTCTCCAAGGCCTCACAGAGAAATTTGTTCCACATAAAATTGCTCGGATTTGTTCCCAATTGGACCCCCTGCTTGCTGCTGGTCCATGTGAGATGCTGGGGGAAAATATTGCCCATTCATCTGGGAACAGTTTGATCCTGTTGGACCTGATGAAGTGGACCGGGTCCTTGATGCTATCAGTGCAACCACCTGTCAATTATAACCTTGTCCGTTCCAGTTGGTGAAAGCCTCCAGGATGATAACTGCCAGGTGAGTTCAAACATTGATAAAATTCCTCACTGCAGGAGGAGACATTCGCAGGGCCTTTTAAGGAGGTCCTGGTTTGCCCCCTCCTAAAAAAAAATCTCTTGATCCCATCTCTGGACAATTTTCATCCGGTTTCCCAAAAGGTGGTTGCTCGGCAGCTTCAGAGTGTCTTGGATAAAATGGATTATGTTGACACTTTTCAGTCAGGATTCAGGCCATTATGGACAGGAACAGCACTGGCCTCACTTGTCAATGACCTCTGGAAAGAGCGCGATGTGGTGGTGCAACCATCCTTACTCTCCTTGACCTCTGAATGTGTTGTGGCCCGTCAGCAGCCTGTGCAGCTAGTAGCTGATTCCGACAGCGAGGAGGCTGGTGTGGTGCTGCTCCAGCAGCCTGTGCAGCTGGCACTCGAGTCAGACAATGAGGAGGCTGGAGATTTGGTGCCAGAGGCAGGGATTCAGCCAGGACCTTCAGAACCTCTAGAAGCTCCCATAAGTGAAGAGGAAGAAGAGGAGGAGCTTCTTCTCGATGCATGGGCGCGCAGAGCTGCCAAAAGGCAGGAGTGGCTCCTCAGGAGGTCTCCTTGAGAGTAAGGCTTGGGGCTAATTGGCCACTCCCTTAGCCTATTTAAGGAAGGACACGACTGAAGCAATTTGCAGGGAATAATTTCGTTCACTTTTCTTCGCATCTGGATCTTAGTTTTGTTATCAGTTTCCTGCAAGTTGCTTCTGGGCTTTCTGCCAACCATAGTAAGATTACGATTATTTATTCTTTGGATTTTTGTAGGCTGTTAAGAAAGTTAATTAACAGCCTTTGTTTGAAAAAGACTGATTTAATTTAGTAAACTAAGTTTTGTACAGACTTTGTGTGTGCTGCGTTCTTTGGGGTCCGTAGCTGGGGCAGAACAGAATGGCCCTTGATACCATCAACAATGTTATCCTTTTGGGCCAGCTGCAGGGTATGAGGTTGGGTGGCATAATCTCGCACTGGTTTGGCTTCTTTCTCCAAGGCCAGTCCCAATCAGTTTTGATATGAAGAGGTCCAGCCCATGGCCGTTCCTTTGTGGGATGCCACAGGGCTTCAGGGTGGATAAAAATCCATGATTTTTTTTTTTAAATTAAAAATCGGATTTTTTTTATTTAAATCAGATTTTTTTAATTTAAATTGGATTGTTTTGATTTTTATCAAATTTATTTTAATAAAATGCTTTTGGAGTAAAAATCTATCTAAAGGTAGTTTTCTATTTAAGATGCAATAATTTAGTTTATTCAGCATGAAATGGAGCTTAGTTATGTTGAGGCTCTATATTCTGCAATATTGGGACTGTTGGTGAGTCAACAGCAGGTCAGAGGAGCCGCCGTGGGACAGAAATGACAGTTGCTCTTTAAAAATTATGATTTAAATCGAGTTGATTTCAATCAAGCCTTTTTACAAGTGATTTAAATCGTGATTTAAATCAAATCCACCCTGCAGGGTTTGGTACTCTGTCCACTCCTTTTTAATATCCAAATGAAGCCACTGGATGAGGGCATTCATCACCATGGGTTGAAGTATCTTCAGTACACAGGTGATACTCAACTCTGTATCTCCACCCCGGTGACCCAAGTGATGCTATTGCTGCCCTCTCACAGTGCCCGGAGGCTGTGGGGATCTAGATGGGGACTAAGCCCTGGCAAGACTGAATGGCTTTGGGTGCATGGACATCTGGGACTTTGGCATCTTTAGTTCTGGGTGGGGTTGCACACTCCCAGATAGACCCAGTGCACGAT
The DNA here is from genome assembly GCA_012654045.1 of Ptyas mucosa. Classification (NCBI taxonomy): domain Eukaryota; kingdom Metazoa; phylum Chordata; class Lepidosauria; order Squamata; family Colubridae; genus Ptyas; species Ptyas mucosa. Next base: position 7,783,417 of record WNWU01000054.1, read on the forward strand.
TTGGGGGTTCTCCTGGACTTGTGACTCCTGCTCAAAGAGCACTTGGCAATCGTGGCTAGGAGAGCATCTGCACAACTCTGCGTTGTGCCAAAGTTGCAACCTTTCCTAGATCAGGAGTCCTCCAGTCATTCAAGCCCTGGTCAGTTCATGGCTAGACTATTGCAATATGCTCTACACGGCACTACCCTTGAAGAGAATTCAGAAGCTACAACAGTTGCAGAATTCTGCGTGGGAATTTTTGTAACTCTCAGGGTACCCACATTATACCACTGTTACGTGAGCTGCATTGGCTGTTGGTTGTTTCCGGATACAATTCAAGTTGGTTATCACCTTTAAAGCCCTTCATGGCACAGGTCCAGGGTATCTGAGGATCTGTCTCATTCCAATGGGTTTGACCCACCCCACTTATGCTGGCAAAAGGGGCATGCTGCAGACCTCATCAGTTAAGGAATTTCTTCTGGCAAAGTCCAGGAGAAGAGCCTTTTCTGCCGCAGCTCCTGCCCTTTGGAACTCATACTAGAAGTGGTGAGATCTGCACCTACCCTACCGATCTGACAGTTGGCATGGGGCCCCAATGGAGGTGCACCATTCTGGAAAGGGCTATCGGATTAAGAGAAGATCCCAACTCTCTCCATGTACTTCATGCTCCCCTCCTCCCCATCTTTTAACTTTTATATTTTTATTGTTGTTATATATTATTTTATCATTTTAATGTTTACTGGCTTTTAATATTTGTAAGGTGCCTAGAGTCGCATCTAGATGAGATGGGAAGCACACAAATCTAATAAATAAATTCTTTCGCAACAAGGTCAGCACAAGACAATGATTGCACTGAGGCTTGGAAAACTACTTGAGAAACACAAGTTAAATATCTTGCCAGCACATTTTACTTGAAATAGATGAAGAATCTTTTTTACTCATTTCCTCATTCCACAAACTTCAATTCAGAACATTGTTCCTTTTGTGGGTGATGGAAAATTAGTTCCAGACGAACTCTCCACTGGAAAGTGATTCCATTAGAAGATCCTCAGCGCTATCAAGGTGCTTTGCTTGTTCAACTCTAGTGCTGTTCAGTGGGATGCCTCAAAAGAACAGGATGCACTTCTGGTGTCAATCCCTTCAAGTATCAGTAATACTTCCGCCATTATCCCAGCTTGAAACATGACAATTCAGTACAGACCCTCGGCTGGAAGTATATTTAGATCTCTGCATCCAAAGTGTAGATCCGTATCAGTTCCAAGACTATCTGGTCCATAACAGGTTTGGAAAGATCTTCACTGAACACCTAAAAGGTAAATTAAATTTAAAAAGTTTTAGCAAAGCAGAGAAAAAACATCCTGGCAGGATCAAGTAAGCAAAATACTCTTCCAGAATATAAAGTACCCTGCAGCCAATTGGGATGCATATTTTTTTGCATACTTTCCCTCACCAAGAGAGGTTTAAAGAATGCAAAAATTCAACCTGACCACAGCTGGCAAAAGGACAGAAGATATGGGTGTAAATACATCACATAAAATGATGCTTCTCTCAATTAATGCTCATTCCATTAGCAACTGCAATCCTATTTCCAACTTCCCTGTGAGCATCACAGCCCTGGCTTTTATTCTTATCCTGCAAAGAAGCTCCAATGCCTGAAATAGAAGATGGATCTGCAAAGCTAAATCACATATGCAAGTACATTTGGGGTTTTTGGAACATTTTGGAATTTTTCCATGTTTTACAATTTAGCATTCATCATCATCTCTATCTGTGAGATTCCACAGTTTTGATAGAGGCAAGCCTAAGTCTAAACAAGAATATGGCTAACTGTCTCAATTAAAGCAGATCTGTGATTGATTCTCTCATCTTTTTGCAAACAAATGGATTAGGACCACTGAACTGGATGAAGATTAGCTTTCCTGCCCGATGTTATTTATTTAGCTGAAATTGCTCTGCATATGATATAGATGTTATTTGCTCCATAGAGTACATGTATGTTTTAATTCAGTTCAAAAGAACCATGGCTGTATTAGTCACTTAAAAACAAAAACATGTAACCCAGCTATGGATAGCTCAACTTCATTTCACAGCACAAAATTTTATTATTCAGTTAACAGCATGCCCAACTGTAAGTATGGACCTAATGGGCATTTTTTTTGAAGTTTTGACTTAGCATATAGTGTGCGCACTTAGCTATTGTGATTTATGATGGTTTTGTCTCCATCACTGGAAGTTTTTAAGAAGATACTGGATAACCATTTGTCTGAAGTGGTGTAGGGTTTCCTGCCTAGATAGGGGGTTGGACTAGAAGACCTCCAAGGTCCCTTCCAACTCTGTTATTCTGTATTCTTATTGACTTGTGGGTGTTTACTTATATAATTTATAATTCACATACTTCAATAACTCTGATTGGCTGACATAAGGTTAAAATTTCCATATTTCAAAACATTATGAGAAATATCAACATCATCTTCAGCTAACATTGTCTGCCTCAAATGCTTAACAGAAAAACCAGATTTTCACTGTTTTCCTGAAATATCTAGACCTGGGAAAAGACCACCAAGAAACCCCAGTTCCATCCAAGAAACTGTCTCCTCAGCCTCCCAAGGAGCAGGGACCAGAGCATCCCCTGCAAACTGATCAAACAGGACAGACAGATTCTATCTGTGATCTGAACCCAAGCCACAGAGTGACTTTATAGGTTAAGGCGAGCTTCTTGAAAGTCCTCAAAACCATACCGGCAACCATCACAGTACCTACAATACAGATTTAACTCTGCTATAGCAGCTCTCACTTGCCAACATGTGGGCTGCCACAATCTGTACCAACTGCAATTTCCAGGCAGTCTTCAAAGACAGCTCCAAATAGAGAACAGTTCCAGTAATCCAATGTTGACATAATGAGGGCATGAGCAACAGATGCTAAGGTTTCACTTTAAAAGGGGGGCAGGCACCTTAACTGGCAAAGCAGTCAAGAGCTGGGCAAAGGCTCTTCCTAACCTTCTAGGAGGAACCATGAATCCAGGAGAACTCCCAAGTTGCAGCCTACATCTTCAGAGGGAACACAACACTATCCAAAGCCAGTGAATGCTTATGTACAATAAGCTGACTTTGTATAAAAAAGAACACCGCTTGGGGGGCCCGATATACAAAAGCATGAAGGCTATTGCTTAACGCATTGTAAGCCGCTCCGAGTCTCCGGAGAAGGGTGGCATATAAATCGAACCAATAAATAAATAAAATAAATACAAATACCAATTCTGTCTTGCTGGGATCCATGTCCAAAGCCCTCATTAGCTCCACATTTCAAAGAACGACAAGACTTCTACCAAAACTATCTACCACAAATGCTGACAAAATCCTCAGGTATGAGGTGGAAACAGAGCAGATCAATAAAATGTCCAGGGAAGATCATTTTAATCAATCCTCTAACCTTGCTGAGGTCCCTAAAGGAAACTAATTACAAACTGAGTATGACAAAGTACTAATTACATCATCGCCATTGAAGCCATGAATTCCCAAGTTATTCCAGATCCCATCCTCAGAGCATGGAAATTGAATTATCCTGCATAAGAACAACGGTAGCCCCACAATGAGATCTAGAAGCTCAATAAGATTGCTGGACAGCAGGAAGGCAGCAGAATTCCTAGCTTGTTACTGAACAGAATTTCAGAAAACACAATCAACCCACGTGCAGTAGGGTATTTAGGAAGTTAGCCCTAACCCTAACTCCTGAAACATCTGAAATCCTGGATAATTCTCAGATGGGTCTAGTCTCCATTCTCAGCTAACCACATCACAATTATACACATTAAGTGCAACCCAGGGTTTGTTCAAACTAATCTGATTAAAACCACTTACAGCTCAGCATGACATATGAACACAGCCAGAATGCACAGACCAGGATTGAGGAATTTGTATTTTTCCGTGTGTGTGATTTTCCTAAACCTGAATAATGCTGGCTTGGGTTGACAGATACCAGGCAGCATCATAGTTTTGTTTTGTTTTTACTAAGTGATCCGAGTTAAAAAATGTGTAAGGTAAGGATTGTATGTAGTTTAACATTTGCTTTGGTTTTGGTATATTACTGTATACTGGTTCAAAATTTTCTCCTAATATGGAAAGTTGTAGATAGGCTGATTAAAGAAACGGCTGGAAGATCAGTGGGAGGTTTTCCATTTCTGGTGCAGGTCAGGTGATAGCAGTGACTTAATATCTAAGAAACTGCACTACCCACATTTTAGTGTAAAATGCGGAGGATGTGAAGCAAGGATGCTAAATAAATAAGCAAACAACCATATAAACAAAATCCCACACAGACAAGCTCCAAAACCGGACCCAATTAAGAGCTGAAGGACACAGAATGCCTTTGAGCTGTTCACTTCCCACCCTGTCTCCCTCACCTGCCACCACGGTCGCTCTGCTTCAGCATCAGCAGGTACTTCCACTCCGTAACACTGCAGAGCAAGGTAAAGGACTGTCACAGCAATATGCTGTGGAGGGTGCTGGAGGCACAGGGGTCCATGGTAACTGTCCCGCAACAGAGCCCAAGCTGCCGCTGCCACCGGGGTCCGCTCCCAACTATGCCGGTTCATCCAGTGCTTCAGGGACAGTAAATAATGAAGAAGGTACTGCATAAAGAAAAAGACATCTTTCAGGGGAAATTGAAAACATGGGAGAGGAGAAGGAAAAAACCTGGTGTCAACTTCTCTTGTAACAGGACTGTCCATTCAGTGCCCGAAGGCAGAGAAGACTCAACCCCCCACCCTCCCGTGTACTTCATGCACACCATTTCTACCCTATGTAGCCTAGACCTTATGGGGGTGCTGGAAGGAGACACGGAAGCAGAGCACACGTAGCATGAGCAGCTCACACTGGACAACGCTGTCTCTCAGCTCCCAGAAATGTGTATCCAGCTCCAGGGGGTCACTCCGAGGATGCAAGTACCTGAGAGGAATGAAGAAAAATGCTGAAAAGTTTCTGTTTGCAAGTAAGCTGACTTGAGCCTTCCCCTCAGTTCCCAAGTTAATGGTGACCTTACAATCTTCTACGGCTTTCTGATAGGTTGGCTAATTTCTGAAGGACATTTTTTAATAGCAATAAATTTTACTTGATAGAGCAGATGTATTTATTTTTCAAAATTATCATGGGTCTGAAGTTGTTGCTATAATTACACTTATGATTTATAACCTCTCCCACACCACCTTATAGTTCAATATATAACATTATTTAGCTAATTCATAAAAGCAACCTAGCAACCCTTTGAAGTTACAACAGACCAGAAAAAGAGGAGTTATAGTTGGGTCCCCTCCACGGTAACATGACCCCAATCTTAGACACTCAGTAATATGGCCACATTTATGGCCATTTGCAGCGTTCCACGGTCACATGCCCATGTTTCACGATGGTTTTGTGCAAAACCAGCACATACATCCAATAAATCAACATTTATGACTGCTGCATTCACTTAACAAGCACCACAAAAAAAAATGTTATAAAATTGAGTTGGTTAGATGGCCCAACCCATTTTACGACCATTGCAACATGACTGTAGTGGGCAGGCTCCATTAAGGTTGTATGTTGAGGACTACCTATATTAGAAAGAAGAAATTGCCATAAAGCCAGGAAATAATTTCCCTTCAGGTCATATTTGCTAATAACTAGGGAAGAAACATCTCTTCCCACACCACCTTACAGTTCAACATACAACAACATTCAGCTAATTCATAAAAGGCTCAGAAGCTATTTACAAACATAATCATTTGGTTCAGATTCCATTTCATCTCAAGGAGGAACATATAGCAATCATCTCCAACTTTATCTTTCCCAGAACAGTTAGGTAAAAGAATGGACTCAAAGCTCCCCAATATTATTATGACTGAATAGAGGTTCAAAGCTGGCCCTGCAATGTAGAATGTTTTGCCCAATTCTGCTTTCCTTATCTAGAATCAAGGCAAGGAAATTTAATCGGGAGGAGAGGGATTGGACAGATAAAAAGCTACACTTCAGGTTCTTCATAGAATTTCAAGTTTTTCCCCCAGAACTATTATTTGAAAGTTCAACTGGATTTATGCCTGCATCCTACTTCATGAAGATAAACTTGGCTCTCCAAGCTTAACTTTTTTTTTTAATAGGAGTCTGAGCTCTCTGCAGGATTAGGAGATTCTGCCAAATCCCACCAAATTCTACATTAAAACTTAATTTACCTAATGACTATAACAGTGTTGGTGAACCTTTTCGGCACCAAGTGCCAAAACAGGAGTGCATATGCGTGCCGGAAACCAGAAGAGCAGCCACCCAGTGCGTATGCATGTGCTGGGAAGATATCTTCTGGTTTCCAGCATGCGCATTGGCCACCTAGTTTTACGGTTTGTGGCATGCATGTGCGCATGAAGACCAACTGCCCGGTGCACATGTGCATGCCGGAAACCGGAAGACCATCTTCCTGGCGAGTGCATGCGGCTGTTCTTCTGGTTACCGGCGCTCCCGCGTGCGTGAAGGCCAGCTCCAGCGTACCGGAACCTGTAAAAGCAACGGGCGACAGCTCGCGTGCCCGGAGAAATGGCTCTGCATGCCACTTCCGGCACATGTGCCATAGGTTCACCATCATGGGATTATAATGTGCACTGATATTTCTTACAGCCTGAAACAGCTTACGGAATTCACATCACAAGATGCAGAAAAAAACATTTGACTTACATGATGTTCACTGTTTAGATCTCCTGGGCTCAGAGGCAATGAATAACAATTGTTCAGAACTCAAAGCCGACAAGTGTAATCTTCCTGTTCTATTTATGGATTTCCTGAGAAAACCTGACCAATATAAGAATGGATGAGGGCTTTTTCTACTCCACAAGGTCTTTTGGGGTTTGTGAATCTTACAAGGAAGTCTTGTGTATTAAGATGACTTAGCACAGTTGGAACTAAAGAATCAGATGTTCATAAGGGATAAAGTGCATTATAATTTAAAGCTAATGGACCTATGACCTAAGCCAATCTCCTTCAATCTGCTCTTCTTCCAAGTATGTGGGGGATGCAATAGCCAGATTTCCTAACTAGTATGACCAAATACTGGGAATTCCACATTTTGAAAAATGCCAGGTCCATCTGGTTACCCATCCCTTGATTCAGCAACTACTTTTGCTGTAGTAGAGGCTCTCTTTGCATTGGGAAATGCCAAGCTGCAGGAAGTTGGTTTTGCTGATTCTAAGCAACTACTTACTCCTCATACATCCAGGCTACCCTTCGTAACTACATATCCTGATCCCAATGCTTATTACCTGTGGCTCACATTGATGATGTCTCTTATCCGCAAATGCTGTTCTTCAACCTTCCCAGCCAGATACAGTGCAGCCATAGCTACCAAGTAAGGATCATATGACTCCAGAGGCACCTCCATAAAAAATCGGTGATAAATGGTGCACGCTGTAGCAATAGGGACAGAGCGCAGGCTTAACTTCACACCTGTTAGCAGAAAGGAGATTCAGCAAGGAAATTCTAGCCCTCCCATTAAAGAATAAGGAAGAATCAAGACACAACTTCTTGACTCAGAGATGACCTGACCACAAGCAGAAAATGTAAGGTAAAGCCCATCGGGAAGTTCATCTACACAAACCTCCCTGAAATTAATGGAAGTTGACAAGATCTGTCCTACTTGCAGAACTCTCATTGTAAAGCTGTTTAGAAATGGGAAACTTGAGGCCATGTAGGATATGAAACACAGCCAAACAACACAGCCAAGATTCTGGGGAAATTGGAGTTATAGAGGTTCAGAACCCAAGTATTTTTATCCTGTTCCTCCATCAGAAATAAACCAGTCCCCGTTTTCTAGAATTCTCACAAATAAATGCAAACACACTGGAAATGTCTGCATGTGTCTACTCAAGTGTAAGACATGACTAAAACTAAATAAGAAATAGAGTAAGTCATACCTATTTCACACTACTTCATGAAGCTCACCAAACTAACATCTTGCATTGTCTTTGACTTTAGGCCTACCCAGTAAGACCCACTAACTCCAAGTGCCTCACAGATTGGCACTTTCTCCCAATACAGCAACTCCTTTTTCATAGGAATTGGACATTACTAACCAAGGAAGGGAGATAGTTTAATCAGCAGTAGCAATTCTTAGCTCACCTGCTTCCATGATGAACCTGCAGACTTTGAAGTGAATTCTGACATTTGCAGATAGCTGGCTGGTTTCCTGCAGTCTAGTGGGATTCATGGATGTTGGTTACAGTCTCAAGAGGATCTGCATAAGCAAGAGAAAAGTCAATTTAGGAAACACTCTTCCTTTACAAAACTTTCATTATTCTCTCTACAAACAAAACCCACCTCACAAGTTGCGATTAATCATATTTTATTTGGTTCCACTTTTTAACTGAAATTCAAACACCAGCTACCCATGTTTTCTACTCCAGGGTAAAGACAATCTAAAAAGTGTTACGTTTTCTCAGTAAATTGAAGGACGCTTGTAGAGTAAAGATCATAGCTTTCCATCTTCTTATAGAACCAACTACAAATTTGGGGCAGGAACACTATAAAACTCCTGGGGCGCTAGGATTTTCAGGGGACCGGGGATTGCAAAAAATGGTTGAATTGATGCAGTCTAATGTTGTTGTTAGTTGCAAAGTTGTGTCCGACCCCATAGACAACGTTCCTCCAGGCTTTACTGTCCTCTACCATCTTCTGGAATCCATTTAAGCTCACGCCTACTGTTTCAGTGACTCAATCCAGCCACCTCGTTCTCTGTCGTCCCGTTCTTCTTTTGCCCTCAATCTTTCCCAGCATTAGGCTCTTCTCCAGTGAGTCCTTCCTTCTCATTAGGGGCCAAAGTATTTGAGTTTCATCTTCAGGATCTGGCCTCCTAAAGAACAGTCAGAGTTGATCTCCTCTAGGACTGACCAGTTTGATCGCCTTGCAGTCCAAGGGACTTGCAGGAGTCTCCTCCAGCACCATAGTTCAAAGGCCTCAGTTCTTTGGTACTCAGCCTTTCTTATGGTCCAACTTTCACAGCCATACATTGCAACTGGGAAAACCATAGCCTTGACTATATGTCTGATGTTATAATGTAATTAATTGATTCATTTATTTAAAAGCTACTGCAACTGTGCTATTAGTTCTGCACACAAAAATAGCAGCGTTAACTTTTAAGGGGATAGGTCCTCAACAGTAACATTTTGAGAAAGATGGAGGGAAAAGACACAGAAAGATCATTTAATAACTGTTTCACAGGTAAATACATTAAATGAGCTCTATAATACTATAGGCATAAATGATATATATATCATAAATGAGTATAGTAAGCTCTTCTTCTAACATGTGTGTTACAAAGATAATTGTGTTTTCATTATTTACAAAACCCTGAGAATGAATTATTGCAGGGGGTGACAGGGAAGGGGGCAAGATAGGAAGCAGATCATGCCTAGTTATAACAGACCCTATGGAAGTCTTCTTCAATCTGGGGTCCTCCACCTGCCATTGAAATGAAGTACCATGATTCTTAGACAGAATGAACAAGTCAGTTTGGCAGGGACACATCAGTGTCGCCATCTCCAACATCTGAACGACACCCTAGGGGCAAACGACCCCCAACCTCTTGGGTACCAGGGACCGGAGGGGACGTGGTCTTGCGTGCTGCCTGCACCCCACGGATGGGGCTTTGCTTGTTTGCGCGGACCGGTTGTTGGCATGCCACGGATCGGTGTCGATCCTCGGAACGGGGGTTGGGGATCCTTATCCTAGTGACCCCCGCCCAATCTTTCCAGAGCTGGAGGGTCTATTCAGGACCGGCCAGAAGTCGACGTCATGAATTTGGCTCCCCTTGCAGGAGATGGTTGCATTTGATCTCACCTACGCTCGGCCACTAGGGACGATTCGAGACCCGGGAAGCCCCGGGCATCAGCAGGGAAGAGAGCACGAGCAGGCGCCGAGCCCCTTCCTGCTCAGTCTTGTGTCCCGGTGGTCTCCTGGCGACTCGTGCCCGGTTCACAGCCACTCCCGGACCACCCTCGGGCATGTTTCCCCCGCCTTTTGTTCTCTACCCTGTAACTCGGCTTGAGAGAACCAGACCGGGGACTCCCTCTCGGTAGTCGCGTTGGGCCGTCCTCCGGCTTCAGCGGTCACCCGCAAAACGCCCGGGACGAGGCGCAAAGCGGAGCCTCCCCCACCCCGCCGCCGAGACACAGAAGCAGCGGCGGCCGAGCGAGCCGAGCGCCCACGTGGACCATCACGTGAGAAAGGCCTGCGAGGACGCGCACTCCAGCCTGCGCTGCCCCTTTGCACGGAGGATTGCGTTCGGCGCGCCACTCTCGCGCGTGCGCAAAGCTTCACGGAATCGATCAATGGAAGGGACCCGTCTTGGTCTTTTGTTTTCCGGGTTGTTGTTGTTGTTGTTTCTTTTCGCATCGTACACAGTGGGAACAGTATTATAAAAACATTTCATTACAAATAGCATTACTGTAAAAACTGGATGCTGAACCAAAAACCATTCCATGGTTGTCTTTAAAACTATTGTGCGTACAAACAAAGAGTTGCAACTTAAATGGGATGTTGGGAAAGTCCTGCCAACTATGCTTAACCAGTCAACTTTGTTTAAACACATGCGAATACAGCCTAAGTGTGAATACAGCCTAACGAGTGCATTTTTCTTCGATAGCTTTTATTAGTGAATAAGGCGCACCACCATGCCAGTTTTTGCTGCAAAAAAAGTAAAATGGTCACTCATTTACTCTCGGGTTCAGCAGAGGCTGGTTTTCACCAAAGTGCAAGGGTGAAATCCTGAATTCCACAGGAAAATCATCCCTGGCAAGCACTTCAGTAATGCTGAAAAACATTAATTTTGATGATCCTTAACTTTAAAACTATTTTATAGTTTGTAAGGAGCCAACTGGAGATTAATAAAGGGAACATTTTTTTCCCAAAAATAAATATATACAATATAGTTACCAAGCTGCGGATGGCACTCTTTAGTAAATTACACTTAGCCATTTGTCAAGACTTCCCTCTTCCAACTTAGTTGGAAGTTGGAAATTAGTTTAAATAGTTACTTATTTATGTATTTTATCAAATTTGTACAACTACCCTTCTCCCAAAAAGTAACTGGGTTTTATACAGCAACAAATATTTTTAAAAATTATAAGCATACCAATTAATAAACTTTAAAAAGCATAAAACACACACAATTAGATCAGCAGGAAGTGACTTCAACATTTCACCACTCCCCTGGAGACCTGACGGCCGGATGACTTCGGGAAAATAAGTAGAGATGCAGATAGAATAGAATTCTTTATTGGCCAAATGTGATCGAACACACAAGGAATTTGGGCATAAGCGCTCAGTGTACATACAAGCAACAAGTGATAAATCATGATCATAATCATAAAATTCATCATAATCAGAAGTGATAGTCATTTGGATAGTAAATAAGCAATCAATATAAATCATATTAGGAAACTAAATAAAACAATATAAATCGTAAGATACCAGCAACAAAGTTTTGGTCATAAGAAGATTAGGTAATAGGAAAGATGAGAAGGATAATAGTAATACAGCCCTACTAGGTAGTTTGACAGTATTAGTTGTTTAGCAGAGTGATGGCATGTGGGGGGGAAACTGTCCTTATGTCTGGTTGTTTTGATATGCAATGCCCTATAGCCGTGATGGCGAATCTATGGCACGCGTGCCAGAGATGGCACACAGCGCCCTCTCTTGGGTACATGAGCTGTCACCCTAGTTCAGCTCTGCTGCCCATGCACATGCATCTCCCACCAGCCAGCTGGTCTTTCAGTCTCTGCTGTGCATGCGCAGGGGATGGGACATGTGCGGGGGACCATGCCCGGGGCCTGGGGCACGTGCAGGGAGCCATGCATGCATGTGCAGGGAGCCACGCATGCATGTGCGGGACTCAGGGTGTATGCAGGAGCGCATGCATGCACAAGAGCGGGGCCATGGGGAACAGATGCAGGGACCCGCATGCACAGGGGTGGGGCGCATGTGCGGGGACATGTGCGCACTGCATTATGGGAGTTCGGGCATGCGCATGTGCATTCGCGTGCTTTGGACACTCGGTCCGGAAAAGGTTAGCCATCACTGCCCTGTAGGGAAGAAGTTGAAACAGTTTATGTCCAGGATGCGAGGGGTCTGTAGATATTTTCACAGCCCTCTTTGATCTCACTTTGGGGGTGTGGGGGGAGGAGAATATTCCATAAATCGAACACCAGGGCAGAGAAGGCCCGCCTCCTTAGCCCTGCCAAGTGTAGTTCCTTGACAGGACCCACAGCATGTCTCTCTTGCAGGATCTGATGGGATGGGCAGATATAATGAAGAGAGTTAAATTTTAAGTGGTAATGTTTTTATTTCTCTTTTATTGTTAACTCACTTGACTTCCCTATGGATGGACAGACAGATAGACAGAATAATATACATTGTACATTTTCTGCAACAAATTGTTGGTCACATCCAAATAAAATAAAGGGAATCAACCAAAGGGCTATATCTGAATCGATAGTCCTGCATGTTGCAATGTGTTGTTTCATCCTCTTCTTATTGGGTGTGATATAATCCTGTAAAACAGACACAAAGTTTTTAGGCTAACCTTCTGAACATGCTGTCTTTTTTGATTTCAAATCATTTATAAAGGGGGACATTTTTTGTGAGCACTCATTGATTGAAGTAGTTTACTACCTTGGGTAAAGATACAGGAAAGTTTCTGAATATGTACCATTAATGGAACACCAAAACATTGTACATATGATAGAAGTGTTGGAATAAATATCCAGGTCCAGGTCCAAGCCGAGAGAAAGGCACTGGAGACAAAATGGAGGCTCGAGACTGATTGGAAAGAGGGTCCATTTATTGATGAAGCAGAACCACCAAGCACATTTGATTCTGGGTAGCTGACCACATGGAGTTGAGAGTGGGTGGCTTTTATACCTTCTCTTCGGCTTTGTCCTTAAACTTCCTGTTCCTGTGCAAGAACATGTATTCTATTGGCTGTTGTCAGACTCCCATGGTGCCATGTACAAATCCTAGGAGTTTGTCTGAGCTACGTTTGGATGAGGTTTGGGGTGATGCAATGAAGGGGCTTGTTGGGCAATTCCTACTGTGGCTGGGGGCTAATCCTACCTTTTTCAGACCTTGCTGCAGGGAATTTGCTTATGAATACAACTAGCTATCTCTTCATCTCTTATGTGCTGACCTCTACTAAGGGCTATTAAGAAAGGTGGGGGCTGCTTTCCAAGAGCATGTTTCTCCACTTCTCATCCAGGGAAATATAATATTTTGCCTTTTTAATATTTCTCAAAATATTTCTTTCTTCTAGGAGAGGGGTGGGTGCTAACTTTCTACAGAAGAGAGACCTAAAAATACTTCTCCTTGGTTGCATTCCTGAAATAATGTAATAAGATAACCTCCTTCCCACCCCCAGCAGCCTGTGATCTTTCCTCTGGTATCCTGCAGGTGTTTGAGTCAATGAGTCAGCTTTCTGCTTTTACTTTTCTATCCACTTTGCCTCCTTCAACACACTGCCTTGGCATTCGCATGCAGCATCTCGGGAAGCAGAGATGGCAGCCAAGCCATCAGTTTCATTCATACCAGATCAATGACAGAGTTGAAGGGAGAGTAGACTGCAAGAAGATAGGTATGAGGAAGAAACCTCAGTCATTTGTGCTATGCTAGGGGTGTCAAACTGACAGCTCATGGGCCGGATGCATCACATGCAGGCCACGTCCACTCCAGCTCCACGAATGGGAAAAGTGTCACAAAATGTCACATGACGGCAACGTGACACAGCAAGTTTGATACCCATGTGCTATGCTGAAGACCCTGCTCTCATAATTTAAAATACAGATGATTGGCAAGTTCTTGCAATGAAAGTCAAGCAACACAGTGAAAAAAATGGGACTAACTATAAAAGAGATCAAACTAATGGCAATAGATAAGGCAACCAGAAATCAAAATGAAGTGGTTTCTGCCTTTATATTCTACTATCGACTGTAAATGAAGCAATAGTCAAGAAATATGCTGCAGACAAGCACTTGTTAGCGCAGTCTTGAAGACCCTGGAAAAGATACCGTGTTTCCCCAAAAATAAGACCTTGTCTTATATTTTTTTTGAACCCTGAAATAAGCATTTGGCCTTATTGCCAAGCACTCAAAAGCCCGATTTGGCTTATTATCAGGGGATGTCTTATTTGGGGGGAAATAGGGTATTTTGATGCTGAGATGTGTCTCCATCTACAAAGATCAGGATTGTGCAAGCAATGGTGCTTCTGTGACACTTTATGGAAGTGAAATTTGGAAAAAATAACAAGATTCAAGTTATCATATTTTGGACAAATTATACAATGACCCAGCTTCATTGAGGAGTAGTCCATAACGCTGGAAGGATGGAAGGAAACAGAATAAGAAGAGTTTCAACAATGTGGTCGATGAACTCAATGAGTAATGATGGGCACTACTGAAGGGCAAGTTTGAGGACAGATCATCTTGAGAAAGTTTATCTATGTGACTGTTAAAAGCTGACACCAACCTGATGGCACATAAACAATTCAACTGAATGGAAAAGAGGAGGCAATAGCCATGGCTCAATATCTAGAATTAATTCACTTTTTTCAAACTCACGGATGTGTTGGCAGCTCTGTTGCTGGATGCTAACTACTAACAGCTCCTCTTCCATATCCCTTTAAGAGCCTTAAAGTACCGTAAAAACCAGCCAGGTTTTAGCCCAAACCTTCTCAAAAGTAATCTCCCCAGATTCAATGTCCCATTTCTACTACCTTATGTACACAACTAAAACTTTACTATGCTATTACTTTATTACTTGTAGCAGTGTTATTATTGTTTTTGAAGGTTATAGCAAGAAAATGCTTGTAAATGTATAACTGTTCTCAGAAGAATATTTTTTTCTGGTGGGATCCATGATTGCTGGAAAGTAAAACACGAATGGTTGAGAACCACTGAATTAGAAAAGCACAGCTAAGTAAATAAATACAGGTATAAGTAAATAAGTACAGCCAGTGGGATTCAGGTAATTTATCAACCGGTTCTATGCCCTAATGATTTCTTCCAACAACCAGTGTGCCAAACTGCTCAGAAAGTTAACAACCGGTTCTCCCGAAGAGGTACGAACTGGCTGAATCCCACCACTGAGTACAGCACTGAAAAAAGTGACTTATGACCATTTTTCACAATTATGATCATTGCAGCATCACCATGATCATGTGATTTACATTCGGATGCTTGACACCTGACTCACATTTATGACAATTGCAGTGTCCTAGGGTTATGTGATACCCTTCTGACAGGTAAAGTCAATGGGGAAACCAGATTCACTTAACAGAAAGTTAACAACCACTTACTAATTTAATAACTGCAATGATTCACTTAACAACAGTGGCAAAAAAAGTAGTAAAATGGGGCAAATTTACTTAACATGGTATGCTAAGAACCGGAAGCTTTGGGGTTTTTTAGATAGTTTTTCAAACTCTATTTTAAAAAGATCTGGGAGGAGGGTGGTTTCTAATGTAAATAAGGAGGCTGGGGGACCTCCCGGGAGGGGGGTGGGTTGTGTGGGTTCAGGGGTTAATCTGCAAGGGACGGGGTCTAGTCCAGCTAAGGAGCACGACGGAGGTGATACGAAATCCGGAGTCAAGGAGGGGGTTAGAGCTTATACTATCGGTAGACATTACATCAGTACTATAGGTGGGAGGGGCAGATATGGCGGGAGTAGGGGGCCATATCAAGTGAAGGGAGTACGCGCTCGCTGTCTTCAAGCGGTGGCATGCTCCGGCCCTCAATGCTCTGCTCGTTCCCCAGGTTGCACAGACCCTCAGGCCCTGGACCTTCGGCTGATGCTATGCAACGCCAGGTCTGTGGTAAACAAAGCCCCCCTCATTTGTGATCTTGTTCAAGAGGGGGGAGCGGACCTGGCAGGTATTACGGAGACCTGGCTGGGCCAGGAGGGAGGGGTTTCTCTCATAGAGATGTGCCCACCTGGTTTCCGAGCATTTCATCAGCCAAGGTCACAGGGGAGGGGTGGGGGGGTGGCAGTTATCATTAGAGAAGGTCTTGGCCCGAAGGAGACCACTGTTCCTCAGACGGTCAGATGTGAGTCCCTCCTTGTGAAGTGGGGTCATGGGGTACAGATGGGCTTGCTAGTTACGTACCTGGCTCCCTGCTACGTGGTGGCAGCCCTGCCTGAGCTACTCAACGTTATAGCCGCGGTGGTGGTTGATATCCCTAGGCTTATAGTCATGGGAGATTTCAACCTGCCATCCGTCGGTGAGGCGTCTGAGGTGGCTCAGGAGTTCATGGCTTCCATGACGGCCATGGACCTGACCCAGTTAGTTCATGGCCCTACTCACACTGAGGGAAACACGCTGGACCTGGTTTTTGTCTCTGGACAGTGGTTGAGTGATCTTGAGATAGGGGATATAGTGATTGAGCCCTTGTCATGGTCGGATCACTCCCTCCTTCACTTTGACCTTCGAACCACCACACCCCGCCGCAGGGAGGCGGAACCGATAAGGTGGTTCCGCCCCAAGCGCCTGATGGACCCAGATAGGTTCCAGAAGGAGCTTGGGCCATTTCCTGAGGCTCTGGCACATGGCTCGATCGAAGACCTGGTGGCCGCCTGGGATAGGGAGGCTGCCGGGGCCTTGAATCGAGTCATGCCTTTGCGGCCTCTGACTCGACGCCGATCTCGCCTGGCTCCTTGGTACACTGAGGAGCTGAGGGAGATGAAGCGTCGGAAAAGACACCTGGAGAGCAGTTGGAGAGCCAGCCGATCTGAATCTGACCGAACACTGGTAAGATCTCATATTAAGACTTACCTAGTGGCGATAAAAGCGGCAAAACATAACTATTTTTCCGCTCTTATTGCATCATCAGATAACCGCCCGGCCGCCTTGTTTAGGGTGACCCGCTCCCTGCTCCTTCAGGAAGTGCGGGAAGACCCCTTGGAGGGTAGAGCCGAGGATTTTGTTCAATATCTGTATGATAAAATCGCTCAGATTCGGGAACACCTGGACTCTGACATAGTAGATTCAGGGGAAAGGACGGAGGCAGGTCTTGAGAATACCACCTGGGAAGAGTTTGATTCTGTGACTCCCGAATATGTGGACAGGATACTGGGGAGGCTGAATGCTACCACATGTTTATTGGACCCGTGTCCCTCCTGGTTGGTGCTGGCCTCTTGGGAGGTTACACGAGGCTGGCTCCAGGGGATTATAAATGCTTCTCTGAGTGAGGGTGTCTTTCCTGCTACCTTGAAAGAGGCAGTGGTGAGACCTCTCCTCAAGAAGCCTTCCCTGGACCCGGCAATATTGGCTAATTACCGTCCAGTCTCCAACCTTCGCTTCGTTGCAAAGGTTGTTGAGAGTGTGGTAGCACAACAGCTTCCTCAGTACCTGGATGAATCATCTTATCTGGATCCGTTCCAGTCGGGCTTCAGGCCTGGACACAGCACGGAAACGGCATTGGTTGCATTGGTTGATGATCTCTGGAGGGCTCGGGACAAGGGTTGTTCCTCTGCCCTGGTCCTATTAGATCTCTCAGCGGCTTTTGATACCATCGACCATGGTATCATGCTGCACCGGCTGGAAGAGTTGGGAGTGAGGGGCACGGTGTTGCGATGGTTCTCCTCCTTTCTCTCTGACCGGTCGCAGTCTGTGTTGGCAGGGGGGCAGAGATCGACCCCGAGGCCCCTTATATGTGGGGTACCACAGGGATCGGTTCTCTCGCCCCTTCTGTTCAACATTTATGTGAAGCCACTGGGTGAGATCATCCGTGGTTTCGGGGTGAAGTACCACCAGTACGCTGATGACACCCAGCTGTACATCTCCACCCCAGACCACCCCAATGATGCCCTTGAAGTGATGTCCCGGTGCCTGGAGGCTGTACGGATCTGGATGGGGAGGAACAGACTCAGGCTCAACCCATCCAAGACCGAGTGGCTGTGGTTTCCGACATCCCGATATAGTCAGTTGGTGCCAACGCTGACTATTGGGGGCGAGTCATTGGCCCCCACGGAGAGGGCTCGAAACTTAGGCGTCCTTCTGGATTCACAGCTATCTTTAGAAGAACACCTGACGGCTGTGGCCAGAAGGGCTTTTTATCAGGTTCGCCTGATACGCCAGTTGCGCCCCTTTCTAAATCGGGACTCATTAAACACGGTCACTCATGCCCTCGTCACTTCCCGCCTGGACTACTGCAATGCTCTCTACATGGGGCTCCCCTTGAAGAGCACCCGGAGGCTCCAGTTGGTCCAGAATGCAGCCGCGCGGGTAGTTATGGGAGCGATGTGGCGCTCCCATGTGACACCCCTCCTGCGCAAGCTGCACTGGCTTCCTGTGTTCTTCCGAGTGCACTTCAAGGTTTTGGTTACCACCTTTAGAACGCTCCATGGCTTAGGACCGGGGTATCTTCGAGACCGCCTTCTGCCACCAGTACCCTCTCACCAACCAGTACGCTCCCATAGAGAGGGGCTTCTCAGGGTGCCGTCGGTCAAACAGTGTCGACTGACGGCCCCCAGGGGGAGAGCCTTCTCTGTGGGGGCACCCACCATGTGGAACAAGCTCCCCCCGGAGATACGGACAATCCCAGATCTCCGCGCTTTCCGCCGTGCCCTCAAGACGTTTCTATTCCAGCAGGCTGGCCTGGACTAACCTCTTCTAAAATTGCTCTTATATTCTTAAATCTTAATCTCATAAATTTAGAGTTTTAATTTTAGGTTTAAGACCAAATTATTTAATTGTATTTTAATCAATTCTTTAAAATATTTGTATTATATGTATTTTATCATTTGTCTGTACACCGCCCTGAGTCCCCCGGGAGTAGAGCAGTATATAAATATAATATAATATAATAATAATAATAATAATAATAATAATAATAATAATAATAACAACAACAAATTTCTCACTTAACACAAATCTTGGGCTTAATTGTAGTCGTAAGTTGAGGATTATCTGTACTGTGTAGAACATAAATTAAAAACAATTGTAAAAGATGTATCAAAATAATTCACTAGAGGGTGCTGTTTAAAATTCATTTACAAATGAATGGTTTCATTTGCCAGTGCAATTTCAGCTTTTTCAATATAAACCAATTTTCTAGAAGTAAAATCCATTGACTGAAAGCAGTTGGTTTTAACATTTAAGTAAACAGGAAGATTGTGCTGCACATGTAGAAATTAAGTGATTTCATTCAAACCTATTTTGGTTCAATCCTTTAATAAAACAAAACAAAAATCAATATATAGCTACCAGGTAATTATGAAAAGCATGAAGGGGCAGGGATTTGAAACTTGGGCATGATAGAAACAGAGAATAAATCTGTTGAACATAGAATCCAGAATTTAAACCATTCCAGTTGAATATTGGGAATTTTTCTCCTAACAATAAGAACAATCAGATAGGGTAACCAATTGCCGAAAAGGTAATGGCCCTCCTTCTTTGGATATGTTCAGGATAAATGTCTGTCCCACCAACTCTCCCAATAGACTAAACAGTTGGATTGGTGCATTAAAGAGGCCTAATGGCCATTTCCAGCTCTGATTCTGTAAAGAGCTACTCAGCAGCTCACTTTACAGCATAAATTAAACCATATTTTACAAAATCTATTGGAACCAAAACCACACCAATCACATGATTACTGTATGTTTTGTGAATAAAGGCATTTCATTAAATAAAAATGTTTGCTTTGGCTTAACATGTTATGCGAACACAGCCATTGCAGTTTGTTAATGTGTTTGGGGGCTGATTGGGTCATTTGGAAAGTTGAGAGTATGTGATCATATTTTATTTTTATGGGTGCTGTAAGATTGCTCAGTCATTCACAAACTGCTCCCACAGGGACCTAAACAATTACAGGGTGATATAGTAGAATACTGTCTATGTACTATGGTATTTTTCTGTGTTACTGTGCATATATCCAAGCAAACGGTTATAGCTCACTTCCCAAAAACTTTTTGGGAACCATTTGTAGTATGCAAACCTTCTTCTTTTCCTCCCTCTCTGTGTCAGATAGGGCAGGATGCCTGCTAGTTGCCAAGGGAGAAATAATAAAAATGTATTGAAAAAAATGTTTATCCTATAGAGTGTGTCCATTTATCTTGCCTCACTGGAAAATCTCTAAAAAGGATATTTAAAATGTTTGTTAGCAGCCCAGTCAGATTCTAGATCAGGGATAGATAATCAATAGACCGTATGTACACCCCCGAACAAGAGACGATCATAGAGGTTTGGTAGTGCAATTTAGGCCCATTTTCAGGTTTTAACATGGTTCCAAGTATGGGAATGGAAGTAATGTTTGAGAATCCACATGTTCCTTTCCCTAACTTTAATCCACCCTCAAAGGCAGAGAAATGTCATCTATGCCCCTCCCAGTGATGTCATAGCATCAACAGAGGGCTTAAAGCAGCAGTCCCCAACCTCAGGTCCACGGCCCGGCATCCGTCTATGGAATGCCAAAAACCAGGCTGCACCAACAAGCGAAGCCCCATCCGTGGGATGCAAGCAGCATGCAAAACCATGCCCCCTCCAGTCCATGGAAAAACCTTTCTCCATGGAACTGGTCCCTGGTGCCCAAAAGGTTGGGGCCCACTGGCTTAAAGTCTCTAGGAAGGGTAGAAATTATGAGTTGTGATCTCTGTCCTCTCAAACATTGCTCATTCCTGAACTAGATTTCAGGGGTATGCAAACAAGTCAGTTGAATTAGAAAATAGGAGAGCATATTTCCAAACCGGCCAGGTTTAGCTCATATTCAGTTCCAGCAAGAGAGTAGAATAAACACTAAGCTTAGTAGAACTCAAGAGGGGTTTTTTTTTAAATAGCTAGTTATAGTAAGCCACTATTGACAATGAATTGTCTCCTCTTCATACTATGAGATGCATGAAGAGGTCTTGCTTACATCAGAGCACTGAGAATTGGAGGAGCACAATGCCAATTGACTACAAGCTCTTCGTGTATTTTAGCAGAAATACCCTGGGTGCATAATACCAGGTGGGAGACAGGTAATGGCTTTTAAAATACAATAGTTAACTGTACCAAAGGAGAGAAGGTTTATTTTTTACAGTGTACCAAGTACTTTGTTTGTTCTGTTGTCTTTGGTTAAATAATTGAAAAGTGTTTTTGGTTAAGTTACCTTGTTTAACTTGGGGTGAAAGCCTGATCAATAAACAGGCCACCAGAAGGATCTCAAACCATCTTTGAGGCTTTTCCAATCCTGGCAGCCAACCTCAATTCCAGAACAGCTGAATTTGAGATAAGTTTACCCTTGAATCTTGTTTCATTTTTCTGTCCCTCTGATGACCTCCCATTTGTGAGCATTCTAGATTGCAAAATTTTGTGGGACATTCTACTTGTAATGATAGTAGATTTTAGGAGAAGCCCTCCTACACTATCACCACTCACAATACTTGACAACACAGTAGCAATAGTAGAGATCTTCCAGTTTCTAGGTTCTATTATAACTCAAGACTTAAAATGGGCACCTAACATCAAATACGTCACCAAAAAAGCACAACAAAGAACGTTCTTCCTGTGCCAACTCAGAAAGCTCAGACTGCCCCAGGAGCTGCTGATACAGTTCTACAGAGGAATTCTTGAATCTGTCAGCTGCACCTCTACAACTGTCTGGTTTGGCACCGCAACCGATCAAGACAGACACAGACTTCAACTGATAATTAGAACTGCAGAAGAAACAACTGCTACCAACCTGCCTTCCATTGAGGACCTGAATACTGCACAAGCCAGGAAGAGGGCTGTGAAAATATCTACAGACCCCTCATATCCTGGACATAAACAGTTTCAACTTCTACCCTCAAAATGAGGGTATAGGGCACTGCATGTCAGAACAACTAGACACAAGGACAATTTTTCCCCCATGCCATCACTCTGCTAAACAACTAATTCCCAGAACACTGTCAAACTATCTAAAAAGACAGTATTACCACCATTATTCTCATCTTCCCTGTTACCGATCTTCTTATGACTATAACTTTGTTGCTTATCTCTATTGTTGTATGTACATTGAGAGTTTACGCACCGGAAACAAATTCCTTGTGTGTCTAATCACACTTGGCCAATAAAGAATGTTAAATCTATAAAATAAAGTTCTTCCCACTTCCCTCCATGTTAGCTGACGATAGCTTTAGCACCACATTCATTGGGTTCTTTAAAAGCCCTCCCTGAGCTTTTACGTGTTGTTTCTCTCTTACAGATAGAATAAAACACCCAAAGTCTACAGGGGAGAGGATGGTATGCGTATCTGTTAATAACCGCAAACCTTTAAACAGATCTAATAAAAGTTTCTTATGAATATGAATCCATTGCTTCATTAAAGTCTTCTTGGCTCCTTAATAGGCACACCTGTATAGTTTTCTTGGCAGCAAACAGAAATGCTTTGCCCTCTTCCTTCCCCCCCCCCCCCGATTTTTCAGTCTAGCCCTAAAACTGTTTTTTCCTAGCAGTCTCCCATCCATGTATTAATTAAACCCAACTCTGCTTAGCTTTTGATCCCACACAAAGTTCTCCAGATGCTGCCTCCTGCTGAGAAATACCATATTTTTCGCTCCATAAGACGCACTCCCCCTGACCCCCAAAGTGGGTGGAAATGTCTGTGCGTCTTATGGAGCAAATATGGTGAATAGCAACCGGGCCACAGTGGCGGGGTCCTTTTACAGTGCTGAACCCCACCTCTTCTGTCTCTTTTCCACAGTGCAGGAGTCAATAGGCAGAGCTGGTACATGAGAGGACACCTATCTGTGGTCCACCTCCTGCCCTCATTACACTGCTGCTCCATATTAGGTGCTCCATATTCACAGTGAGACAGTGCTCCATATTCGGTTTTTTTTCATTGTTTTCCTCCTCTAAACCTAGTTGCATCTTATGGTCAGGAGCGTCTTATAGTGCGAAAAATACGGTGATTTTTTTTAACAATTCTGTCTTATCTTGCATATAACTGAAGTCAGTACAGATAGTCCTCGACTTATAACCCTTCTTTTAGCAATCATTCTAAGTTACCATAGCACTGGAAAAAAAGTGGCTTGCGACCGGTCCTCACACTTATGACTGTCACTGCATGCCAACAATCATGTGATCAAAATTCAGGTGCTTGTCAATTGGCATGTATTTACGACATATGCAACACTCCTAGATCACATGATCACCATTTGTAACTTTCCCAGCCGGCTTCCAACAAGCAAACTCAATGGAGAAAGCTAGATTGGCTTAACAACCAGTAATTCATTAAGAACTGCAGTGGAAGTATGACAAAAAAAATCATAAAATCTGATGCACCTCACTTAACAACCACCTTGCTTAGCAACAGAAATTCTGGTCCCAAGTGTGGTCATAAGTTGAGGACCACTGTATACATGCCTGTTCCCAATATTTATGTGGAGTAGATTAGGCCCAAAAGTAGTGAACTTTGATAAATTTCTCTACTGAGGAGTTGATTAAGAATTTTGGCCTTAGGGATAATCTATATAGAATAAGGTAGGAAGTGAGACTTTACACTAAAAATCTATCTTTATTACATATTATAATCAAAAACACAAAAGGCGGATATTACCCAAATGTTCACACACACAGTTCCTTTTCAGCTACTTTCACCAGAAGCTTTTTAGATCACAGATGTTTGTGAAAGGGATTGGCTAGCCATGTGAGTCTTACCAAAAAGCCAATATCATGGAAAAAACCCTACCCTATTAAGACCTCCAAGTTTCCATCTTTCATGGACTTGAATATCATTCCAAGACTGGCATCATACGTCTGGCTAAAACATAAAACAAGGGTGTCAAACTGCAATTACTGGCCTCACAAAACAATCATAGCTAAAGTCAAATGTAATTATGACTTAGTGTGATGTGTGAACGCAGCCAAAAGTTTGCTAATCGCTTCTGAAATGGTTCTCAGTATTCTTGTGGCTGTAAAGGCATCTGGAGGTTCAAAGCAGATGGAGAGATACCAGTAGGTGGAAACGAGTCTGGATGAAAAAGTATGTTGCCCAACCTTTGTTCCATCTGGTGAAAGAAACGAAGGTTACATATCAAACCCTTTTTCCTTAAGCACTGACCTTCCCACAAAACTATATACAATCCAAAGAAGCATGAAATAAACTCTACATATAAGGAGAAAGAGAAAAAGCCATAGAGTTGAAGAGTAAACTGGTTCCCACATTTCCTGTTACCATGGTTTCCATTCCCATATGTGCCAGTTTGCTACTAAAAAGGCTCCCCCCCCCCCCATTTTCTTCCTTAGTCTGGAGGAAGGTAAAGAGAACAGCTTCGCCTGAGAGATGATACCACTTAGCTAGAAATGATGTTGTTTTCCAGCATCCTGCAGGAGATTGGGCCAGGGAGGGAGGCAGGGATCTACAGCCTAAGAATCAATCAGACCCATTAGAGCTACATCAAGCAGCTCGCCTTTTAAATATCTCAGGTATCAAGTCTCCTTGAAGTCACCGCAGATCATAGGAAAGTGGGCAGAAGGCTAACTGCATACCAGAGTCCCCTGAGGGAGGATGGAGAAGAAAACATTACAGGTCATGGGGGAGAGAGAGGGAGAAGGGGAAAGAGAAGAAAGAAAAAGGAGATGAAAATAAGTTTTCTGAGCAAAAGTACTGACAGCATACATCTTTGCCACCATCACCATCCTGCTGTTTGATCGTGATCTCACAAAGGGCTTGTTCTACTATTAGGCAGAGAGACATGATGGCCTTAGATAGCAGACAGTGAGGAGAGCAGTAGTACTCCATATTGTGTTTGCAGGAAACCTCTCTATTTTAGTCAAGTCCAGTGGTCTCCAAAATGGAGGCCACACACATTAAGGGATGCGCAAGACTTTCTGTCAGGGAAGAAAATAGTTGCCAGCCCCATTGCATATACAAGATCAAGAAAATAACTCCAAAGGAAAGGTTAAGACTACTTGATCAGCTATAGCAGCATATTCTGATTAGTTTTATGTTGTCCCGTCCCGCCCCACATATACTCCTGTGAGGTGTCTGTCTTAGGAATGTTCTCTTCCGTTCAGATTTTTTTGCATTTGAGTTGTGCTTCTCACCTCTTCACCCTGGAAATGGATCTGGCTTATCTCCATCAAAGTCATCTTTTAATGCTCTGTTAATAGAATGCTTATTTATATTTATATATCACATCCATTCTCTCTTCCTTTTCCATTTTTATTTGGGGGGTATGATTTATGATATGCATATATTAGTCTAGTGCAGGATTGTTAAACTCGCGGCCCACGGGCTAGATGCGTCATGCGCTGGCCACACCAATATCCGGTTTAGCGAAGGGGGAGGAGTCGTGATACGTCATGTGATGATGACGTTACGATGCGAGTTTGATACCCCTGGTCTAGTGACATTGCTTAACATTTTAATTGATCAATTCATAATATTATTATAAATGACAACTGCCAGTCCTGTCAGCTTTTATATGAGGAACAGGATGAAGGTAGCCATTTTGTCCATCAATGCAATAGCCTGCTTCCTAATATCATGGCTGAGGAAGAATGCTACACTAGTGACAATCTCACCAGACCTCATAAGTAATTGGCCATATCCTATGGGCCAGGTCACTTTAACTGCTCTTTTGCAATATGGATTATAGTGTGGCTAACCTTTTGGTTTTCATCCAATTTCCATAATTCTTTTCAGCTTTTAATCATACTCTCTAGCATAAACAACAGCATATTGCTGCATTTCAGGTACTAAAATTTCATGGGCCAGCCCAAATGATCGGCAGTCAGAAGATGATTAAGACAGCCCTCTGGTTACTACTAGATAGTAACAGAATAACAGAGCTGGAAGCAGGGGTGAAATCCAGCAGGTTCTGACAGGCTCTGGAGAACCAGTAGCAGAAATTTTGAGTAGTTCGGAGAACCAGCAAATACCACCTCTGGCTGGCCCCCGAGTGGGGTGGGAATGGGGATTTTGCAGTATCCTTCCCCTGGAGTGGAGTGGGAACGGAGAATTTGCAGTATCCTTCCCCTGCCACGCCCACCAAGCCACGCCCACAGAACCAGTAGTAAAAAAAATTTGGATTTCACCACTGGTTGGAAGAGACTTGGAGGTCTTCTAACTAGCCCAACCCCTGCCCAAGCAGGAGACCCTATACCCGTGATGGCGAACCTATGGCACGGGTGCCACAGGTGGCACGCGGAGCCATATTGGTGGGCACGCAAGTGTTGCTCTAGCTTAGCTCCAGTGTGCATGCGTACACCAGCCAACTGATTTTCAGGCCTCCGGAAGGCCTCCGGGGGATGGGGAAGGCTGTTTTTGCCCTCCCCAGGCTCCTAGAAAACCTCTGGAGCCTGGGGTGGGGGGAAAAACGGGCCTATTGGGCCCACCATGCCATCGGGTGCCAAAAGCAGGGGAAAGTATGGTGGGTCACGTGCGCAAACATGGGAGGGTGGGGCACATTGAATTATGGATGTGGGCACCCGCACCTGAGACCCTCCATGCTCCCCCCGCTTTTGGCACGCGACAGCAAAAAGGTTAGCCATCACTGCCCTATACCATTTCAGACAAATGGCTGTCCATCTTTTGTTTCCTCCAAACATAAACAAAAATGATTCAGATGTCTGGTGAATTGCTGCAAAAAGTGCAGAATCTGCACTACCAAGTTTTATGGAACACTCTCCAGAAGTTTGAGAGGCTGGCCTATCATCTAGTTGTTAACATTTTTCAAGAAAATGTGTTGCTGGCCAAAGAAAATGTGTTGCTGGCCCAGACTGTTTATTTTGAGACAAATAGTTTAATGGCAATATGTAACAAGCCTTCTCTGATCTGGAAGTTAAGCATCAGCAGATATCATAATTACCAGGGAGAAGATTTGCATCATCAAATATAAGATGTCAAAACACAATGTGGATTTAAACGTCATGTATGTGCAAATTTAGAGGTGATTATTGTAACTGAAATAAATTTCAGTTTATTTCAGTTATAATTTGGCATCGTGGTTAAGGCACCAGGCTAGAAACCAGGAGATTGTGACTTCTAGTTCAGTTGGATATTTTGGGCCAGCCTCTCTCTCTCTCTCGCTTAGCCCTAGGAAAGATGCCATGGTAAACCATTTCCAAAGGACCTTGCCAAGAAAACTGGAGGGATATGTCCAAGTACTTGCCAGAAATGAACAAAACTGACTTGAAGGAACAAAATTATAATTGAAATTAAACATTTGAATATAGTGGACCAAACAACTTATAGTATGTACCTATTTGATCTGCTGCTCCAGGTACTAAATACTGATGGGCAAAGAATCTTCTTGTGCTTTCTGTTTATGGTTCTTTAGCCCTAAACAGGTCTGTCTTTCAAACAGAAAACCAATTTTTCTCTTTTTTCACAGAGGGTTGACTTCTGAAAAGCATATGATCTCCCCCCCCCAACCCAGGCAAGACACTTATTACATATAGCACAACTCAATATTGTGAACTTGAACATTCCTTGCCAGAGAAAATACCGGTAAGTGAAAAATATCAAAGTTTTGAAATGGAACGTCTTCACCTGCTAGCGATTTAGGGTTTATTTGAGGACATGGAGAATTTCTCAAAGAAGCAGTAGTTTCTTACTGAAATTAGAGCCTGTGGGCTGTTGCACTCTCAAAAAATAAAATAATGCTTAAGGTGTATTTAAACGCGTTCCCAGGGCCTGCAAATACTCTGCCTTCAAGTAGAGTGCTATCCTGGGCTTGAGGCCAATGGAAAGCCAAGAGAAATAAGCAAAGCAGCCAAGACCTGAGATGAAGAGGTGGTGAAGAAAGTGCCAGCCATAGGCGATGGAAGGGTGGTTTAAATTGCATTCTGTCTGGCCTCGGAGTTATTGATTTATCCCCTTTCTCTATTTATAGTCAGTTCACTCAGTATCAGAACTCTTCCAGCAGTCACAGGCTCCAGCAAAAGCAGGCCAGCCTGCCTCTCTCTGAGAAAGTATCAACAAGGAAGAAAAGGGGATCAGTCTGAGCAAGAACATTGCCAAAGAAATGCTATCAGATACTGAATAACCCATAACTGCAAAATTATTTATAGTAGTATTATTATTGTCTCTAGTACTACCAATAATAAATGTTGCAGCCCAAATAACAAATGTTTTCAGGCAATTTGTTGCTTAGAGGTGCGTAGCAATGGAAGGACATTACACTATACCTCCCTTGGGAGAATTATGTTACTGGTATTAATGCCCCAGAACCCTGGAATCAGCATAAGATTATTCCATAGCATTACGGTAAAGGTAAAGGTTCCCCTTGCACATATGTGCTAGTCGTTCCCGACTCTAGGGGGCGGTGCTCATCTCCATTTCAAAGCCAAAGAACCAGCGCTGTCCAAAGACTTCTCTGTGGTCATGTGGCCGGCATGACTAAACACCAAAGGCGCATGGAATGCTGTTACCTTCCCACCAAAGGTGGTCCCTATTTTTCTACTTGCATTTTTGATGTGCTTTCGAACTGCTAAGTTGGCAGAAGCTGCGACAAGTAATGGGAGCTCACCCCATTACATGGCACTAGGGATTCGAACCGCTGAACTATCGACCTTTTGATCAACAAGCTCAGCGTCTTAGCCACTGTGCCAGCGCGCTATAAATTCCTATTCCTATCAGGTCTTGGACACAGAATTTGCAAATGTCCCTTGACTGAATTAAAATGCTCTCCAATCATCCTTCAGTCAGCAGAAAACAAAACTGGCATAAACATGACAGCCCCCATAGCCACAACCCCCTACCTTCTCTATTTTATCTTTTTTAAATAATGTTGGATGCAGCACATGACAGACAAAGCATTTGGCTGAAGAATGGACTGCCCCATGCCCATCTCTTTCAGGTTTTGCTAGATTTCAGAGTCAATGCCCCAGACAACCTCTTAGATAGTAAAATCTTAACCCTTGAGATTTGGTTTAGGTTGAGAGTTTAGACTTTTTAAAAATGGATGGGAGGTGGGGTCAACTTGCACACAGGGAAGAATAAGAAGGGTCCAGAGAAGAGCAACAAAGATGATTAGGGGACTAGAGGATAAAACAAATGAAGAACGGTTGCAGGAATTGGGTATCTCTGGTTTAATAAAAATAAGGAGTACGTGTGACATGAAAGCATTGTTCCAGTATCTAAGGGGCTGCCACAAAGAAGAGGAGATCAACTTATTCTCCAAAGCACCTGAAGGCAGGACAAGAAGCAATGAATGGAAACTAACCAAGAAGAAAACCAACCTAGAACTAAGGAGAAATTTCCTGGCAGATAGAACAATTAATTAATGGAACGACTTGCCTCCAAGTCATTGGAGGTTTTTAAGAAGAGATTGGACAACCATTTGTCTGAAATGGTATATGGTTTCCTGCCTGAGGAGGGGGGTGGACTAGAAGACTTCCAAGGTCCCTTCCAACTCTATCATTCTGTTCTGTTCAGTATTACATAACTTAGTGTAGGCTAGCTATAGGATACACTGCACATTTTATCTGTGTTATTTTGTAGTTTTAGTGCTGGGAAAGCAAGGAATTCGTGCACTTTAAGCATGTGTTAAAATAAAAATACTAAACCTAGAATAATTGATTAGTCATCTCTCCCCAAACTTCATAATAGCAGGGAGCCATTTTTGCTTTGTGAAGGGGGCTGAAGGCCATAGTGGTAGGGCCATGATACGAAGTGTGAAAGGCCAGGGGAAAATAAAGATTAAGGGCAACATTAAAATATAATTTTAAAACACGAAAACTGGTGTTAGTTTTGTGAAACTCTTCCTGTTCTTTTATTATTTTCTTCCAGGTACAATTTGTGTCTGTTCTTCTTTCTTCCAGGTTGCTATGATGCTTATGAGAATTCCTCTCGTGTAAGTTTTACTTTTACAACCCATATGGTTGTCTCTGACATCCCCTGGGGTCATATATATTTCTAAAAAGCATTTTAATTCCTCCTTGCATTTCAGTAGCGTATCTTCTTGAAGAAGTAACATATCATCATAGTATATTTGGTCTAGTGACTAATACAGGCTATGTATCATCAAATAGAAAATGACATCATTGTCTGTTTTCTAGGATAGGAATGAAATCTTATTTAAAAATCAATACCCAGAATTACTTGCTTTTCCCTTCACCACTAATCTATGAAAAAGCCTACAAGTGTTGTCGAATTGCCTCTCCTTCACTCAGTGTTTTTAGTTTTTAATATAATGTCTACTTCTATGTGTTTTAACTACTCACTTACCTACCCTATCCTGGATTTATGTAGCCATTGAAAGGAAAATACTTCCAATAATCAACTTTTATTGCTGCCTGTCCTTCTCCATTTTTCTCTTACTCGTATAAACATGATGGGTATCATCTATTAATCTTTTTTTTGAATACCATAGCAGCATTATAAAAAGTAAAGCCTCTGCCCATTTAAATCCTGGGTAGATAACTTGATCCACTAAATCCATGTTTTTTAAACTTTTTTCCTCTCAGAATCCTTTCCCATTTTTAAAAATTATGGAAGACCCCAAAATAACTTTTGTTGTTATGACTTATACTGGGTTAATTTACCGCATAAAAAATTAAAACGGACTTATTTGCTGTCACTATCACTGCTTATTATTATTTGATGAGTTTTTAATACTGTATTATTTTTCAATATAGGCTGCAAATAATTTTCGTTTTTCATATCCCTGAGAGAAACTTAGGGGACCCTTGGGGAGTCCTCAGGCTACGCTTTGAGAAACACTACAATAGGTGTTGCCACTAACTGACCTGGGCTCATCTTGAAAAGCTAAGCAGGGCTGGACTTGGTTAATGTTTGGATGGAAGCCTATTAGTTAGCTAGCTGACTTTGTATAAAAATATACAAAAGTATGAAGGCTATTGCTTTACGCATTGTAAGCCGCCCTGAGTCTCTGGAGAAGGGCGGCATATAAATAAGAATAAATAAAAAAAACCCCTGCACTGACATATCTATAATGAAGCCACCAGGAGCTGAATTCAACTGGAGGAAGACTTTACTGTTTTTTAAGCCACGACATAGCCTTATAATCATACAGTCACCATCCAGAGATCAGTGTAAATAACTATGGAGCACAGAGCAGTGAACATTTTTGTTTTGATGTCTCACCTCTCTCTTAATTAGGTTTAAATGAAATTGCAAATATCTATATAGTACAAATATGATGGATGCTGCTTGAGAAGGCTCATTCTGAGGGCATTTCCAAAATTTTACATCAGTGGCCTCATTGCTTGCTTGAACACACATTAGCCATCTCAGGTCACCATGTAAGGTTCTATAAAAGCTGTTTGCTGGAGCCAGTCACACAACCAGCCAAAGGAAGAGTACCAAAACAGGAGGCAGCCTGCATGCTATTCTCATCCCCACTCTTCCATTTGCCATGTTTTTTTAATGGAAGATGGAAAGAGCAAAGTCCCTTTTGATTACAGTATGTTAGGATGGGAGTAGAAGCCAAGCTTAGCTTAGCTTCTAAGAGGTGAAGAGCAGGGTTGGGGCATGACAGGAATTCCCACTGGTAGGAAGCCTCCCTGCTCTGTAACTCCAGAGTAATTGCCATGAAACTGTCCTTGTCATTTTTCCTTTGGACTGGAAGCTGAGTCAATTAACTTCTGGAATGAATGAACTCATCTTTCATTAAGCTGGTCATGGCAAGTCCCATGCTGTCATGGAGAAGTGCAATAGCAGCTCTGAGCTCACATCTGTGGCCCTAAGCCTGGACAGCCAAAAGCTGTCAAAAACCACCTAGAATCCTGGCCTCTAAAAGTTGAATCTTTTCCCGAATAAGAATACAGTATACAATAATGAGTTAGAAAATGTATTTGAAGATAGGGGCCTTATTAAGGTCTAATAAGAGGGAGACTATCAGCACATGGTCATTGTTTTGCTAATTGTTTTGGGTTTATTCTTGGCACCCATTGTAGGTTCTTTATGTTGCATAAATACTGTTCTTTTGATTGTTTGTTAAGGTGTTGTGAATTGCTTAAGAATCACATCTGCAAAATGGGCAGCAATATAAATCGAATAAATAAATCTTGGCAGTTGACTCAGATCAAAAGTAATTCTTTTCTCAGCACAAATCGTATAGAATCTGCTTAACAAGATTTACTGAAATGAAAAAGACAGGGTCACAAGAATTTTTATTCTAAGGTAGGCATTCTAAGCAGCAGCTTCCCTCCTGGGGAATAGTTTGCCACCCCAAAACAAGAGTTGACAACACTCTCATGGCCTTTCAGAGATTAGCTAAGATCAGGGTCTTTCAGGAGACCAGCACCAGGTATGGAGAAGATGCTATCACATTGTGATTGTGCATCTTGCATTATAACTGTACTGTATTGTGTTGATTTCCTGCACTGCAGTCCCATAGAAAAATGGTTTATAAATATATACATGAGTAAATATAAATAATGTGAGAAGCTTCACTCCAGACATTCACTGTCTCTGGAGCAGGGCCTTGGCAACAAGCAGGCCAGTTTGTAATGAATGACATGGGTCCTATCACAAAACCATACAATAAACTATGTTTGATTCTCTTCTGCCAGCATTCACTCTAATGCTCTTGAGGTCTCCGTCACTGCCTGATTCCATCCTCTGGCCCAGCTCTGTGGAGAATACGGGAATCACACACTGGCATCTCTAAGCAAGTAATGGAGAAACCAAATGATCCAGCCAAGAGATGAGATCATCTGTTTTTACGTACTGTTTCTTCCATTAAACTGGTGAGTAGGGGAGGGAGGCTTTTAAGGGCTGATGAAACCAGCCCTTTGTTTATCAGGATGATTCTTGCTGTCTCTCAGCTCCTTTGTGTGTAAGGCTGATGTGCTCCTGGCAGATCTTTCCCTTTCAAAAGAGATGATGTCATTAGAGAGGTAGCCTCAAAGGGAGCAGTAGCATTTCAATGGAGAGAATGGTCCACTGACCACAGAAGAATGCATGGGGAAGAAGAGGGGTGGTAGCTATTGACCAGCATAAGATCCCAAGTGGTTCAGTCCAAGGTCACCATCCTGTTTCCCACAGTGGTCTGTGTGGGATACCCACAATTACTTGTATGTTTATTTTTAAAATGCACACTGTATATCCTGACCTTCAAAGCAGTTTTCCCAAGGTGGTTTAGTGATCCTTCAAAATTGCAGTTAAAATACTGAAGTAAGAACAGCAGGTAAGAATATACCACTTATAGACAGCAAAAGTCAAAACCTCTGGATGAAATCACTTTAAAAGTTCCACTGTAGCCTAAAAATTAATATATTAATATATTTAAAAATTAAATAAAATGTAATTCGGGGGATGGATTCTCTACTCAGCAAAGCACCAGGTATGCTTTGCTGGGTAGAGAATTTCAAAGTTGGGAAACCACCCCTGAAAAGGATTACTCTAACTAGTGTATCCCCAAAAATAGGGACAACAGAATAAGGCCTCTGATATAATCTTAAATTCAGTGGTGGGTTGCTCCCGGTTCTGTCCGGTTCTTGCGAACCGGTAGTAAAAGTGGTGGGAGGCTCTGCCCACCTGCCTGGATGTTATAATTGACAAGCTGCACATGCGCAGAAGCTTTTGTGCATGTGCAGAAGTCCGTGTGTGCGCACTCCCGTTGCAAACCAGTAGTAAAGGTAAGTAGAACCCACCCCTTCTTAAATTGTCTATATAGATTATCAGGCTTCCTTTGGCTCCCGTTTTTAATTTCCCAGAAATTCTACACTGCATGCTAGAACTGAATGTTCATTAGAACATCAGAACCAATGCTAACTACCTCTGATAGTTACTGCAGATATCTCAACATATATCCTCACATTCACTGCCTTTACTTCCTGCTTTTTCAACATACTTAATTCCAAATGACAAATCCCTATTTACATTCTGCACGATCCTGGACTGTAAAACTTTAACCCCAACACAAACTTATCGGAAAGAAACATTTCTTCATAGTCCCAAGCTGTAAAGGATTTTTTAAAGTTAATAGCAGAATTGCATCTTGAATGCGACCAGAAATGAACTGGAAGCCATTGAAGATGACTACAATCCGTATTTCACTTGGCACTCTAGCTTTCAAATTACAAGCTAACGGAAGTTTCTGAACAGTCTTTTTAAAAAAAATATCTGCGGTTTTAATTAGACATTTTAGGAAAATATTAAAATAGGAAAGGGGGAAAAAAGCAAAAGAATGGAATACAGGGTAGGGCGCAAATATACAAACAAGGAAATTACAAATGTACATATTATAATGTTGCAGTAAATGTTAATTGATTATAAATAACTGAAATCATTATTTTGTTTTTAAAAGCCTGTGAATCATTATTAAGCTCTAAGCATAGCATAAATATTCAGGATCAAAGTATGAGTCATAGAATTACCGTATTTTTCAGACTATAAGATGCACCAGTGTATAAGACCCACCAAGATTTCGAAGAGGTAAGCAAGAAAAAAAAGTTTTTGCCCTCCCTAGCCCCCTGGAGCACTTTGCAGGCCTCCCAAACCTTCTACATGCCCTGTTTTTGCGAAAAACGGGACATGCAGGCTTCAGGAGGCCAAAAATGGCTGTATTCAGTGTATAAGACGCATCAACATTTCCACCCTCTTTTGGGCGTCTTACACTCCGAAAAGTACGGTAATTTAGGAGCTACACTAAATTCTGTGCACACCACTTTTTTGGGGGGGGAGTGCCTTTAGGTCAGTGTTGACTTCTGGAGACTGCCAGGACAAATCCCTGTAAGGTTGTAGGGTTGTAGGAAGTTTTTTTGCAAGATTTCTGAAGTGGTTTGCCCTCACCTGCTTTTTAGGGTTGAGAGAGAGTGACTGGTCAAGATCACCCAGCTGGCTGCATGCCAAAAGCATGGCTAGAACTAATGGTCTCCCAGTTTCTAACCTAGTGCCTTAATCACTACACACTACTAAAGTCCTATAAATTTGAAGTAAGGACTTCATGCATTGAGAAACCCACATTTTGGGTGTGGTGCCAATCCATGTCTCAAATTATAGTCTAAGGATTCCAACTTGAATTAAATTCCGGATCAGATTTTTTAAGATATGAAATGAATGTAGACATTGAAATATCCTCTCATTGGAACTTCTATAAAATATTTAAGGTGGCTCCACAGAGTACAGGTACTTCTTGATTTACGACCGCAATTGGGAGCAGTATTTTCTTTGCTAAACAAGGCAGTTGTTAAGTGAGTCACATCTGATTTTATGACCTTTTTGACATGGTTGTTAAGCAAAGCACTGTAGTTGTTAAGTGAATCATGTGGTGGTTAAGCAACTCCAGCTTCCCCATTGACTTTGCTTGCCAGAAAGCCAGTTGGGATGGTTGCAAAAGGGGATCATGTGACCCCAGGACTCTGCAACCATCGTAAATACGTGCCCAAATCTTGATCATGTGACTGTAGAGACCCTACAATGGTCATTAAGTGCAAGGACCATTAATAACTCACTCTTTTCATGCCATTGTAATTTCAAATGGTTACTGAATGGATGGTTGTAAGTCGAGGACTACCTGAGATTTAGGCAAGAGAAAGAGTTTATTGCCTGACCAAAAATGATTTGTGGAGAAATTGATTTCAGAAGAGAGTAAGGAAAGAAAATTCCAGAGCTATAACATCACTGAAGGCGCTCTGGTCCACATTTCTCTGATTTCTATTTCAAATAGCTTCTTCTGATCACTCAAGATGGACTTTGGGGGTGGGGGATAAAGTTGTTTGATGTGAGTATATTGATCTTTTATCTCTCTGGCAAGCCTATTGATCCTCCAGCAGCTTCACAGTCCCATGAATCAGGTTTATAGATTTCATTATTAGGACTATTGGTCATTTGGGAGATCAAGAGTCCTGTCAGAAGAGGCATTAGTATAGAGAGGGAAAGTGGGGGTCAGTGGCTAAATAAATAAAGCCAATTAAGGTTTGAATCCCCAATTCATTCCAGCTATACGTTCAGTTTTCCCACAGGTAGGTGATGCTGGGTGGAAGAGGAAAAGACCATAGGGAATCTACCAACTGCCACTCTGAAAGATGTCCACATTGCATAATTATATTTGTACGGCTGCACTGCCTGGCATTGTTGCTCAGAAGTGGTAAAGGTTGAGTTTTAAACACAGTACAAGTTATGTCAATATACTTGCCCCACAATAGGGAGACAGACAGGATGAAAGCACATTAACATGGCTGTGAGGAAGAACTCCTGGCACGGAGTCTTTACTCCCTCGTGTTATATTTGGTCACCACAATGGTAAGCTTGTTCATTGATTCAGAATAATCCTTCCACCCCACTTTTTTTTTTAATTTTAAAAATATCAAAGATGGTACAATATATGCAACATGAGGAAGAAATGGGAAGAGGGTTGGTACAAATATCAGTGAATTCCTCTGATGGTCCTCCTCCAGGCCTGTGATCTTAAGGATTGCAAAGTATCAGTGCCACATTGCACAGTGCATGTCTTGTGCAGCTTTTACTGCTTGGGGAAGGACACACAATGGAATCCACTGAGAACTGAAAGCATTTAATTAACTCCTTTAGAGCACTTATCAAAGTCAAGCACCTGGAAGTAGGCTTAGAAGGTCCCAGACCCCAAAGCTATAATTGCCTCCTCCCCTACTGCATCTCTCATGTTCTGTCACCCTCAGGTTCTCACCATCTCTCAGAGAAAGCCCTGGAATCCCTTATGTTCTTTTCTAAAACTACTCAAGACCAATACAGTAACTCTTATTGGGAACTGTTAGGGGATGGCCTCATTGCCTTGAGATCAGTGGGTAAGTGGCCAAGATCTCCCCAAAAGTCAGCCCCAGCTGATCCTGTAGAAAGCAAGATGAAAAAGACAACTTCCTTTCTCAGGTCTCTTCATACCACTACCTTTATTGTGAGGTCCCCCAATCTTTCACTGAGAGCACTGAAGCAATGCAGTATACTCGTCTCTATTATCATATGCCATGTAGGCCTAATCCAATACTAAATTTATTAGAATAGCTACATATCCTCCATCCTTCAAGGCTATTCCCTGTGCTTTTACATAGGAGGAGATTGTGAATTAGTAATTAACAAGGGCTAATTTTGAAAGCATCACTCCTACTCAAATTAGGGCCTTTGGCCTTCATTTTAGGACATTATTATCATTAGCTCTACAGCCAATCACTATTGGGGAACATTTTCCTCCAGTGATCCCTGTTATCCAGCACATCAGAAACCCGATTGCTGATAGTCTTCCTAATTAACTTCTCCATCCCTTTAGTATTACAGGTGATCCTCAATTAACAACCACTTGTTCAGTGATGCTTTGAATTTATGACAGTGCTGCACAAGTGATAGTTATGTCTAGTCTTCAAACTTATATAGATTGCAGCACATGATTGCCATTTGCAACTTTCTTTGCCAACTTCTTGCAAGCAAAGTCAATAGGAAAGTTGGCAGGAGGTCACAAGCATGACATCTTTGTTTAAGTAATTCATGGAGGTTCACTTAACAACAGCAGCTGGAAGTGCTGGAATTTCTACTGCTAAGTGATGTGGTCTTGTGACATCGCATTTTACAATTGCGTCAGGGTGATCTCAGAAGTGTGACTTCCTGCACCAAACTTTGGTTAATTTTATTAAATTTATACGATGCCCATCTCACTCTCACAAAATCATAAAAAGATATTAAAAACATTAAATACCAACGACAAGAAACAAAAAAAGGCAAGATCAGCATGGTGTTAATCCTCTCAGTGAATCCACCAACCACCTCCAATGTTGAGTACCCCTCTCAAGATCCCAGGCTAACTGGCAGAGCCAGGTTTTAATGCACTTCTGGAAGGCCAAATGGACAGGGCAGACCTCATCTCAGGCTTAGAGATATTCCATAGAGTAGGGTCATGGCAGAAAAGGCTCTCCTTCTAGACCTCATCAGCCAAAACTATTTGACAGCGTCTGCAATATGCCCTTTCTGCTGGACTGAGTATTTTGGCCAATATTATTGGGCCAAAACCATTTATGACTTCTGGATTGTCCTCATCCTCCTCATTGCCTCCTGATGGCTTCCAAAATACTCTTTTGGTAGGATTCTGATTCCTGAAGGAAAAGATTGACCTCAGACAAGTTCTTCCATTGATTCTCTCTTGGCTGGACAAACTTGATGATAAACATGACTTAAATAATTATTAATAGAGAAAATCACCCACTCATCATAGGAAGGGAAATTCCATTTTTGTTTAACTTTTCCTACAAGATGAAAATGGATATGTTGCCAAGGTGATTAGAACTGTAAGAGGAGGCTATGCCTCTCTTTGTGTGTGCATTGTGCTTTCATAAACTATTTTTGGAGATTTGCTTTGTCTATTCATTTGCTGTGACTCACAAATAACACTCCTACCCAAGTTGGAGGGAAGATGGGATTCTCCGTGACAGAAATCAGGTTGTTGATGCCTATGTTCTGATATCCGGTGGAAGAAAGTAGAAAACATAAGAAAGTTAAAAGCTTTTGTGCACAGAGACATACAGCTCTATCTTTAGGAAATTTGAAAAGACATTTTGCTTTTGTTCAAATTCCCATGATTTTATAATTTGTGCTTTAATTTACTTGCCTTCATCTTATTTTGTTTCTCTTTTACATTTTCTGTATGTGTAATTTTAAATTAAGTAATATAAATTAACTATCTAAAGCTGATTTATGAAGCAATGGGTGGAAAAATGGAGATGGCAACCTGATCAAGGTCTTGAAGCAGTAGCAAAGGTTTTAGAAGAAAGTATCGGACAGCTAGTAATAAAAGTTATACTTGAGAGAATACTATCAAGTATAGGTAGTCCTCAACTTATGACCATAATTGAACTCAAAATTTATGTTGTTAAGTGAGAAATTTAAGTGAGTATGTTCCATTTGACGACTTTTCTCACATTTGTTCAGTGAATCACTGCAGTTCTTAAATTAGTAACATGGTTGTTAAGTGAATCTGGTTTCCCCATTGACTTTGCTTGTCAGAAGGTCGCAAAAGGAAATCACATGACTCCAGGACACTGCAACTATCATAAATATGAGTCAGTTGTCAGGCGGCTGAATTTTGATCACATGACCCTGGGACACTGCAACCATCATAAATATGAATCAATTGCCAAGCATCCAAATTTTGATTGTATGACCACAGGGGTGTTGCAACAGTTGTAAATCTGAAAAATGGTCGTAAATCATATTTTTCAGTGCCATTGTAAATTTGAATAGTCACTAAATGAGCTGTTGTAAGTTGAGGACTATCTGTATACCTTTCCTATTCCACCCTTGGCATACGATTGTATCTGGAACAAGTTCTAATGTATTCAGCAATACTTGGTAATACTAATACCTCTTATGAGTTCAGAAACTCAGCTCAGCTTAATATAGCTAGTATTTGGATGGGAGACTACCAGGACTATAGAAATACAGTAGATTGGGAAGTTGAGAAGAGCATTCCCAAAATAGGCCCTGGCAAATTACTTGTCCTGGTCCCAAAGAAACCACTTGAATGTCCCAGTGAAGCCACCATGAGTCAAGCACGATCTTTAGTTTTACTCTCAGATAAATGCATAAAGGATTAGTGCCTGTGTGAGCTTGTGAACCTATTCCAGAGACAGAGGCAACCAGTTATTTTGGAGGTAATTAAGGGTGATCCATACTGCATAGGCTCTTTGGGGGGGGGGGGTTATTTTTACTTTATTGTACCTGCACATTTGCTTTTGTACAAAGTGACCCCAAAACATGAATTTTACCTTTGATACAGTGTGGCATATAAATCGCCTTCTAACAACTGGTTGTGTTCTTGAGATCTCTTATAGCGCGTGTAAACAATTATAAGATAACACCAGTGGTGGGATTCTGCCAGTTCGCACCACTTCAGGAGAACCGGTTGTCAAATTTCTGAGCAGTTTGGTGAACTGGTTGTTGGAAGAAATCATTAGGGCAGAGAACCAGTTGTTAAATTAGTTGAATCCCACCACTGGATAACACCACTTGAACAGCCAAACTGGCTGGCTTAATTTTGCCTGTTATGGAGGTAACTGGTGGCTGTTCTCAGACCTGCATAAAAGCAGAAGATCCCCAATCCAAATGGGAGGGCATTGGGCTGGTGACATCTGAGAAGGAGAGGGACTGCCTGCCTCCAAAGCCAAGCACATTCTAGACCAGTGATGGCTAACCTTTTTGCCATTGTGTGCCAAAAGTGGGGGGAGCATGGTGGGGTCACACGCACGTGTGCCCACATCCATAATTCTATGCGCCCCACCCCCCCATGCTCCTCCCCCCCACTTTTGGCACGCAATGGCACAGTGGGCCCGGTAGGCCTGTTTTTCGCTCTCCCCAAGCTCCAGAACCTTTCTAGGAGCCTGGGGAGGGCGAAAACAACCTTCCCCACCTCCCTAGAGGCCCTCCGGAGGCCAGAAACAGTGTGTTTCCTGATTTCTGGTGGGCCCAGAAGGCTCAAAAATCAGCTGGCCGGGGCACGCATGTGTGCGGGAGCTGAGCTCGCGTGCCCAACGTTACGGCTCCACATGCCACCTGTGGCACCCGTGCCATAGGTTCGCCATCACAGTTCTAGACTATTAAGCTATTTTACTCTCCCCCTTTTATATCTGTAAATAAATAGAATACCTTCCAGAATAAACCAAACTGAGCAACAGCCTGGCTTTCCCACTGCTGGCTTTTCCACTGAAATTGCATTTAAACCTCTCACAGGAAATTGCCACACGTTAAATCCAGTTGATTGTGAACCAGTGAACCCTCTTCAAGGAATTCCCTTCTTGTTAAGCCCCCGTCTTTGCCGAACGGCCAGATCGAAACCCCATCCCACCCCCATCGCCCTCCTCCCTGATCTGTGATCCTGCGCATCCAGGTTGGGGGACGGGCGTCGCTCTAACCTCCTATCTTGCAAAACGTTTTTTTTTACTCTGCATTTGGAGTAAGTCCGTTGTTGCCTATTATTATTATTATTATTATTATTATTATTATTATTATTATTATTATTATTTTCTGAATTAAGCCACCAGGCGCTGGCCTCGGTGACCCGGCTCTGATGCGGGGGAAGAATCACTTTCGCCTCCGATCGCTCCATGATCTCGAGCTGAGGCTGCCGGCGAAAATCCACCACCACCACCCCCCGCCTCCCCGCCAGCCAAAGGCACCGCCTTGAAAACGTTTCCGGCTCCAGAGTCCCCTCGTGCGCGCGCACGGGAAAAACTCCGCCTCCCGCGGAAGCCCCGTCCAATCAGGAAGCCGCTGGGCGGCGCTCCCGGCTGTACACAGCCACCACGTGCGGCTGGGGTGGGGACTGGCAGCCGCCGAGCATCCGAGGAGGCAGAGTCAGCAGCGGTGGTAGCAGCAGCAGCGACGGCGGCGTCGGGAACCTTGGCTCGAGGTTCTTCGGATAAGGAGTGGGTGGCCGCCGGGAGAATCTCGGCAGTCCCTTCATTTGCCCCATCGCCCATCCTTTCCTCCTCTGCTCTCTTTCTCGGGTGGAGGGGGGGGGGGAATCTTAACAAACATAAAAACGTCGCTCCCGTCGTTGCAAAGTTAGATGCACCGATAGAAGTTCGTCCCTAGCAATCGAGCCAGGTTGCCGGCCAGCCTTGCTGGAGGGGGTCCATCCTCTCGCCGTCTCCCCCGCTGCAGATGGAGGCGACCG
Source organism: Ptyas mucosa (assembly GCA_012654045.1). Taxonomy (NCBI): domain Eukaryota; kingdom Metazoa; phylum Chordata; class Lepidosauria; order Squamata; family Colubridae; genus Ptyas; species Ptyas mucosa. The sequence goes on from WNWU01000054.1 coordinate 7,824,960, forward strand.
AATACTTTGTCGCTCCTGCTGCTGCTGCTGCTGCTGCTGAGACTGCAGCAACGGCGGGTCTCTTTTTTTCCTGGTGACGGAAGCAAAGAAATGGACTGAATCGGGGGGTGGTGGGTGGAGTAATCGTCGAGATTCAGAGGAAATCGGCCGCGCTGGTTGGATCCAACAGCATCACCGACCGGAGCAAAAACACACTCGGGGCTGCACAAGGTTGATTGGCTGCCCTGGATCATCTTTGCGGAGATTTCTCGTTGCTCTCGCTCCCCTTCTTCCGAAAAACCCGGCACTTGCTGCGGGATCCGAAGAAACGGCTCCTAGGGCGTCTCTCCTACGGCTGAAGTTGCGTGCAGGCGTGTTTTTGATCTGCGGTTGCCACCATCCAACGCGACGAAACGGACTGCAGGGCGTTGTGGGGGGGGGAAAAAGCAAGAAAACCGGGTAAGAGAAACGCTTGCACACGTTTCAGACAGTGGGATCCTCTCTTTAGATCCGCTATAAAAAGTTTTATTCCAGTTATGCCCCTCCTTGAAAAAAACAGTTCCCGTGTAAGTGTAGGTATGGTTTCTGGGCACGCGCAGAGGTCCTTCTCCCTCCCCACTGATCGTGAGCCGTCTTGCGTGGTGGAGTTCATCTCCCAGGCAAAAGGTTCGTTTATAGCACGTGCGGCGTGCCAGTCTTTGAGCCAGGCAGCCTTCCCCACGAAACTAGCATCCAGGACGGCAGAGCAAAGGAGGTGGAGAGAAACCTCGTTTTAGAATCTATTCTGAACGTGTGTGCTCATTTTCCTGAGGATATTTGAATTGCATTAGCTTACATCAGCCTTATAAATGAGGCCATCATTGTTCCCAGAGATCTACTTGGGGCAGAGACTGATCTGGAATAAGGGACCTTGTCTGAGGCCTCTAGATAAGCAATTATTGGGGAAAAGCAAGCCTCAAAACAGACTTCTTGATTGACCGTTTTTATTGACAGCAAAAAATATAGCTACTGTCCATTCAGTACCATCATTACCATTGTCCACAAATGATGATAATGAATTATGACAGCTACTCCTGCTATCACTTTAATTCTGGAGGCTTCTAGCAGTTAGAAAGGAGTACAGTTTGCAGGCATGAAAGAAACATGCCCTAATTCTCCCTGTAGTGTATGGGGGAACAGTCTTCAAGAAAGTTTATTTCCAGTTTATTCTCCACAGGGGCTGGCACAGGAGAAGTTCTCCACTTTGTCATCTTTAATGGCTTCTCAGCTCTAAGGCACATGGAAAAAATCAGCAATAGAAACCCAAGCTTGTGTTTCGTTTTGCTGTGGGACGACTGCATGGCCTATGGGGAGCGGCAAAGTTTTGAGTTCTGTGAACTTGACAACATAACCCACTTCATAAGGCAATAAAACACTTGACACAGTAAAAGCTCTACTGAACTGATAAATGGTCATTGCTTTCAAATTCTCCTGGGTAAATCAAGTTAACTTTTAAAACAGAGAGCACCCCATTTGAAAATAGATTCTGAATTCTGCTTCCTAAACCTTAAAGAACTAGGAGTAAACTGCTTGATTGGCCTATTCATTTTCACTACATAAAGATAACAAAATTAGCACCTATATAATTGCATGATCTCAGCCTGTATTTCTGTTGTTTTGTTCCACTGGCTAAGGCAAAAATAGAGTTGAATCATAGAGTTGAGGGGAGCTCTAATCATTAATCAGCCTACATACCTTCCTCTCTTATTCCCAGATCTTGGCTTAATGGGTTATCCAAACATCATTTTGTTTTACTAAATCAAGACTTGTCATAGAATAAATAGACTCAGTGTGTGGTGGAAGCATTACCAATTGCTCTTTAGGTGTAAATGGGGATTTCAGCCTATGTAGCTACAGTTTGTTCAACTTAGCCAGATCTGGCAATCTTTAGCAGAAAGCTTGACACTTAAAGCTTGACACTTAATGTCAGTTTTTATGTTATTAAAAAAGCTTTCCTCCTGAAAGCATAGGGATAAAACAGGTTGCTGGTTGGTTGGCGACCCAATATTATGATTTAAGGATTATGAAATCTGTAATTAAATCTTCTTAAGCGCTACTGCTTGTTCGTAGATTTGTAACTGGATATAGAGGATTGCCTATAAAATATACCAACAGTGAAATAGTTTTCAGGGATACATCACATGTATAAGCAAAGCCATACCCTCTGCTTTTTCTTTACAACTGTGAAGTTGGGAGGTTGGCCCATTTCCTGGGATGTGTTATATGTCAGTTCTTGGCATTAATCTGCACACATTCAAGTTCCTCAAAACTTTGTACAAGGCTGTAACCTCTGCTTAGAGCATAAACCATGATACAAGTGATCTTAATACTGGTTCACCAGGAGCCATCACAGTAGAACAAGTCCTGGCCTCTCTTGTTCTGCCTCCCCAGGGTTACAGCTTTTAGGAAAACAAGGGGCCTTTCAGCGTGAGGAGGGGAGAGATGACAATAGGAGTTATTTCAATGTTCTACTTTGCTGGCAGGATTACTCCTAACCCCAGTTTCCAGTGGATGTTCTTGAAAAAGTGGCATAGAGTTGTGAGAAGTTGCATTTTACCGATATTCTGGCTGTGGTCACAAACAGGCTTAATCAGAGCAAGGAAAGTATGAGATACCTTCTGATTAGTCCTAAGCTTGCTCATTTTTAGCAAATGTGCTGTGCAGATCCTGTCCCATCCCACCCCCACCCACCCCCGCAGTTTGTTCATGGATCAGTGAGTTGTGGGAACTCCATAAATACTGTAAGTTAATGTTCTGTGACAGCACTCAACAAGGCAGATTCTGGTCCATATAACTCAATTATATATCCTCTCATTTTAGATAGGGAATTGTTCCCAGCTTTATTTGATATTCCAGAGGTTACACTTGGGACTTTTTGAATGCAACACAGATGTTCTGTCACTGAGCTACAGCACTCAACAAACTCCCTTTTCCTGCTTCCCTTGCAATAGCCTCAGTCATGACCCATTCCTTGTGGATCAAACATGTTTCTGACAGGCAGGTTGAGGCTGGCCACCTCTTCCCCTATGAATGAAACGGAGGGGCTGCTGTGGGGGCTCTCTTCCTGCTACCTTCCAGTTCTTGGCAATTGCAGCTGTCTTCCCTTTGGTTGCCAGGAAGTCTCCCGTCAGTATCTGGCCAGGATGGAGGGGGACAGCAAGGTGCCAGGAAGGGAAGACGCACTTCCCGTATTTCCCTTATCCAGCTGCTTGCTCTCTTGCTCTCCCTGTTGTTCCCCACTCCCCCTCTGTCCCTTTGCTTTTCCACTGCAGGTTTGTCCAGGGATGGCTTTCAAAGCCACCATAGCAACACCCTGTCCTCTGGAGTCCTGAGGCATCCCTCACTGCTCGCTTGCTCTGTCTCACTGCCTGTGGTGGTCCTTCGTTTTCCATTCCCCGCAGGCTTATGTGGATGCCTTCTTACTACAGAGCCACTTGGCCTCTGCTCCAGCACATTCTCTCCAGGGGAGTTGGATAGATTGGATTTGGAAACACCAAAGGAGGAACTTCTTCAGGCTGGCCATAAATGTGGTGGCTCTGCTCAGCCTGCCAAGCTGAGGCAGTAACTCAAAAGAGCAGCAACAACGCAAAGGTTATTTCAGATAAACAAGATAAACACTCTGGATTTACGGAGATGAAGTTTCATCCGGTAGCCTTTATAGTGGCCGATCTTTGCTAAGCCACGCTAATCAGGGATATTGAGAGCAAAGCAGAGCAGCATCTGAATACCGCTAATTCGTTGGGGCAATTCCTTCATCAGATCTTTTCTTTTTCAGACCTTCTCCTGGAAATCCCAGCCTCATTTGATGCCCTCATCTTTCTTTGGAAAGGCTGCAGCTCCTTCTTTTTCCTGCCAATAGAACGAAAGATGACTTCTGCTCACAATGTCGTGCTCTGGGATGCCCCTTTCTTGTTTTTTTAGCAAAAACTGGATGGAGGACAAGACCATCTACACTGGCAGCACAATGTAGACATTTCTCTGGAGCAAGAACTTGGGATCTTCCAGTCCCCTGGTTTGGAGCATTCTCCTGCCTTCTGGCAGAGCCATCCCCTACGTGTGTGCATTCTCTCTCTCTCTCATACACATACACACACACACTTCCTTTTCAAGCACTGGAAGAGGGGGAACAAGTTAAGTGGCAAGTACAATTTCTCCTCTTGATGCATTTTTGTGAGTGGGAAAATTCAGACACTACCCAGAAATTCTGCCAAGGTTGACCCAAAGCTTTGGATCAAGACAGTTCTGGCCACCTAAACTGTGGCGTACAGCCTTATGGAAGACCTGGGCAAGTCAACGGTGTGGCTGCAGGCCGAGTTGGCCTCTCCTTCTCCGTGCTTGCATATCCTTGATTGCCGCAGCCGGGACCTATACGATTCATCCCATGTGGAGCGGGCCCTGAGCGTGGCCCTCCCAGGACTACTTCTGCGCCGCCTTCGGAAGGGGAGTCTGGCGGTCCGGTCCTTGCTGCCTGGGCCCCCTCAGGGGCTCTGTGAGAACATGGTTTTGCTGTACGATGAGGGGACAATCCAGCTCTCTCGGCCGGACAACCAGGAGGAAGAAGAAGAATCAGTGCTGCTCACGCTCTTGCAGAAGCTCCGAGAGGAGGGCTGCCTGGCCTACTACCTGCAGGGTAGGTGTGCATAAAAAATGCTGTCTCTGTGGGAGAAAGAAATAACTGACTAATGCTAGCTTCTAGATTGATTCTTGACTGGTGCAGCAGAGTAAAGATGGAGCAGGGCCAAAATTGAGGTTGCTGGAATACTCCGATAAATTGGGGGGTAAGGAATACAACAGGTTTTCCTTTATCCTACTTATTTGTTGTCCTTCCCTGCCCTGCTAGTGTGTACTTCCTCGTCTTTCAACCATTCAAATGGGTGAGATTCCAGTGTGCCACAAAGGAAGCAGGTGACAAATCCATTGGTTTGAATTAATGCAAACTTAATTTATTTTACTTATTAATATAAAACATTGATATAGCCACCCGTCTTATAATCAACTCTGGGCTCCTCCCAATCAAGAGTTAAAAGCACAAAACCCATATTATAAAACCTAAATGCATTAAAAACAACAAAAACCTGGCACCAAGTGAGACTTCTGATGTGCAGTCACTTCATCTTATCCCAGCGCCTGGAGGTAAAACCAGGTCTTCCAAGTTTTACCATGTGACAAGATGGGTGACTAATACATTTTACAAATAAATAAAATAAATATGTGGACAGAGGCTTATCAAATTTCAGAGGACAAATTATTCGATAGGGCAAGGGTGGCCCCAAAACGGCACACTTCCTAACTCTCATCAGATGGCAATATTTAGGGGAAGGGACTACGGTTTAGCTGACTTGAATTACATCTCCCTTTTTAGCACAGTTAGAACCATCTATTAAGCATCCCATGTTATGGTGACCAGCCAGCTACATGTGAGAATTCGTGACTAAGATCAAAAGCACAGTGCCATTCTCACATTCATGCACAGGTATGTTGCTGGAAGTGATACGTAGCCATCAGGATTAGTAGCCACTGACGGAGCTAATGTCTATTATTCTTCAATTGTCTTTCAAAAGTAGTAGGGTTGGTGGCTTTCTTGCAGTAAGGAATTTCAGGTAATAATTAAGTTCTGAATGAAGGTGTCATTATTCTTTCTTCTGAATGTTTCACTGTACATCAAAGGTGGAAATAACTTTTCTGTACCCACTTCTACAAGGAATTATTTTCCAGAGCTCCATTACATTCCCCATTATTTACTTTTTTTTTAAGCTAGAAAATGCTATCCATTGTAACTTTTCAAACTCAACAATACCTTTTTAAAGATATGATAACCAGATTCATGCACTGGTTCCAAGCATACTCACATAATTTGCTTATAAAGACAATACAAGTAGTCCTTGACTTGCAACCACTCGTTTAGTGACCGTTGCAAGTTACAACAGCACTAAAAGAAGTGGGTTGCAACCATTTTTCACATGACCATTTCGGCTCCCATGGTCACGTGATCAAATTTCGAGTGCTTGGCAACTGGCATGTACTTATGACAGATGCACTATCCCAGGGTCATGTGATCATCATTTCTGACTTTCCCACCTGGATTCCAACAAGCAAAATCAATGGGAGAAGCCAGATTCGCTTAACAATCATATGATTCATTTAAAAGCTGCAGTGGTTTGCTTAACAACTGTAACAAAAAAAGTCATAAAATGAGGCACAACTCACTTAACAACTGCCTTGCTTAGCAACAAAAATATTGGGCTTAATTGTGGTCATAAGTTGAGAATGACCCATATTGGCATTTTAGCTTGGCCACTTGTATAATGACCTGTATTCTGAAATTTGTATTTTTCACAATAGTTTGACCTATAGATTATTGCATTGGCATCCTTCAGTCTCAAAAGACTATGGTATCGTGCTCTGGGAAGAGTCCTAAAACAGCATCTAGTGTGACTAAAAAGGCCAATTCAAGAGTGGCAATCCCTTCCACACTGAGGGCAGATACATTCTGTCCCATGCCCAGACCTCAGATTTCACTGGTTCCGGGACTGCCTCTTTGCCTCAGCCTGCTGAACAAGTGTCTCTTCGAATTGGAGAAGGCCATGCTGCGTCTTTAGCCTCCAAGCTGAACGATCGGAGGTCAAGGTTTCCCAGTTGTTAATGTCCATTCCCAGGGTCTTTAGGTCCCTCTTGCAGATATCCTTATATGCAGCTGTGGTCTCCCTCTGAGCACTTTCCCTGCACTAATTCTCCATACAGGAGATCTTTATAGATAGATTATAATGATGGGTCATTAAAAAAAAATTATGACTTTCCCCAAATTCCTTTCCTAGCCAGCTGCTACTACATTAGACACTCTCAAGTTATATGCATGTACAGATAGTCTCCAAACTTATGACTATAACTGAGCCCAGAATTACAGTTGTAAGTCATACTGGTCATTAAGAAAGTCATCATGTGACTGCCCAATTTTGCGATCTTTTTGCAGTGGTCATTAAGCAAACCTATTATCCGCAATGGGTGCTTTTTGTAGGCAATCAGAAGTAAACACCAGTTTCCGGAAAAAACTGTTGTAAATCATGGTCATGTGACCGAGGGTTTCCAAGTGCCCAAAAGGTGATCACATGACACACACACACCCCAAGGGGGAGCTCAGCCACTGGAACTTGAAATCCAGCTGATAAGACAGATCCCCTTTTGAGGAGGGAGGGACTCTGTCATAACTTCAAACTGACATGAGCCAAGGACAATCTCTATGTGTATATGTACATCATTTTCATGTCAAGCTAAATAATTTGATTGTCTTCACAGTTGGCCATATCATTGCCCACTGCTAGGAGGAGGAGATCACTAATAAAAACAGATAAAAGTCATTTCTCCCATCGTAATCCTTGTGCTTATATCCCTTCACCAGTCATATTTCTACCCTAGGACTTTTAACTTTGCTTCAAAGGGCTCTGTCCAAAAGGTTTGAACATCCAATTAAACAATGGTCACTCTGGTTGGACAGCGCTGGTCTCCAGAATTGCAATGGAGAGGGATGTAGTTATTGAATTAAATCATAGAGGTCTGAGGTCTGCCTCAGGAGGAGCAATGGATCTCTAGAGCAGGGGTATCAAACTCGATTTCATTGAGGGCTGCATCAGGGTTGGTTGACCTCAGAGGGCTGGAGTGGGCATGGCCAGCTTGACGTCACTCGTGTAGGGGGCGCCTTTGGTAGCCTGAGCGCTCTGCCAGAGAAAATGGGTTATCGAGCTCCATTTCTGGCTGCGACGGCCTCCTGCAACCCTCCTGCGGCCCTCCTGAGCTCCATTTTTACTGGCAGAGGCACCATGTCCTTCCCTGTTTCCAGGGTGGCCCCACGGGCCAGTTCTAAACAACCCATGGGCCAAATCTGACCCCCGGGCCTTGAGCTTGACACCCTGCTCTAGAGCTTCAGACAAGAATCTTCTCTGGCCCACTTCCTTGCCATTTTTTGCAAGGCCCACTTCCATTTTTTAACGGAGAATAATTGAATGCTATGTGTCATGCTTCCTACATTTGATCCTCTGTCACTCTCTGAGTGTAGAAGGGGGAGCCAAACTGAAAGAAAAGTGCTGGAAGTGGATCGATTTTTTTTTATCCAGTTTTGCAACTCTGATGACCTCCTCAAGTATAGAAATATGGCAAATTAAGCCATCCATTGAATAGAAAAACTCCCTCAAATCCACGTCATGTTCATGTCCACATAGGTTTCTTGGGGACAAAATGGAAATTTTTTGCTATTGCCATATTATAGAAAGTTTTCTGATTCTGGCCTTCTTAGTTTTTTTCAAGTGACGATCAGTGAGGGATTGATCTAGGATCAGTTGCTTACCAATCGTTCAAAGTTACGACGAGTCTCCAAAAGGGAGTCACAATTCAGTTTTGAAGTTCCAACGTTGCCCACCATGACCACGTTTTGGGCACTTGGCAACAGGCCTGTGTTTATAGCCATTTGAAGTGCCCCAGAGTTACATGACTGCAATTTATCACATTTTTGCTGGAGATCAGCATTTATTTACGTCTTCTGATAAAAACTGGCCCATAACAAAAAATAGGTTTGGTTAACGTCCGCAGTGTTCACTTTACGACCACAACATTTGCTTAATGACTGCTGCAACAAAGGTGATAAAAATGGATCTGGTCACTTGGTGATCTACTTTACATCCATCACAATTTATGATCATAATTGCCAGGCTTAATTATTGTGTGTCAGGGACTACTCTAATGGATGGCCTTTTTTGTTAAAGATTTGGATGGTTGATGCGCTTAGCAGGGGAGACCCCGTCACATGGGACCTTGTGTAGCAATTTCACCTACTGATTATTATTATTTATTGTTGTTTTATCTTGGATTGCTTCTTTTTTATAAAGTGCCACAAGTTGCATTGTTCAGGTTGGGCAGCAATATAAATTCTTTAAATAATCTTTCACTGTGGTGAAATCCATCTGCAGAGGTGCCAATATTCTGAAATTATTTCCCTCTGTCCCGTACATTACGCCAAATTCATGAGGCTTCTGTGAATGATCTATTTGGCCAGCTAGGTGTTTTCCTGTGTAAATGTTGGATTAATGTTTTTATTCCTGCTTTTGTTTTTCTTCTCCAATCCTTATTGCTATATTTTGATAACCTTTTTAATTCAATAGTTTTTATTATTTATTTATATTTTTCCAACTACTTTGAGGTGCTTTTCGCATAGAATTACAAAACAGTGTAATAATCTATAAAAGCAAAAAGCTACGAAAACAGAATATATTCCAGCATGAAAATATGATACAAAAATATAGCAAGACGTAGGCCTTGACTTACAGTCATTTGTTTAGTGACAATTCGAAGTTACAGTCACTGAAAAAAGTGACTTATGACCATTTTTTACACTTACAACCGTTGCAGCCTCCCCTTGGTCACATGATTAAAATCTGGCTGCTTAGCCAGTATATATCGTATTTATGACAGTTGCAGTGTCCTGGGCTCGTGATCACCTTTTGCAACCTTCTGACAAGCAAAGTCAAAGGAGAAGCCAGATTCATTTAACAACCGTGTTACTAACTAAACAATTGCAGTGATTCACATAACAACTCTGACAAAAAAGGACATAAAATAGGGCAAAACTCATTTAACAGCTGTCTTGTTTAACAACAGAAATTTTGGGTTCAATTGTGGTGAAATTGAATGATTTATACCAGGGGTCTCCAACCTTGGCAACTTTAAGCCTGGCGGACTTCAACTCCCAGAATTCCCCAGCCAGCAAAGCTGGCTGGGGAATTCTGGGAGTTGAGGTCCGCCAAGCTTAAAGTTGCCAAGTTTGGAGACTCCTGATTTATACAGATTAGTACCTTGGATATGGATAAATCTTCCAAATGAGTTGTGGGTTGGGTAGAAAACAAGGTTTGCCACATTTGGGGAGCTTCTGTTGCCATCCTATAACACTGATACTTTTCTTTCTTGGGTCTGTCATTCCTCTAGGAGGCTTCAATAAATTCCAGGCTGAATGGCCCCATCTCTGTGAAACCAACCTGGATACAGCCAGTACCAGCAGCTCTCCTGTTCCTCTGGCGGCTCCCATCGTGGGGCTGGGAGGCCTGAGCTTAAGTTCAGATGGCTCAGATGCCGAGTCAGAGCCCCTAAGCAGCGGCATGGAGTCTGAAGGCACGAGTCCCCCCTCCTTTCCTGTGCAGATCCTACCCAATCTCTACCTGGGATGTGCCCGTGACTCTGCCAACATGGATACTCTGGCCAAACTGGGTATCCACTACATCCTCAATGTGACTCCAAACCTCCCAAACCTCTTTGAGAAGAATGGCGACTTCCACTACAAGCAAATTCCCATCTCGGATCACTGGAGCCAGAACCTTTCTCAGTTCTTCCCTGAAGCTATTGATTTCATTGGTGAGTGTCAGCAGGTTGAAGGGTAATAGTACCACGATGATGATGATTTGATGGATTGTGTGCTTATATCATTTTTGACTCCTCGCAACCACATAGATTTCCTCCAGGATGATCTATCTGTAACCTGGTCTTTCAGGTCTCCCAACGTTGCACTCATTGCCACTATAAAACACAAATAGTACATTATGTAATTTGGGTACAGTGATATTCATACCGTTTTGACTGCAGATTTTTAACACTTCGATGCTTAGATAACTTAAATGTTTAAAAATGAAGGGGGAAATTATTGATTTTTGTATTTAATTTATATAACTCTCAATCTCAAGCACAAGCAGAGTCACTTGCTTGTGACTCTGGATGGCATATACCCGTGATGGCGAACCTATGGCACGGGTGCCACAGGTGGCACGCGGAGCCATATTGGTGGGCACACAAGTGTTGCCCTAACTCAGTTCCAGCACACATGTACTCACCAGCCAACTGATTTTCAGGCCTTCCGGTCCCACTGGAAGTCGGGAAACTGGCTGTTTCCGGTCTCCAGAAGGCCTCCGGGGGGGGTGGGGAAGGCTGTTTTTGCCCTCCCCAGGCTCCTAGAAAGCATCTGGAGCCTGGGGATGGAGAAAAACAGGCCTACCGGGCCCACTGTGCCGTCACGTGCCAAAAGCAGGGGGAAGTGTGGGGGGGTCAGGTGCGCATGTGCGGGAGGGCGGGGCGCATTGAATTATGGATGTGGGCACCCGCACCCATGACTCCCCCCACTCCCCCCCACTTTTGGCACGCGACGGCAAAAAGGTTAGCCATCACTGGCATATACAATTAAACAAATGAACAAGCCAACCATTAAATGGATAATTCAACTATTTAGACCAGTTTTAAAACTGTCAATATTAACAGATTTCTCAAATATGAATAGAATAGAATAGAGCAGAGCAGAGCAGAGCAGAATAGAATAGAATAGAATTTTTTATTGGCCAAGTGTGATTGGACACACAAGGAATTTGTCTTGGTGCATAAGCTCTCAGTGTACATAAAAGAAAAGATACATTCATCAAGAATGATAAGGTACAACACTTACTTATAGTCATAGGGTACAAATAAGCAATCAGGAAACAATATCAATATAAATCATAAGGATACAAGCAACAAAATTACAACAAAATGTTGATAAGCATAAAGATGCTTAAAATGTACATCTAAAACTCAATGTTAACACTAATAAAAACTGCAAAATATCTTAAATTATTTATAACATAATAAAGGTTTCTGTCTTAAGCCTAACACTTAATACTAAAGTCTCCATTATATCATTATAGTTATTTATGCATATTAAAAAAACAAAAAGAAACAACTTTTTTTAAAAAAAGCTCTTTGATTTCTAACTTTCCCCTTCTTGTGCCCCTACTAGTTTTCAGTGTTTATAAGCGTTTAGGCCCCCTTAGAAACCAACAATTCCCTCTGTGAAACACATTATGTCCTGTTCACACATATATTACTCCACAGCTAAAAAGGTTAGCTGATGAAAATCAATTATTCCTCTGTAAAGCGGTTTTGTGGGGAGGAACTTCTAAGCCCAAATGGAAGTGGTGATCTACCATAATTTCCTTAGGCCTCTGGTCACTCTCGAACTACATGTGTTCCTGGAAATGGAAGTCTAGCCATGCTTGTCTCTCCAGAGGTAAGCTGTAAGGGAGAAACCCTTTATAAATAAATAACATTGTTCAGATTTCAAAGATTTCTCTAAGATAATCTGTTTAAGGCTTTCTGTGATCTCTATAATTATGATCTCCAATAAATAACATGGAGATTATTGAGGGTGCTTGCATTCTCTGCCCTAAGTTGGAAAAGAATGCTCTTCTGTAGTCAGGTGGTAAAGAAACTGAAATTTTTCCAACCCAGGGTCCATTATAATGAGTTGCCAAAGTTTGTGCAAAGACCAAAACAAAGATCTAGATACTTTGGCTTCCAATGTACATAACTGGTCTGTCGCGCTCAGAAGTCTTCTATTGCATATCACTTATAGAATGATCTATGCCTGTGATGGCGAACCTATGGCACATGTGCCACAGGTGGCACGCGGAGCCATATCTGTGGGCATGCAAGCGTTGCCCTAGCTTAGCTCCAATGTGCATGTGAATGCTGGCCAGTTAATTTTCGAGCCTTCCAGGCCCACTGGAAGTCAGGGAATGGGCCATTTCTGGCCTCTGGAGGGCCTCCGGGGTGTGGGGGTGGGGAAGGCGGTTTTTGCCCTCCCCAGGCTCGAAGAAAGCCGCTGGAGCCTGGGCAGGGCGAAAAATGGGCCCCATTGGGCCCACCAGTAACCGTTTTGCCATCACATGCCAAAAGCCAGGGGAGAGCACATGCATGTGTGGGGGGGAAGGGTGTGGGGGGGGACATTGAATTATGGGTGTGGGTACGCACACGACCCCCCGCTTTTGGCACGCAATGGCAAAAAGATTAGCCATCACTGATCTATGCTATGGCTGGCCCCATGCTGTGAGGAAGGCTCTGGGTGCCTAAAACATGCATCCAGTCTTGACAGCTCCCTAAAACTTGTCAGGTTTCCACACTGATCCTTTTATCATGCTATTCAGAACAGCTCTTTTTCCCTCAAGTGGATGAGATACAGTAAATAGGACTGAAGCCTGTGCAGAAATAATTTAGGGGAATGGAAAATGGGGTTTAATTCAGTGTGATTTGCTGGGAAATCTACTAAGAGCGAGGCATTTTCAGGTATCCTCTGCTAATTTCCACTCATATTGCCAAAAGACAAGTGTGGAGGTCCAAACTGGCTCAGGCTTTTGTGCAGGGCCAGAGGATTTTGCATATACAAGAACGGAGGGAGGAGGGGGGAATGGAAGCCAAGTAGTCAAAGGCTAGCTCTTTGCACTAATTGAACTTGCAGTATTAATACAGGTAGCCCTCAAAATATAACTGAAATGGAACCTGCCCATTATGGTCTTATTTTGTAACAGTTTTAAAATGTGACCAACCTGATTTTAAGATCTTTTTTGCAGCAGTCATTAAGCAAAAGTAAGTGCTGGTTTTCAATAAAACCATAATAAATCATGGTCACATGATCACAGGATGCTGCAAATGACTATAAATACGACTGTGTTGACAAGCGCCTGAAATTTGGTCATGTGACCATGGAGGGCACTCGACTGTCTGAACTTTGAATACAGATCATAAATCCCCTTTTTTGGGTTGGTCATAAGCCAAGGACTACTTGTAATGACATTTCTCACTCTAATTGGTTTGTCTAGCCAGAAACATTCCCACTCATTTCTTTCTTTTTGCCATTGACATCTTCTTTAGCCTCAGTGTTAAAAGAATCAAAGTTTTTTCTTCCCTTGCTATCAACTGTTGCATCTTTCCCAGATCTTGTGTCATCTTGATAATATGTTAGTATGGCCTGCAATGCTATGTAGGATATGACACCTCAGTATTAATGTTTAGATCCTGAATAATAGTAAATTACTGTTAAAGATTTTTCCTCAGTTAGAAAGGTATTTCTGGTTCGTTAACAAAATTTAATATGCATCTACAAAATCCATTTGTGACTACTGGACAATATCATAGCAAAGTAATTTCAAATCATGCTCTCATTTCAAATCAGTTTTTGCAATATGGATATGACTAAGTTGATTATGAAATTGAAGTCCCCTTTTTGCTTTAACTGTGATAGATCTTACTTTGTCGGCTTTGACGACTTCTTAAAGACCAGGCACAAAGATGGGAAATTGCAAAGTCATACAGAAAGCTGTTTCTCTTGGATCAGAAACGTGTCACAGAAATAAAGATGCGCCATTTCATTTTTCCAGCTCACTGTTAACGAATTCCACTTGCTTAGAAGTGGCGACTCTTGTGTATGATTGCATTCACTTGACCATCTATCCCTTATCTCTTTGTCAGATGAGGCCCTCTCTCGGAACTGCGGCATTCTGGTGCACTGCTTGGCAGGGATCAGTCGCTCAGTCACCGTCACTGTAGCCTACCTCATGCAGAAGCTCAACCTGTCTCTCAACGATGCCTATGATCTGGTGAAGCGAAAGAAGTCCAACATCTCACCTAACTTCAATTTCATGGGACAGCTGCTGGATTTTGAGAAGTCCCTGGGGCTTAGCCAGGGCAGTCGGCGGCCAGCCTCAGACCAGACCTGCTTCTTCACCTCACCAACCAATGACAGTGTCTTTGAGCTGGATCCTACGTAGGAGCCAGAAGGGTGCTACGTTTTTGTCATTGTCCACCAACACCTCCTGTTCTTGGTTCTTTCTGCCTGCCCTGGTGGCAGAATCTTCTGGGACCAACTGAATACCTCACACTAGAGAGGGAGGTGCCTCTTTCAGGAACAACTGCTACTTCCAGCAAAGGTTCTCATTGCCTTTTGGGTTTTCTGAAATATCAACAGCAATGGTGTCCTTACTAATCACACAGCGAGACTGACATGGCCACACCAATAACCAAAGACTCTTCTCCCTTTCTCCCAAGAGTTCTGTACAGACCAAGAAACCAACACTTTTCTGGGGGGCCCTATTTCTGGAATGTTGGGTCTGGTCATTACAGCATCTCGAACTTGATCCAGATTACCCTCTTTTAAAATTTAAATATTTGAAATGGAACATGTCAGGGCTGGAACCTGCCGGTTATTAATGATGTTGATCACATATTGAAGGTTTTATGGTTATCTTGTGTTTCTCCTTCTCCAGCCATTATGCAGAAATTAGGCAGAGACCTGCAGCTCTCCCATAAGAATCTTCTGCAGGCAGGACTTTTGGTGAGATGATAGCACATTCACCAGCTGATGTATTAAGTTCCCATTCCCAATACCTCCAGTGAACAAGGCCAAATGATGACCTCTTAACTGATGCAGGCTGCTCTAGAATCATTTCTTTCAGTTTGAGAAGTGAGATGCTGGAATGTAATTCTAACATGGTTATCCTGGAATGACTAAAAAATACCTTATATAAATTTTTAATGCAGAATCCTGTATTTTAGAAATGAAACCACAGAATTTCCCAGATCTCTCTTGTTAAGACCAGGATGAATCATAGAATTGAGGAATCAAGTGTAGCAGTTTATATAAACATAATCTCTTGAGATGTCTTAAAGAACCTTTGATTAGGTCCTGTGGTACAGGAACTGCAGAAATGGGTCTGAGAATCTGCAACTTTTAAAGTTTTTTGATGCTAGGTGTATATGTCACCAGAACAGACTACAAAAGTTCCAGTGTGGGACTCTTTAAAATCTCCAGAGCTGTATTCCAGAATTGGAGCAGGTTCAAACATTTGTATGATAACCTTAACACTCCCATTATTCCCAAAGTTACAGATGCTCTCATCATCCCCAAAGCACCTCATTCAATCCTCTGTGGTTCGTTCAGGATTTAGGCAGAAGGAAATAAAAATGGTGGGGGAGAAGCTTTGGAACAGAATCACAGTGGGAAGACATAAATATTAGAAGCAAAATATTGGTGTTACACAACCCGGTCTTTGGTTGTGGGAGAAAATAGAGCAGCTCTGCATTTTGTATTTGTATTTGTACAAATGGTGAGTTTGTATGTGTGCCTTAATATTTGCATGAAAGCAAAGAGACCTGCGAATGTGTGTACTAAGCATTGTTTGCATAGTATCTGCCTGAAAGGGTTAATTTGTGCCCACGATTTATTCCCCAAATTTCAGTCAGGACCTTTTCAGTATTGGAGCTCAATTCCAGTATCCTTTGAATTCATAATAAAAAGATAAAACCTCTGAGCATTGTAAGAGGGGGAAATATGTTACAGAGGGACAGTATTTCTTACTTAACAGAGTTTATTAGGAAGAAAAGTGCAGACTTGGTGATTTCAAAATTTTCTATAATTATCTAAAATCATTAACCACTATGTGTACATGATAGGGTTCTTGTGGGCATGTGAAAAGATGTCCGAGGTGTTCTAGTGATCTGCATTTAAGGCTTTTATTTTAGCTCTGTTTAGTAGGTCCACAGGAGTCCTGAAGAACATTTTGTCTGCAAAATTAATCTTCCCGAGAGTCTGTTTTCCCAATGTTTTGCTTCCTTTTTCAGGATTTTTCTGGCCTTTGAGGCTATGAAGATACGTGCCTAGGGACAATGCTTGCTTGAAATAATTTGAAATTGCTGTTAAGTGAGTTTTGGAAACGTGGGGCTTCAGTGACCCTGCAATGCCTTACAGGTTTTCCCTCTGATGAAAATAAATTAGAATAATTTGAGAATAAATTATGCAAAGCAGTCAAACTGGCCAACTATTATGCAAAATGACTCTTATGCAAATTTGACCAACTAGCACAATTCAAGGTGATTGCAGTATTCAGGTTTGCTCACAATTTGGGTTGCCTGAGCACCGAACTTTATGTTATTGTCTATGCAGGTTACACATAGTTCTGACTCCCTGCATGCTCCAAAGAGTCTACTTGAGTCTCTGTCTTGGGTCTCTGTTTTCAAGTGAATGTAAATGACTGGAGATGGAAGGGGAGTGGACAGGAACTGCCATTACCATGGACAACAACAACAACAACAGTTATTTTAATAAAGCGGGACTTTAAACAACACAAACAAGTGTGGATTTATTGGAAGGCTTGTAAGTGATGCAGTCTCAGAGTAGACTGTTTTACTTTAATTACAGACACTGATGTAGAATTAGAAACCTTATTCTACTTGTGTGTAGGCACCGTGCGAGGAAAAAAAACCAGCCACTTTCTGCCAGCTCCCTAAAACTGAGGGAGCTTCCAGAGGAAGTTTTTACTGGGCAATCAACCCTGCCTTACAAAAGAAATTTTATGAGCTCGGAAGCTCATCTGCTATTTGTAGCCAATTGCAGCTATTTTTTGTACAGTGTTTCAATATCTAAGGGGTTGCCACAAAGAGTGGGAAGGGCAACCTATTCTCCAAAGCACCTGAGGGCAGGACAAGAAGCAATTGATGGAAACTAATCAAGGAGCGAATCAACTTAGAACAAAGGGGAAATTTCCTGACAGAACAATTAACCAGTGGAACAGCTTTCCTTCAGAAGTTGTGTGTTCCATTACTGGAGGCTTTTAAGAAGAGACCGAACAGCCGTTTATCTGGAATGACATAGGGTCTCCTGCTTGAGCAGAGGGTGGGACTAGAAGACCTCCAAGGTCTCTTCCAACTTTTTTATTCTATTCACGTAAACTTTCTGATTCACAGCAACAAAGATCTTGTGAAAGAAATTTATTGTAGTTAATTTTTAAAAGTGGAAGGCACCACAGTCTCATAAAATTTGGGAATCCTATGAGATTATTTGACCCTTATGAGAAGTGGCACCCAGCATCTGAGAAAGTTGTCAAATGATTTATAACAACCAAGTCATAAGATTCAGTGGTATACTCTTTGGCTGAAATAATAAATGTAGGAAGTGCCTAGCAGATAGAATAGTGTAATATATAATAATTCTATATAATAATTAAAAAGGAGTATACCATCAATAGGCTTAAAAAAGAATTGATAGTTGGTAGTATATTCCAAAAGAATCTTTTCACCAGGAAGCACAACAGCCAAGAAAATTGTATTAGTGCATAAGAAGCAATAAAATTGTAATGATAAACTCAAAAAAGGACAAACTCAAAAATCTACAAACTTTTTATTAACCTTTCAAGTTTGCCAGATCTTTTCATCAGAAAAAATGCTGCCACCACCAACAAAGTGGGAATGACGCAAGGGGAGGAGGGGATGGGAAAAGGCTCCCTTGATTCTGAAAATGACCTGGTTAGAGTTTTAAAAGAGAATCAAGAAGCATGTTCAAAAAGTCTTATTAGCCCGTATCATAAAGTTATGACTCCCATAATAATGGTCTCATTTTTAAAAAATGTATTACTTGGGTTTATTTCCAGAAGTAGGTTAGGGTACCCAAAACAGATCAGGATGCTGTAGATATTTGCATAAAATGAGTGTATGTTGAGATAAAGAGATATAGATCAAAGCCACTGAAGAAATAACCATTCCAAATCTGAAAGATAAGCCAAATTTGGAGAGAGAAAAATTGCCATTCTGATTGTTTCTGTGCAGAACCGAGGATGCCAGGTTGTTCCTTGCCAGATGCAGCAAAATAATTTTAGCTTAAACTCTTTGTTCAAATTGCTTGGATCCTTGGTGAGAGCCTAAAAACGGAGTCCCATAATCCTTCCAAGGTTTTCCCTCACTGACTTTCCAGAGTAGCAACGGGGTGTCATCCAAGATGATGCTGACCTCCCAGAACAGTTTTTTTTCCTTCTCTTGGCAGAGAGAGACCTTCCTGAAGATGCCATTCCTAACAACTTCCTCCAGGAAGATGGTACTTCTCTGGATTTTCAGCCACTTGAGTGTGAGAAAGGATGTTATACAATGGGTTGATTCAGAGCACTTCTTCAGGTCCTAATACATCTCATCATGCCTGTTTTCAGATTTCTGGCTGGCAATCAGTTACCCCTTTGCTCTTCCCCCTTTTGATCTGAGAGAGGGGCGCAATCCTGTTCCAGACATCAAATATCGAACAGAAAAGGCAGTTCCCCTTTTCAGTGCAGTCCTCATCCAAGCTTCCTTCCCTGGGTCTGTGTCTTCCCATCTGTGTCTGCTGCATGTCTTTTGGCTTTTTATTTTTATTATTTTTTAAAAAACCCTCTTTCTTCGACTCTGTTGCTTAGTAACCAGTCTCTTTTCTGTTCCAAGAAGAGGGTGGAGTGGGAGGAAAATTAGTTCTAATCCTGGAGGATGTCCATATTGGACATTCCCTCCCTCCACCTATTTTCTTTCCTTTGTTCTCCCCCTTCCTCAGGAGGAAGAGGTTCATGGCCACGTAGGCTTCCTCGGGCATTATCAGCACCCACACTGTGCAGGAGTTAGAGTCAACATGAACTGCAGCATTGTCCAAGTGCTTATTCCACCAGATTATAGTAGGACAAACTCCCACAGCTAAAAGTAAATAAATAACTATGTGAGAAAAACGGCGCCCAGCAGATTCAACAGCTAAGCCCACTTGCTCACTGTGAGGCAGATGTAATCTGAAAGGCCCACCTGATAAAGAGCATGAGGCAATGAAGAATATGGATTTGAAAATTCATCTATCAAAGATAAAGCTAAATGCACCAGACACAATGAAACTGACAGGGAGTTGAGAGTCGGCGTTATATAAGCATCGTAAATAAATAACGTGCTGTAAATTTTAGGTAAAACATCCATGGCAAAAAAATCTAGATCAAATAGATGAATACTGTATGTGTACCTTGACAGAACATTTATTAAAGGCGAGAGAAAAATTTGGAGACATTTTAAGGTGTGCAAATGCTAATAGAGAGGTAAGTTTAGTATATGAACTGTTGCAAGAAATGAATATTTGTCAAAAGAAGTGAAAATGGCTATGTATTAAGGCAGTGATTCTGCCTATCTATTTTATTCTATGGCAGTGAGAGTTGGGAGTGTCACAAAAGTAAGTCATGTGAGGTGAGAAGCCAGCACTTGGGTGTGTGTGAGATGAAGAAGAGGTAGGTTCAAGTATGAATGGGTGGTGCATGATTTTGGAAGTAGGTGGTGGTTTGATCAAGTAGAAAAAAATAGGGAGAGAATTGCAAAATGAATATAGGATGAAAGAGTGAATGGATCAAGAGAAAATTGTGGTTGGTTGGTTGGTTGGTTGGTTGGTTGGTTGGTTGGTTGGAGTGAATGAGATCCTCAGCAAGAGAGAGGTGAGAAATTTCAAGAACAAAAGGCAGTGTGTGATGTGAGGGAAACAAGGATCATTGCAAGACTATAAAGCTATGGAGAGGTAGAATAGGGTTTGGGGTAAACTGGTTTTAGGGTTTCTATCTCATGCCTTTAATTTCTTGGTTTTAGTATTTCTTACCCATTTTCTGTGCTCTGTATACTCTCCCAAAGGAATGATACGCTGAATACTGTATACATCTATGTATCTATGAATGTAAAGAGCCTTAGTACAGGTAGTCCTTGAGCAGTTCATTTAGTGATGGCACTGAAAAAAATGAATTATGACTATTTTTCACACTTACGACCATTGCAGCATAGTCACATAGTCACATGGTCACATGATCGAAATTCAGCCACTTGGCAACTGACTCATATTTATGATGATTGCAGTGTCCCAGGATCTTGTGATCACCTTTTGCAACCTTCTGACAAGCATAGTCAATGAAGAAGCCAGATTCACTTAACCACCGTATTACTGACTTAACAACTGCAATGATTGGCTTAACAATTGTGTCAAGAAAGGTTGTACAGTGTGGCAAAACTCACTTAAAACAGACGTCTCACTTAGCAACAGAAATTTTGGACTGAATTTTGGTCATAAATCAAGGATTACATGTACTACAACAGCTGGAGGAACTTCCCAGCTTTCCATCATCCAGATGTATTAAAGTGCAACACCTAGAAATTTCCCATAGTAAGGAATGGGGAGTTCATAAAATGCAAATTGACTGAAGAAGACTGAAGAGACTGTAAATTTTAGGTAAAACATCCATGGCAAAAAAAGTGCCAGCTTTGCATAGGAAAATGGAAACATCTTGTCATGAATCTTTATATACAGGGACTGGCCCTGGGCTATGAAGTCCAAGTAACAGTAACAGAGTTGGAAGGGACCTTGGAGGTCATCTAGTCCAACCCCCTGCTCACGCAGGAGACCTGTACTAGGGATTCGAATCACCTAACTGCCAACCTTTCTGATCAACAAGCTCAGTGTCTTAGCCACTGAGCCACCTAGTCAGGCATAAGTATATGGAGATGATAGCCTTCTGTATCATTGAGGCAGCTTGGGAGAGACCGGCATAGTTCCATGCCTGTCATTTTAAGCTTCACAACTAAAGTGTAGAGAAACTGAGCTGGCTTCAACTACAATGCCACAAATGCTGTGTGTCTCCGTCTCAAGCTGTATTTCTGCTGTATCTCTATTAAAGAGATAGGAAGTCCAACCGGAAAAAATAAAAGCTGCAGCCCTCATAGGGATTGAGAGAACTAGCTGTCCCTGGGTCTCTCGGCCTCTCTCTTCCACACGCACATTTATGGTTCTCGGGCTAGGAGCTTCCGTTCCCACCGCCACCCTTCCCCTGTTTGCAGTCCCTTCCTGCAAGCTGTTTCCGAGGGATTAATTCATTCACTTTTCTTCCTGTTCGAGGACAGGAAGGGCAGCTTCCTATTCAGAGGAGATTGCTGTCGCCTTAGTGGTCATTCTTATTCTTTCTCTGTTATTGTATACTGTGTGCTTTAGTCCTTATCATCTGTCAACCTCCCCCCCCCCCAAAAAAAGCTTTAAATACAGGATATTAAAATTTTTACAGGTGGAAACTGTATAGAATTGCCCTAATGGCTTTTGCGAGCTGGAGATCTCCTTGGGTGGACCTAAGACCGAATTATGTAACAGTTGCCCTGTTTATCCTGCAGTACAAAGAGTAGCATGAAAGGCCTCCGTTGATCAGATGTTATCCCTACCACATTCTGCATAATTCCTCAGCCTCCTTTCCTTCCCTCCCTTGGTGCCATCCAGATGTGTTGAATTTAAGTCTTAGAAGCCTTATCTGAAATATGTGACCAATTATCTTTTCTTTTATGTACACTGAGAGCATATGAACCAAGACAAATTCCTTGTGTGTCCAATCACACTTGGCCAATTTAAAAAAAAAATCTATTAAAGGCTGTCATATCTGGGCTGCAAAATCTAGGCCACCACTAGATGGCAACAAAGAGACAGTTTTCTGCATCTCTTTGCTGACCTCTAGTTGTCAGTGCAGGAATCCTACACAGATCGCTGTCTAGCTTTGGCTTGAACACATGCCATGATGAGGAGCTCACCAGCTCTCTTGGCCCCTCACTCTATTGTCAAACTATCGTTAAGATGGAGGGTGGGTTCTTAAATTTGGTCAGAATCCACCTTTCTGCAATTTAAATCCTATTTTCTGCTTCCTGTGTTCCAGAATACAGGATAGTAGGTCTAGACCTTTTTCTTTGAGAAAGCTCCATCTTGGTGGAGTGCCATCGTAGCCTCCCTATTTTTTTCACAAGGCTAAACATATCCAACTCCTTTGATGTCTGTGTTCATCTATTGTGCACTCTGATTGGTTGTTAGCTCTCAATTAATTTACATTGCAAGGAAGGTCTCATAAATTCTTGGCAACAAAAGCTAGTCAGAACATTATGTTTCATTGAAATTGTGCAACCAGAAGACTTGGATGATGAAAAGGTGGTTATCCGGAGGAGTCCTTAAAGTCTTTTTTGAACCCAGAGATACCATCATTTGGAATATATAAAATCTGTAATTTGAAATTCCCAACAAGCCTTGGTTTGTTACACAGCTGAATGTAGGGTAGCTTATTAACCAAACATTTGCCTTAGCATGTCATGCAAATGTAACCTTTATGGTACTCATACATTTTATAGGTGGCCAGATTCTCTCCATCACTTTGCTATTTTTGTTCTTTCAAGAAAACCTGCTTTCAGAATGGAAATGCAGCAGGGAAAGGGGGTGCATTACTTACTCAGCATTTCCTTGAATGAACTCTTGCTGATTTCCCTCCCTGCAGCTTATTAGATGGTCTGGTCCCAGGACAAGTCTTGAGGGATAACATGAAGCAAGGAAGTAGCAAGGGAAAAAAAGATTAAGTACCATCCCATTTGCCTGTCAACTGTCAGACCATTTTGAAGCACATCAAAAATGGTGCATTCCATTCATCTGAGCATGTGTTGGCTGGCTCCCTCCCTCTTTCTTTCTTTCTTTCTTTCTTTCTTTCTTTCTTTCATTCTTTCTTTCTTTCTTTCTTTCTTTCTTTCTTATCTGTCTTCATACTTGAAAACTACATGGACAGTTTTGTGGGCAATATTTTCAGAAGTTTGCTCTTTCCTTCTTACTAGGACTGAGAGAGAGTGACTGGCCCAAAGTCATTCTCTCTCTCTCTTTCAGCGTCATGCTTAAAACTAGACTAGTGCTTATTGTCTTCTGTTTCTATCCCAATGCCTTTAACCACCATACCAAAGTGGTTCAGATAGGTGCTATATTAAACCACATTCACTTGCTCAGTTCTAAAATTCAACATTTTATGTTAAAGCAGTTTCAGAAATCCCTTCTAGAATAGGGATAGGCAACCTTTCAACAGCTGGGGAATTCTTTTTGAAATGTATTTTTTTTTCAGCAAACAAGAGCCAAAATGTACAAAACAATAATCCAACAATGCCACCATAAAAGGAGGGATTTGTAGCTCAGTGTCCCCCATTTTAAAGGATGGGGCAAACATTTTACAGTTATATGATGGTATCAGCATTTAACATATTGATTTTATCTATAGGCTCCTATCAAAATCCATGGGAAATTATAGCATCATAATTCAGAACTTGGCCACTGCAAAGGTTAGATTACCCTAGGAATTAAGCAGTTTGATAAATCCTGCATATCTTTCCTTATATCTTTATAAGCACTAATATCTTAGTGATGCCCATTGAAGAATCATGTGGCATACCAATTTAATATATTATTATGGTTGGTTGCAGAGTCAGCCAGATGTTTAGACTGGATTTGGCATTTTTGTCCATCTAGCAAGTCCTTCCCGAGGACCTGGGATAGGTGGAAATTGTTGTTTAATAATACTAAAGGCATCAGCACAAGATGTAAGCTGTTCCAAGTGGACCCACTTTCTGCAATTGACTTGTGGTGATTTTGTCAATGCCGATGGTGTTCCAGTGGTTTTCCAGATGTTTGGGATTTGTACCCACTGCACTTATTCATGTTATTACTGTCTTTGTTTTCTTATGCCACATTGTTCTACTTCTGTCTGCAGGACTTTGTATTTTGTTATTTTCTCCAGTCCCCCCTCTTCTACTCTACTGTCTCCAGATACTACAATTTTCACTATCCACATTTTGTCTTTTTATTATTATAGTTATAGCTGTTAAATCTGGGGTGTTACCTGGCAAGTGCTCATTTGTTTGAATTCTAAAGTTCCAAAGAACTTTAGCATCTTTATTTTCTGTTACTTAGTCTATTTTGTGGTCCTACCAGTTCTTGCTTGCAAGCAAATAGTATTTCTTGCAGTATTTCTTTGTAATCACTGTGTGTGATCTTCTTGTAGCAACTAACAAGGGGATCCATGGTTTCTTCAGCTTCTTTGCACAGAAGGCATTTGCTGTCTGTTACTGTCTTCTCAGTTTTGGCTTTCTGTGCATTTGTTCTTAAGGCTTGGTCTTGTGCAGCCAGAAGTAGTCCCTCTGTCTCTTTCTTCAATTTTCTTGCTCTTACCCACTGCCAGGTCTTGCCATTACTTCCTTTGCCTGCTATTTTTTTTAATGTACTGACCATGTAAAAAACTTTGTCTTTCCATGTGTTGTTTCTGTTCTTTATTTGGTCTTTCTTGTAGGCCAGTTTGGTCTCTCCAGAACTAAGTAAGCTTTTAATGCATCTTCTTCACTATTCTTCAGATAGTCTTCCAATGCCATTTTTATTTCTTCAACTGCCTGGTGTACTTGCAACATTCTACACCCACCTATTTTTCTGGGTAGGTAAAGCCTGTCAACATTGCTACATGGATGAATGGCATGATTTATTGTCATTATTTTTCTGGTCTTCCTATCCAGGGCTTTTAGTTCTGCTTGAATATATATTGAAAATATAACATAACTTCAACAGGTCTAAGATCCTACAAAAAGAAAAATGATGCTTTTAAAAAATGTTGTAGTTGCCTTTAAATGTCAAAACAACTATTGTTACAGCAGTACAACTGTTTCCCCCTCAAACAGTTATGTTTTTAATAATGGATCAAGCTGGGAACAAGTTGTGGGAGTCATTATAAATAAAGCTGGCCTCCCATCCTCTGCTTTGTAGAAGTTATTGCCAACTGGGAAATTCTGGGAGTTGAAGTCCTCTCAGCTTAAAGTTGCCAAGATTGAGAAACACAGTGATAGAGATTAAACCATTCTAAACTCACTCTCAGGTGCTCCTAATGCCTGCTAAAGGAGTCAACAAAGCTAGCAGTCTCTGAAGCTTAAAAAAAGAAAAAGCAAGATTTTATAAAGATGTGATGTAAACACTAAAAAAAACCACCATCATCCCTCCTCTCTTGTAAATACTCCATTCCCTCATATTTGTGGCTGCTGAGAAAGGCTTTTTTAGAGTAGGAAGAGTAAGCTTTTTGGAGGAAATGACATTTCCTCTTCTTTCACAGGAAGAAGCCAGATCTGGCTCCAAGGTCATGCTGGCAGGAAGAACTTTAATCCGGGGCAAAAACCAGGAGGACCACAAAAATAATATTTTTAGAGCAATGGAACTGTTCAGGAGAGGTTCTCACCGAGTTTGATCCAAACATGCCTTTCCTCATCCTGAATTAATTCCGTGCAAAAAGAGATAAAAAGAAAATGTTATAGTAATTTTTAGAAGTAGCTATTATGCATGATGCCAATACCATCATGTCACCAAGGCCTGAGTGTTGAAGGAACCAACCAGCTTGTCCCTTAAGACATAACAAAGGAGAAAAAGCTACACTGAATTTCATTTTGTTAGATAGGGCCCAGTGTTCAAGTCTGTCAAGATCCATCTGGATCTTCAGCCTATCATCAAGGGTGTTGGCTATTCCTATTAGTTTTGTATCATCCACAAATTTGGTAAATTCCCCTTATATTCCTTTATCTAAGTCATTTATGAAGATACTAACTAGATACCCATGCTTTGCTACTTATGACCATTTTTCACACTTACGACCATTGTAGCATCCCCATGGTCTTGACAGACTCTCATTGTCATCATCACCAACAAAGTATATCTGGAGAAATGAAGGCTGCTACTGAGGTAGACCTGCCCCTGCACTTTGAATATTGACATAAAATTTCCCTTCTTCACCTCTCTGGCTCCAAAAGACGTCATTTTGAAGCATCCGTTGTATTTCTGGTCAGCAGAAAGACAGTCATTTCCCTTGAATTGGTGTTACAGTCAAAGGAACTGAGGAGGTCAGTGTAAGAAATGAGTTGGGGCTGGGACACTATGCAGGAGAAATTCGGTTCACAATCCGTTGGCTCAGTGGTGTTCGGTGACTGAAACACATAAGGGAATATCTCTCCCACCGCCTTGAGTCCGGAAGCAGTTCCATAGGTGGAAGGCATGGACATTTTGGTGAAGTAGCGATCTTTAGTACTGTAAGGAGCCCCAGACCGCTCCTGAGTGAAGGAGTGGAATGTCTGCCAGTTTGACCTGAGGTAACGGAATGTGAGGCAAGTGGCAGTTGGAACTTTTCACGTAGGGAGGGAGAGTAGAACGTCTAACTCCTTAGCATCAGAGCATGTTAATATATTATAAATGGATATACTGTATATGAAATACTAATGATCTGATGGTCATTTCAAAAAATCCTTTGTTAGTGAGCACCTAGAAGCCAAGAAGAACGTACATGCCAAATTTCAAGTTTGAAGGCTTTACCGTTCTGGAGATTTCATGATGAGTGAGTAGATTTCACATATATATATATATATATATATATATATATATATATATATATATATATATATATAGTTTTATTTATTTCATTTTATTACAGTTTCATTGATTATACTTATGACAATGTAAAGCAACCACCCTGAGCTTCACATAAAAATAAAAGCCTTTAAATAAGACCAGATCCCAAAAATCTAGGTCACCATTTAAAATAAAAACATGACGAGATGTGGAGGGGGAAATGGCCCAGACTTCATTTGAATGCTCTCTGGAACAGCTCAACCTTCAACAGTTCACTGAGTGTAGTTAGGGAGGGGGGTCCACTCTGATCTCCATTGAGGGATTGTTCCAGAGAAGAGAGACGCTACAGATACAGAAATAGAAATAAGAGAGAGATGAGAAAGAGAGAGAGAGATTTTGAGAGACCCTTTTCTTCATGGCTGTTCAAAGTACACAAATCCATTCTTGGTATCTCAACAGGTGCGGTGCTGATAACACACCTCAGAGCTGTGAAGAGCTCTAAGTACTTGTTTCTGCAAATCAAGCTGCTACTAAAAAGGAGATGGCAAAATCAATCAGTGTTTTTCCTGTTCAGTTGGCAACTTTATTTCCAGATTTCCTGAGGGCTTCCTGGATCCTGCTTCAACTGTACAGATTCTGCAGGGGAAGAGAAGGGGAGGGGGGAATCATTGCATGAGGCCATCTAAGTCCCTCTTGCTTCTCTTATTCAACACTTTTAGTCTCCTTCCTTCTATACGCCCACACAACAGGCTGCAGCATCTTTTTCTGCACTCTCCAAATAAATGGCAGGGATAAGCACTCTAGAGCCCAGGCAGGGCAGGCAGGTAGGACCACTGAGGTGGAAATCAGTCCAGGAGGAGGAGGAGGTTGTTTTGCGCGGTTCCAATGAAATGTGTGGGGAGGTGTGATTCAGCCAGGAGACAAGAGGGATTTGTCATCAGCAATGGTTGCATAACTCTCTTGGCATTGCCAGCAGCCTCATAACACCCACCAAATTAGCATGAGACGCCAACACATCCCCAGACTTTGAAAAGGGGCATGTCTGCCATCTACTGGAAGACAGATGAACTCTTTTTTTCCTCTGTCTGATTTTTGGACACTGTCTGGACAAGTCTCTGCAGTCCCTGCAGTTTTCTTGGCAAGGGTTTTCAGAAGTGGTTCACCATTGTCTGCTTCCTAAAGCTGAAAGAAAATGACTGTCCCAAAGTCATCCAGTTGGGTCTGTGTTCAAGGTGGGACTAAAACTCAGTTTTCTGGTGTCTAGGTCTTCCCAGTCTCTAGGTCTTTGCAGGCGGGGGGGATGGGAAGACAAGTGAACTATGCTAATAGACAAATTGGTCAACTGCTTTCTTTCTCAATCCTGCT
Source organism: Ptyas mucosa (assembly GCA_012654045.1). Lineage (NCBI taxonomy): Eukaryota > Metazoa > Chordata > Lepidosauria > Squamata > Colubridae > Ptyas > Ptyas mucosa. Next base: position 7,853,179 of record WNWU01000054.1, read on the forward strand.
CCTCAGCTTTCTTCACAGAATAGTTAGGTTTTTGCCATGCTGCCTCTCTAGAGGGATTTTTTTCCCCCCTAATTCAACGTGCCTTCTCACAAAAGCAGTCATGATATTAGAAGCGGTATCAAAAGAGGAGTCAAATCAGACTCCTTGGCAGACTTACTTGGCTGTGGACAAAAATTCCAGGGCTGCCTATGGGCTAGGCTGCAACATCTAAAGAACACAAGGAGCCTGAGTGGCGTAGCAGGCTAATGCCTCCTACTAAGGCAGCATTTAACATCCAGCTGCCTGCAATTACTGCGAGTTCTAATCTCACCAGGCTCAAGGTTGACTTAGCCTTCCATCCTTTCTAAGGTGGGTAAAATGAGGACCCGGTTTGTGGGGGCAATAAGCTGACTTTGTATAAATATACAAAAGTATGAAGGCTATTGCTTAACGCATTGTAAGCCGCCCTGAGTCTCCGGAGAAGGGCGGCATATAAATATAAATTTTTTTAAAAAAAACATTGCAGAAAAAGCTAATGGGAAGCCACTTCTCTGTCGTTGCTCAGGAATCTGTACAACCATGTCAAAACATCAACAGGAGTCAACTTTGATACAACGGAGACTTTGTCTTCTGACTAGGTTTCTCAACTTTGGCAACTTTATGTGGACTTCTACTACTAGAATTCCCCAGCCAGCATTCCAAGTATTCTGGGAGCTAAAGTCCATGCATTTTAAAGTTGTCAGAATTGAGAAACACAAAATTAGACCACAAAAGGGTGGGCGGGGGGAAGCATCTCAGATTTGGGATGTAGTCTCAAGAGGCAATAGCAACCCTGTAAACAGCAGTTTTACAGCGTAAGGGTGGAGCAAGGGTGACCTATATGCAGGACCAAAAAATCTGCGTTTACAATGGATTTTTTCTTGCTCCATATCCTTCCAAATGTAAATGACTTAAGCTTTAATCATTTAAAATCTTATAGGTTCGGGGTAACTTTAGCTTTCATCCTTGCCAGCATGGTCCAAGTAGATAAGTGAACTGGTTCCAGTGCTGGCTGATCATTCCCATTGTCACAGTCCAATGTTCCTAGAGTATATCATGTGGAGAAGGGCTGATCCATTTTAAAAGATATGAATGTCCCTTCAAACATAGCACAAGTGTTGAACTTAATACCATCTACTTGAGAGAAGAAAGGAAAGAGAGGGGGAGGGAGGAAAGGAGGGAGGGAGGGAGGGAGGAAGGAAGGAAGAGAGAAAGAAAGAGAGAGAGTGAAAGAAAGAAAGAAAGAAAGAAAGAAAGAAAGAAAGAAAGAAAGAAAGAAAGAAAGAAAGAAAGAAAGAAAGAAGCACCTCTTCACAGGCCAGTTTAATAGCTGAACTTTTTCCTGGTATCCAAAAAGACCTTGTTTAACTTCTATTTATTCAGCTGATAACAAACCTATGCAACTCACCCTGTAGATTTTAAACTAAGAGGTATTTAGAGACTGAAACCAACACAAACAGTGGCTAGCACTTCCATAACCCAGAAATTTGCTGGGTGGAACCATAACAAGCAAAGTGGGTGTCAAGAAACCATCAAGTCTTCTCTTGTTCATTTATTCTTGGCTCTCTTTGTCCTTCATTCTTCTCCTTGTGTCATGACAAGCAAGTTGACAGGTGCGTTACGCAGCGGGTGGAAGCAGTGAACAGATGGGACAGAAGGAAGGATGGAAAAATATGGAGAGTAACTTTCCAATTGCAGCCTACCCAGGAACCGGGTTTCTCTGAACATGCATACAAAAAAACCCAAGCAACTTCAGATACTTCCTGAAAGGAAAAAAGAAATATTTCCCAGCTAACTCTAAGCTTACATAACCCAGGAGCTCTCAGGTAGGAAATTGCTTTTCTTAATATATTTGAATTTAGATTGCATACAAAACCACCCATGTTGGCCAAAAAATGATTTTATTCTATAAATACTTTCATTCTTCTTTACAATCATGCTTTTTCACATCTAAACTTTGAGGCTAAACTAGAAGTTGCAACAGGTCTGTTTCATACTTTGTACTAAATTCATAGCATTCCTGATTTGCAAATTATATTGATTGGATTCATATATGTACTAACCTATAATGGAGTTTGCTAGGCTGCTGGTGATGAGCACCAGGTCCATCTGAAATAAGACCTCATCCATTTACAGTGTGAGGGGTGGATGAACAAGTGCATATTACTGACACATGGTTGCATATTACTGACACATGGTTAAGTGAAGTTGGAGATCTAGTCCATCAACAGCCTTTCCTGAGCTCTTAGATCTAGGGCAGATGGGAGAGCTGCCCCAGGCTTCTAGGGCTAAGGGACTTCAATTCAGCACCATGTCCAAATGTGCTGAAGATTTCATGACAAAACTAGCTTTTCCTGGAATATCTCACCCCCAGTGGAGATCATCACACAGACCTGATGTTCACTTCCAAGTACAGGGCATTTGATCTGAATATAGAGGACATAGTAACCAATCCTTTGACGTGGCGAAATCACTTCTTGGTCAAGCCACATATGAGTGGCATCCCTGACTCCTTCAAAGATAGAAGACCACTTTTGGATAGTCTGTTCAAAGTACTTAATAGATTTGGATGCTTGGATTTTTCCAGTAACCTTTTGTGGAAATTAGAAAGGACAGTGTTCTTGTTTGTTTGTTTATTATATTTATATACTGCCCTTCTCCTGAAAAATTGGGGGCAGTGAACAACCAGCAAGTAAAACACAAAAAGTACAAAATTTAAGACAATATTAAAATCCAATTAAATTAATTTGGCTCACAATTAAAACACCCCTATATTAAAACCCATAATTTAACGATTTAAAATTGGAACAATTTAAAGGAGTTAGGTCAGTCCAGCTTGGTGAAACAAAAATGTCTTTAGAGCACGGCGGAAAGTGCACAGATCTGGGATCCATCTTATCTCTGGGGGCAGCTCGTACCAGAAGGTAGGTGCCCCCACAGAGAAGGCTCTCCCCCTGGGGGCCACCGGCCTGCGTTGTTTGGCCGACGGCACCCTGAGGAACCCCTCTCTGTGGGAGTGTACTGATCGGTGGGAGGCTACTGGCAGCAGAAGGCAGTCTCGTAAATACCTGGGTCCTAAGCTATGGAGCGCTCTAAAGGTGGTAACCAATACCTTGAAACACACCCGGAAGACCACTGGGAGCCAGTGCAGCTCACGCGGGAGAGGTGTTACATGGGAGCGTCGAGTCGCCCCCATAACCACCTGCGCGGCCACATTCTGGACCAGTTGGAGCCTCCGGGTGCTCCTCAAGGGGAGCCCCATGTAAAGAGCATTACAGTAGTCCCAAGCAGGAAGTGACGAGGGCATGAGTGACCGTGCGTAAGGCGTCCTGATCCAGAAAGGGACACAACTGGTGTATCAGGCGAACCTAATAAAAAGCCCCCTTGGCCACAGCCATCATATGTTCTTCCAACAACAGCCATGTATCCAGGAGGACGCCCAAGTTGCGAACCCCCTCCGTGGAGGCCAACGACTCACCCCCAATAGTCAGTGATGGTACCAACTGACTATATCGGGATGCCGGAAGCCACAGCCACTTGGTCTTGGATGGTTGAGCCTGAGCCTGTTTCTCCCCATCCAGATCCGCACGGCCTCCAGGCACCGGGACATCACATCAAGGGCATCGTTGGGGTGGTCTGGGGTGGAGATGTACAACTGAGTATCATCAGCATACAGATGACACTTCACCCCGAAACCATAGATGATCTCACCCAGCAGCTTCACATAAATGTTGAACAGAAGGGGCAAGAGAACCGACCCTTGCGGCACTCCACACACAAGGTGCCTCAAGGTCGATCTCTGTCCCCCTGTCAACACAAACTGCGACCAGTCAGAGAGGAAGGAGGAGAATCACCACAACATGGTGCCCCCTATCCCCATCCCCTCCTGTCAGCGCAGCATGATACCATGGTCAATGGTATCAAAAGCCGCCGAGAGATCTAATAGGACCAGGACAGAGGAACAACCCGTCCCGAGCCCTCCAAAGATCATCCACCAACGCGCCCAATGCCGTTTCCATGCTATGCCCAGGCCTTAAACCCGACTGGAACGGATCCAGATAAACCGTTTCCTCCAGGTACTGGGGAAGCTGTCACGCCACCACACTCTCAACAACAGCCACTGTGACACATTCGTTAGATTATTTACTGATAATATTGCTCATACTCATTGAGGATTGTGTACCACATGGGCAGGATCGTGCATGATGACTAAGGTAATGTCTTGTAATATTATCTGGGATTCAATGATGTTCTGGAATCTGAGAAAATCAATAGCATCCTATGTACAGTAGTGTGTGTTTTGTTGTTTGTGGGCTAGGGCGAAGTATATTTAATCTCTTGGAAACTGCTTAGGATAGTGTTTTCTTGTTGACAGCTGCAGGCAAGAAAAAGTGCCATTGATCCTTCTCAAGCTCCACTTCCAAGTATTTGTCATGAGCCATGGAGATGAAACCAAATAAAGAAAAGCTACCAAATTCTCTTCTCCCTTAACTTCACTCATCATGCTGGCTGAGGTTCTCTAGCCATTGCCATTGAAGAGCCACGTGCAATTGCAAGGATTGTATTTAATGTCACATCTTGGCCCAAGCTAAAACCCATCCAGATCAGTTATTTCTAAATTATCTAATAGAGTGCCTTGAGGGTTTCTAGGTTCTGAGACAAAAACTGGTTTGCAATCAAAGTTGCAATTGTCTAGGGAGTCAAATCCATTGAACACCATGACAACATTTTCCCAATCCATTCAGCCAGCTTTCTCCAGCTTGGGCATCATTTCGCCTGTTTGTGTGCATTGGATGTTAAATTTGCTGGGCATAGAGGCCCACCACTGGTTAGAAGGAAGCTGTCCTGCAGTGGACCAATTGGAGGTTGCCCACCTCCCTCAGGCTCATCCTCCAGTGACACAAAATAGGCAATTGACTTCTGTTATTTGATGGGAAAGACCATCTTTTGGACAACTTCTGAATGGTAAGCTTCCCAGAGTCATTTGGTTGAGTAGGGCAGCTATAGAAATTGATTAATTAAATGAATGAATGAATGAATGAATGAATGAATATGACTTTGAGACAACTTTAGCCTACTTCAGTAGCAAGTTCCTGGGATGGAGGCTCTTATGTGAATATAGATCCCTAACCAACAAGCTGGCCACCATATAGCTGGAGCAAGGGAACTGTGTGGATGAGCTCATAGCCAAGCTGCTGCTATTCTCCAAGCAGCAGACTGAGGGGAAAAAATCAACACTACCCACCGTCCCCAAAATAGCCCAGGATGTTTTAACAATTGCAGCTGGATGAATTGCACAATGGGACACCCAGCTTCCAGCTTAATTCATCAACAGCCTCAACAGAAATAGGCAAGAGAGGCATCAGCTTGCAAACAGAAGGTCAGTGTCAACCTGTTAAAGTTTGTTCTTATGCATGGAGCGCATTCCAACCAGAATATTGATTGACTTTCCAGATCTTCTGGAGAAGGAAGGTGAACCTCTAAAAGTCATGAGGAAGAAAGAGAAGATCACTGTTTCGCTGAACAAAACATGCATTCCACAACCATATTCCTGTTTTCACCAGTTTATTTGACACATTTGTATAGGGGAGGGAAGCATGAAGGAAAACGATTCCCACCCATCCCACCAAGAATCTTAAGAAAGTCTCCAATTCCAAGCAACTCAGCAAAGCAAACGTCCAGTCCAGCAGGCAAGCTATAGACAGGTGGTGCAAAAGGTGGAATATAACTACTGGCCTTGCTACCCGTTTCCCTGTCAATCATTGTCTTTATGTTGGAAATCTTGTGGCTACCCTATTGTTTGGGGTGGGGGAGCATCCATGGCTCCATTTCAAAAAGCAGGTCTCATTCCACTTACAGTGGATGTCAGATGGACCTTCTTAACATGTGCTAGCAAAACATTTGCTAAAATATTCATCAGAGGGATTTCTTCATCATCCTTTGGTCATTAATACCTCCCTACACCTACACGTTTTATTTTTTATTCTTTTTTTTCTCTTTACCACAGATAATCCATTTAGCTAAAAACAGAACAAAAACACTATTCTACAATGTATTAAAAAATATCTTTTATAGTTCTTCACTCTCAAAAATTTTGAGAAAATGCCCCAGTTCACTTACTCCTATATTCCAGGATTGTGATTATTTTAAACGATAAAACTAAAATTTCAAAGCACATTTGCTTTTTTTATATATAATTTGCTCTATATCTCACCCCTCTCTTTCCCTTTCAAAGTCAAAAAAATATTTTCCCATATATATGTAAGCGAATAGCCAATATGTCTGTACTTTTTAAAATGTTACCATTTGCTCCTTTGGAATATTGACATAAAAGAGGGAAAAGATGCGCACAAACCTCCTACCTGGGGATATCAGGATCCCTGCTGTCTACAGAACATTTTATGTATACATTTAACAACCTTAATGGACCTCTTAATGTTGCAGGTTAACCCTTTTATTGTTGCCAAATGTCAAAATGCCTACATTACACTAGGAGGTCTTTACTGAAAACCTGATAGTGTTTTGAGATTCTGGCATAAATAAAAAATAGTGTGCAGGTATGCAAAACACCAGCACTTGCATTTTCAAAACAACCGGGGGTGGGGGGGTCTGAGGGAGTAAAGGCTTGGTGGGATGGCCTGTAGAAATTTGAGAAGATCCTGTCATAATCTGCTTGCTAATGTAGATGGGATTTTTGCAATGAAACACTAAAGGGAAACACATCACATGGATTCATATTCCAGTCCCACAAAGTACAAAACCTGAAAAGCAATGATATAATGGAAACAAAGATTCATGGATGGAAGCAGCCTAGATGCTGAAGCCATCCTACAGATGGCGGTTCACTTCTATTACAGGAAGAGGGATACTACAGTAATAGTTTTAATTTTAATTAGCTTGGAGCATCAAACTCCTCCAGAAGTCCATTTCTTCAGCTCTCTGTTTCCATCAAATTCTGACAAGGTCTTCTCTTACCCAGCCTAGCAATTACAATATAAACTAAAAACCCAACCAAACCCAGATGTGAAGATTCAACAGCAAGTGGAACAAGCTTTGTTTTGTATTACCTACAAGTCAAACGTCAGATTGGGCAGTTGCTTCCTAGGCCAAGGAGATACATGCCTTGACCCATACTTTGGGTGTCACACAGGGTCTTCTTAAGCAAGCAGCTCATTTTTAAAACATTGCATATATTCAGCAGTGATATTATCCATCCAAAATCTCACTCGCATATTTTAAATGGTTACAACATTGCTCTAAGATCAGAAGGAAGTTATATCCTTTGGGGAGTCTGGCAACACCCAGACATACCCTTCTAAGGCTCCCCAAACACCCATCGAATTTCATTTTGATCCTGATTCAACTTGAGCTAAGATAGCTCAGATTCAAGATATCTCAGGACAAGCCCTCAACTTTGCTGTGGCAGCTCCCAACTCCCTACTAGAAAAGTCCCTCCTCTTCCAACAACAGAGTTGTCATGTTTCACTGTATTCCTTCTGCTACACCAGCTTTTCCCTCTGTGGAAAGCTATCCTTCTATGACTCGATGAGGACAGGAGGAGAAATAGCTGCTCAAATCAATTTTGAAATTATCCCAACAGCTGGCAAAGAATGGCTGAGAGTTTTATTTCCCTGCCACCGCGTTCTCCGCTGATTCTCCAGTAGGTTGCTGGCCTCGACGGCTGACATGGATGGAAGTGAGGTGAGTAACGCAGCAAGATTGCAAAGGCTCCACCGGCTTCAATGGGATGACCTCTGACCCTAGGCAGGTTGCATTTGAGCCGGCTCAAAGCAGGCTGGACAGTGATGCTCTTGGCTTGACTGAACTCCTGAGCCCCTTGGGGCAGAGATATCCCCAAATGGGGGGGAGCACAAAATGAAAGGATACCCCACACTTGGGGGAGGGTGCTGACGCAGCGTTGTGGCTGTGAAGCCGCATGCAGGAGGGTAGCTCATGCAAGGCAGTGGCCCAGGCTCTTGAAGCACCTGTGGGACAAGAAATGGGTTAATTCTAATGTGCCTGCTGTGGGAACAATCTCTAGAAATTGCCCCCCCCCCTTGTTGCCCTGCTCCTAGAGAGGCCCCTTCCTCAGTTGCATCCTATCAGGTCCTTCCTCTGAGCTCCCATTTTTCTTGTGCAATTATGGGTGGGGAACAGATGCATTTTGATGTGCCACCCTATCATACAGGTAGTCCTCACTTAGAGACCATAATTAGGACTGGCAATTCCCAGTGAAACTTCACATGACTGTGACAGGCTTATGACCTTCATTTCACCTTCTGTTGATAAGTGAAACTTCATGTGACATCCAGCTGGTTACAAAGCATTAGAAATGGTAATCGTGTGATCATGGAATGTTACGATGATCATAAATGCAAAGGGTTTTTTTTTTTTTACACCATCATAACTTTGAATGGTCATTAAATGAGGCAGTAGGTAAGTGAGGTTTACCTGTAATAAAACAGCTGAGCCTGCAAGCAGCTCATGGAGCCACAGGTGCCTGAGCAAATGATGGCCTTTTGAGTGAATTGAGAGGATCAAGGGAGATATACTGGTGTAAATTTTCACAGCTGGCATTAATGAAGCAGTGGTGAGCTTTTGAACTGAATGGCCATGCTCCAGTTTTGTTTTGTTTTTTATCCCCTGGCAAAATATCAGAACAAAATAAAAGCAAAGCAAAACTGGACCACAGCCATTCAACCCAAAAACTCAGCACTGGCCAAGAAAGAACTTGTAAGGGGATACTCTTTTTTCTTAGAGGGGAATACAAATTGTCCACTAAGTATGCTTAGAGCATTTGGAGCAGAGTGGCATTAAAATAAACAATTGTACTATGCTTGTTCTTAGTAGAAGTTAATAGTTATCATGTCTATAGATTTCCCTGAACTGTGTTATAGGAGCCATAGTGGCACAATTGTTAGAATGTAGTATTGCAGGCTGACTCTGCTCACTGCCAAGAGTTCGATCCTGACCAGCTCAAGGTTGACTCAGCCTTCCATCCTTCCGAGGTCGGTAAATGAGGACCCAGATTATTAGGGACAATGTGCTGACTCTGTAAACCACTTAGAGGGCTGTAAAGCAGAGGTGGGTTTCAGTAGGTTCTGACCAGTTCTGGAGAACTGGTAGCAGAAATTCTGAGTAGTTCAGAGAACTGGTAGTAAAAATTCTGACTGGCCCCGCCCCCATCTATTCTCTGCCTCCCAAGTCCCAGCTGATTGGGAGGAAATGGGGATTTTGCAGTAACCTTCCCCTGGAGTGGGGTGGGAATGGAGATTTTACAGTATCCTTCCCTTGCCACCCCCACCAAGCCATGCCACGCCCACTAAGCCACACCCACAGAACCGGTAGTAAAAAATTTTGAAACCCACCACTGCTGTAAAGCACTGTGGAGTGGTATATAAATCTAAGTGCTGTTACATATAGCAATAGCATTTAGACTTATATACCACTTCACAGTGCTTTACAGCCCTCTCTAAGCGGTTTACAGAGTCAGCATATTGCCCCCAACAATCTGGGTCCTCATTTTACCCACCTTGGAAGGATGGAAGGCTGAGTCAACCCTGAGTCTGGTGAGATTCGAACTGCCAAATTGCTGTCAGCCAAAATATCTGGCACAGAGGTGGAGGGAAGGGAGGATGAGACTTTCTAGTTCATCCCCAACACCAGCTGAAGTGAGAGAAACCACCACTCATTAAGTGTAATATACAGATATTATGCTTTATATTTATTTGAAATTGTGCACTTATGTGACAATTGCACCTATTTTTGTATACTGCTACGCATTTTCATATGCATTAATGAGATTCTCTGAAGCATTCTCTTCATGGCCTACTTTTGATATCAAGGAGAAATCTAGTGGCCTCCTGATGTTTTTGTCTCTGGTTCTTGACAGCCCCAGGCAGCAGAAATAATGGCGGGGCTTGTTCAAAACATCTGGAGAACATGAGATGATCGGCCTTCATCCTATAGGACTTCTTCTACAACAATGCAGGTTGTTTGCCACCAGCAGCAATGCTGCCTCCTTTTCCTCTTCTAGGGTAGACGTAGAGGAAGGCAGACAAACACTGCACCATTCAGGTTGATAGTGGCAACATGGCAAAGCAGACCCCAGCATGCCACAGTGATGGATCTACAGAGGTCATATGGTCACACCACATGCTGAACGACTAATTGGCCAATCATTATAAACAGCCTATGGAATTTGTATATATAAGGATTGTTTAGGTAATGGATGAAGTTAGCCAGAAGTAAACTTGTTTTGTAAAGACGGCCATATTAATTGTGATAGCCCAAAAGCTGCACTTGAGCATTTTTCTGCTGCTAAGTAAACACCTTGGTGCGCAGTCCTGAAAACAGCAATTGGCCTTCTCAATCTAAGCCAGGTAATAATTCAGTGAAAACCAGGATTCAAAGAAATCTAAGCTGATGTTAAACTTATATTTTTCTTTAGTGAACCCACCTCTGGGGCAGGGGTCACCATTTTCCACGCTGTCCTCCAGATGTTGCCTCTCCAATTTCTTCACCCTCTGCACCTGGTCCCATCTTGGTGATATGGCGTAAAAAGGATGTGGCATTGATTGCTCGCTGAAAAAACAAAATGGGAATCAGATTCCCCCCCCCAGAAGAATGGAAAATTGTCTTGACTGATTTTATTTTTTTCATAACAGGTCGAAAAAAGCTACCAGGTGAAAGTTACCAATGGAACTATTAACGTATCCATCAATATGTTACTGCTGGTAAGCCCAGCTATGTAGGCAGCTGTAAAGCTGACAATAATAGTTGAGAATTATACAAAATGATATCATATCTCCTTTGATTAAAGAACACAAATCAGCAGATAATCAAACAAGCCAAAGCTGGAAGGACTCGTATATAGAATTGCACCAAACTTATCACCATGAAGTATTAGTTTCAACACATGATTTCCTCTCTAAAATATTGGATTCCTCTCTAAAATATTGAACTTAACTTTTTGTAAACATCACCCTGAGTACCGAAGTAGAACCAATGAAAAAGGAAGGCTGATGTCATTTATTTTTATTTAATTCTAATTCTAATCCATCTAATAAACAGAAGACATTGTGTGGATTACAAAGTACTTTAACAAAGTAAAACCCTAGAGATGAAAACGGTAATCAATAAACAGAAAAGAAAAAATATATACAAAATTTAGGTTTAATTATAGCCCATCTTTCCCGGTTTTCATGGAGAGCAGAACAATTTTGGTCAAAAGGGAAGTTTTATTTACTTTCTCAGTTTGTCATCTACAATGTAGACTCATCCATACTTAAAACAGAGTCAAGTTGAATGCTGCCAAATCTGTATTCTTTATGAAACATGACAAGAAATGGGAATACAGAGGGGCAAGGGGGAGGCTTCGCCCTCACGTTTTGCAAAAAACGTAACTTTTTAAAAAGTTGAGAGAGGAAGCTTGATGCGCGTAGGAGCCACAGAATGAAAACAAATCACAAAAAGATGGAGTTTGAATACTGTAGAGTCATCAGGAGTAAGGCATTGTTCACAGGAATCTTGACAAGGAACACACCTGTCAAGAAGCAGAAATCTGCTAGCACTAACCAATTTAATTAAAAGGTACCAGCTTTTGTGAGCTGCAGCTCTATCCTGTCAAGAAGGTGAGAACTAAGCTGCTAAATTTTGCAGCAGGCTCCTCTTCTGTTTTTCTACTGTTAACAAGGTGTCTCTAAAAAGATATCATTCAACTTATCCAGGCCGGGGGATAAAAGTAGGAAGATTCATCACAGCTACCGAAATCCAGTATCCCTTTCTTTGAAATTAAAAAGGGAGTGCAGAAGGAATGCAGAACCACCCCCATTTTGAGTTGACCTTCAACTTTTGACTTTACCTTCCATTGACTGCGAGCAAAGTTCTTCTGAATCTGCTCACACACAGATCCATGAATATCCTTCTCCAGAGCTGTATCCCCAGAGATCCTGAATGGTATAAAAGACAAGGAAGTAATCGTCTCAGTGTTTCCTGAATTGTGTGTGATCTATTTCCTTAAACACAAGAATTCTTGTTTTTACCCTGGGCTCCAATCACCCTATCTGGTCTTTGAAGGGGAAAGATGGCTTAATGACTTTGCTGCTCATTGTCAATAGGAACCGCTCAGGGTTTTTTGTACATATCCAACCAAAGGCAAAACACTTTAAGACTATGATGGTAGTGGAAGTAGGGGATGCATATAATTTATCTTATTTGTTTTTTGTACAGAGTGGCATAAGGGAATCTTTGTCACTCCAGCATTTACAGTCGCTTAGGACAGGACAAGATTCTTTACTCTCTATCCTGTGCCTTAAAAGAGATCAGTAAAAGAGATTCAAAAAAAAATTTCCAAGATCCATAATCCTTTTAAGGCAGGGGTATCAAACTCACGTCATCACATTGCCGTCATATGACGTATCGGGACTTTTTCCCCCTTTGCTAAACCGGGCGTGGGCATACCCAGCACGTGACACATCCAACCCATGGGCCGTGAGTTTGACACTCCTGTTTTAAGGGATTGAGGGAATAGGAATGGAAATGGGAGTGGTGTGGAAGAATGGTTAAAACAGAAAAAGTTTATCCCCTCAGATAGTGAGACTTACCAGGGATGTTGCAGGGCTTGTTCACAAGTGAATCGTTTCTCAGGGTCCCGTTCTAGAAGATGCCGGATGAAATCTTTGGCTACAGGGGAACAGAAACACAAACCTCTCAGGATTTAGTTTAAAGTTGCCAGAAAAAGCTCCCCACCCCCACACTCCCCGTGGTGAAATCCGAACTAGTTTGCTACCGGTCCGCTGGCCGCACATGTGCGCTGCGTGGCAAACGTGCGCTACATGCATATGCGTAGTGTGCACCAAACGCATGCTGTGCACACACGCACACATGCACAGTACGCACCAAAAGGAGGCTTGGGAAGGTAAGTAGAAGCGAGGGGGTTGTCAGCTGTGGCACGCAATTTAGCTTTGCTAGAAAGCAGGATTTCCCACTTTCTAGCAAAGCTAAACCCCGCTGCACAGCTGATCGTTGGAAATACCAGTTTGGAGGAACAGGTAGCTTCTTTTACTACCGGTTTGCTTGAACTGGTAGCTTTTATTATTACTGGTTCACCCGAACCGGAGTGAGCTGGTAGCATTTCACCCCTGCCCCCCTCCCCCCCGGCAACCAAAGAGATATAACCGCCCCATTATGACTATGTTTAGTATCTTATCCACAGACCCATCGCTTTGTCACCTAATGTAGCAAGGCAAGATGGGGGAATGTCAAGAGAGAGCGATCTGTGCCAGCTTATTGCCACTAGGAACCAGTCACAACTGCTGAAAATCTGAAAGAAAATATCACTAAAAAAGTTTCATTAAGTTGGTAGATCATGGGTGTCTGGAGGGTTGGGGTGGTGTCAATAAAGGTCAAACTGGTAGCTTCAAGCACATTTGCAAAGCCCTGCTCTTATTTAATATGACATGCAGGTTAGAAAAGGGGTGGAGCTTTGATCAGTCATAGCCGCCATCTTCTTTTTTTTAACCCCTTCTTTCTGTTAGGCCCTTTCCTTTGTGCATCACAAGGCTTGATGATTCTCTTCATTCCTTTGAGAATGTGAAGCATGTGACAAATAAGAGTATTGCCAAACAAGGGTCAAGAAAGGTGTACAGAGGTTTAGGGGACCCTTCTTATCCCATTTTTAACATGCATTTTCCAGCCCATTTAAATCTATAATGAACACATGTTCATTATAAATGTTGCAACGTCAAAAGATACAAAAAAAGGCTTATATTAGAGGCAAAATGTGTACATTAAAGGATCGTTTGCGCAAAAGACACTATTTTAGAGGGAGGTGTGCACAAAAATGTATTCTGTTAGAAGAAAAACAGGTTGCAAAATGCTTACTTGGCAAAAAGTAAAGAACTTGCACACAGATTTTTTGTTGTTGTTTTCAAATGTGTCTACTGATGGGGGAAAGGGGGCCAACCAGAATATGCAGATAGCAAAGTGAATGGGATGTTTAAGGCATGGATCCCTGCTTTTAAGGAACAGGGTTGAAGTCCTTTCCCCAACCAATATATTTCAGTCAAAACACATCCCTTTAGAGGGATTGTGAACAGGGTTTCTACTGCTTCCAAGGTTAGAACTGCCAAGAAGGCCTTCCCATGCCACTTTCTTTACCGAAATGTGCCACTCACCTGAGTCAGAGATATCATCCCAGTATGGGGAGTCAAACTCATATTCAGCTTTCAGGATCTGGTTGAAAAGCTCAGAGTCGTTCTCGTCATAGAAAGGAGGATAACCACAAAGTCTGCAGATTGGAACACAGATACCAGATCTCACATATGCATGCAAAAACATGTTACAACTTTTTCCTTATGCTTATAAATGCAAAAGGATGGATAGTTAATCAAGTAGAAAGGTACCCACAAGATATAGGAGATGACACCAAGTGCCCAGGAATCCACAGCTTTTCCATAGGGCTTCTGCTCCAAGATTTCAGGGGCTACAGAGACACAATGGCCAAGAAGGCAAGGAAGATATGAGGCTTTATTAAGAGCTGTACCCACAATTCAACTTTCTGCAGCTTAATGTTGTTTTAAACTGTGAAAGGATGAAACAGTTACCCAATAAATTGACTACAATTCCCATCAGCCCCAGCCAGAATGATGAGCTCTGGGTTTGGTGACATCTACTGTGAACTGTTATCAACAAAATCTATTAATGTTGATCTTGCAAACTCCACCCTTCCATTGAGTATATGTACTTACAGCCAATCCTCCACCCCAACAGCTGTGCACAAAAGAGGACAAAAAAAGCAACTCTTTTCTGTTTTTGTACTGTTAACCACTTTGTTAATTGAAAATAATATTGAACAGAACATGTGAGTTGTAGTACCATAGACTGCAAAAAGAATCAGTCAATCAGTCCTGGATCAAATAAAGACTTACTGTCTCTTGAGGTGATATTCAGCAAGCAGACATTTGCATAATTTGGACATAGATATGAGCAGCAGATAAACTAGAAAAAAATATTATGCTCGGAAAGACAACAGATGAAGTAAATGAACAAATTCAGAGAGATTATTGAAATGTTCTTGGAACAGTTATGTGATGACCCTCTGGGCATGGCACAGAGATAACAGAAGCAGCTGGCAGTTCAAACCTCTCTTTTATTATTCCAAATTTCCCCAAACGCTCCCACATTTCTGGCAAATCCCAGAGCAAAGTGATGACAAACCCCCACACATCTCAAGCAGCCTCTGGCTTCAAATAGTCCAGCCCAGCGCTGTGTACGCCAAGGCTGCACAGCAATAAATCCAGCAGGGAAAATCAAGGCGTTCAGGAAGCAAAGAATCCAGGTAGTCCAGAAAGCCAGAAAGAATGCAAGGATTCTTGGAAATTCAAATGTTGGCACTCAACACTTCAGGAACTCAGCGTTTGTTCCCGACAAATGCCCCTCACCACAGCATCTCCTTAAGTCTCATTTCCCATGTGGGCCTTGTGAAGATGGGTGGGGCACTCCTCTCCCAAGTAGCCTGCTCAGTCTGTGCTGTTCTTGCCTTCTCTCCACTCTCCGTGCTCTCAGATCAGGAGGGGGTGGTCCTTGCTCCTCTCCTGAGCTCTGTCTCTCATGTTCATCCTGCCCCTGCTCCTCCCTATCTACAAGATATCCTAATCCTGAAAGGTCCTGGCCTTCCCCATTTTCCTCCGAAGCCAATGAAGCTGCCCCCTCAATCTCTGTTGGCTCGTCTTCCCCCGCAGATTCAGGCTCCGACAGGGGCATGACAAGCTATTGGTTGTTACAGGAGCCAGATCAAGGTGCTCAACATTTGTCCACACAGTCAAAAGTTGAATCCAACATATGGGCATCTAAGTGACTAACTAATCCTGTAATCCTGTCCTTGTAACCCTATAGTCAAAGTGCAGAGTTATTTTCCAGACGTTATAGTCTGGAAATAACTGTAAGATTCCCATGTAGAGTCAGTGCATTGCTCTAGCAACTCCCTGTTTTGGTTAAATGTAGTACAACCCTTGCTTTTGTTGTCAGTATTTAAGACAATTGCCAGTTGCAAAGCCTTGTGCTAATTGTCATCTCTTCTTGACATATCTATTCTCAGCCCATCACCCATGTGGCCTCCAAGCAGTGGGAGGAAAAAGGAAACAGTAAGGGTTTAGGAAAATACATAATATCCCCAATCTCTTTTGATTCTAACTCAAGGCCCCCAGAAGCTTGAGCAGCATCTTCCTAGAGATAAGGATGGTGCCCTCTTTCCAGCAGTTTCAGAAAGCTTGGGAAAATCTGGCCTTCGTCCCAGACCTGGGATTAAGGTATTATTGTTCATCTAGGACCCCTGTTTTGTTTGCATTTTTTCATTATCTGTAAGATTATTGTAGTCTGGGCTGTCCATTTGGTTTAAAGATTTTATCTGTTGTTATAGGGTTTTTTTTCTGGTTTTGTGTACCACCCAGCATCTGTTGGAGTTGAACAACTTATAAATACCAATAAGTTAATTAATTAATTAATTAATTAATTAATAGGTTTGTGTATTCCTTAACTGTGTGAAAGTCATTTTTAGCTCTCCCACTTGTAAATGAGCAGATGGACTATGAGCAGATGGATTAGGAATCGGAATATGCTATGAAAATATTGCAAAATCTCAGTTTGTAGGTGAAAAAGGGAAACAGAAAAAAAACCAAACAATTGGCAGCCTCTTTAGAATTAGAAAAAAAACGCCCCCAATGGTTCAAAACCCATTAGAGGATAAGGTTTTAGTTTGCAGTTTCCCGTCCTTATATTATTCCCTGCTCAAGAATAGTGGAGCAAATCGAATTTTGCAAAAAAAAATAAAAATCACATGCTCTATAAAACATTTGCATAATGTAGTCCAGGAATGTTAAACTGGTGGCCCGTGGGCTACATCACATGTAGGCCACACCCATCCCAGCTCCGCAAATGGAAAAAATGTCACGAAATGTCACATGACGGCAATATGACACCGCGAGTTTGACACTCGTGATGTAGTCTTTCCGTGTTGTGGACTGTTATAATTGAACATTGAATTCAATGATCAATTTTCTATAGGAAAGGCTTTGCACATCTACACAGGAGTGGATATTAACATAGAACATGTTGGGCCTCTCACCCTTCCCATTGTCACACTCACCAACATAGCCAGGGGTTCCACAAGCAGTAGACATGATGCCATCAGCCTCAATTTTAGACAGCCCGAAGTCCGTAATCATAATCTTGGCATCTTCAAATGGTGTGGCATATAGGAGATTTTCAGGCTGTTTGAACAAACAAAACAAAACAGAATAAAGTTACATACATTGTATTTCGTATGTCTTCCTTCCCGTAAGGATTTTAAAAGTTTCTACATTCTACACAACCAAAGATATTAAGAGTAGAGCTTTCCTCCCACTTGCACTTTTTCTCTGCCTCTGCCCTAAAGGCATTGCCCGCATCTTTCACCTCCCCATGACTGGCAGAGGCTTAAATTGTCCTTAGCTATACTGGCATTAATGTAGGGGGTTTTTTCCCCCTTATTCCAACATCTTTAGTGCCTTTAGGAGTGCAAAAGAGACCCTTGTACAGATATGGCTGACAGCAAAAATTCAGAGGAACATTAGACAACAGCAAAGAGATTTTTTAAAAACCCTCTGTGTGTGTGTGTGTGTTTGTATGTGTGTGAGAGAGAGGGAGGGAGGGAGGGAGAGGGGGTGATGTGTGCATGCACATGTACCATCTAATGCTATTTTTCCTTCATGGATCAGTAAGGGGGTTTGTGCATTCCAATAATACTGTGAGCTACATTATTGTGTAATTTCTAGGTGTGTCATAAACCAGGGTTCATAACCAAACCCAATGCACCATAGAAGGAAACAGCAACCCACTCCAGTATTCTGCCAACATATGAACCAGGAGAATCTCAAAATAATACTGGACAATGACCTCCCCCCACCCCCCACACACAAACAATTTGAACGGTACCCTACAAGGTATTGGGAGCAACCAAAGAAGGTAAGCACAAATAGCACTGGAGTTTATGATTTGACAAAAGCCAAAAGGATGTTCAGCTGCTGATGTATCCAAAACAAAATAAAAATCTGATGCTACAAAGACATGTGTATCCCTGGCACATGAAATGTCAAATCTATGAACCAGGGCAAATTTGATGCTTTCAGAGCAGAAATATTAAGACTGGCATTGACATTCTGGAAATCAACAAAATGGAATGGACTGAAACGCATCACTTCATATTAGTGAGACACCATATTTTTTGCCATGGGCAAGAACAGAAGAAATGGAGTAGCCATCACTGTTAACAAAAGGGTGTAAAAGCCAATGCTTAGATACAACTTAAAAATGATGGATCACAAATCACTCCAAGGCAACCCGATCAATGTTACAAGTGATCCAAAACTATACTCCAACCATAGAGGCAGAGAACGTTTTATGGCAACATGCTAAACCAAAAGAAGAGATCATACTAAAAGGATATTTGTCTTTTTTGTTGTTTGGTTGGTTCCTTTGAGTCAGTCTTGATTCCTGGTAACTGCTTGGACAAATTCCTGGAGAATGGCTGGCCCAAGGTCACCCTGTGGTGTGGCTTCATGCCTAAGGTGAGACTAGAACTGTCTCCTGATTTATAGCCTGAGGTCTTAGCCACCAAACTGGTTCTCAAAAAGCTATGCAATACCATCTGCAATAATAGGAAAACTTTTCTCTGTGTACAAAACAAAGTAGGAGAGAGACTAATAAGAATCCTGGCAAGAAAATTCAATGTTTACAGCAAATACCTCCTTCTAACAATCTAAAAGGTAACTCAACACCCGGACATTACTGGATGGACAACACCAAAATCAAATAACGTATTGTAGACTATATGCTCAGTAAACAAAAGCAGACTTTGATCAGCACAAAGACCTGGTGCTAATTATGGCACAGATTACTACTCCCTGCCTACAAAATTACAACTTAAACAAAATAATCAGACCAACAGTATTCTACTTCATGAGTATGCAGCAAGGGTAAAGAATAGATCTTGCAGACTCAATTTGATAAATAGACTGCTTGAAGGTTTCTAGACAAAAATCTGTGAATTTCTTAAAGATATAACAAACAAAAGTATCCTGAAATGCAAAAAGCAGAACAAAGCTAAATGGCTGTTTGATAATATTATCCTGGGGGAAGAGCTGCTCTACTAAAACAAGAACCGGAACAATAGCAGTCTGAGTTTGATTGTCTTTATTAAGATACCTTCACTGTCATTGCTGAACCCTAGCCAAAGCAAATTGGGAACCCCAAGCTTAGGTCAGTGAGGATGGTATATAGAAACAGGGAGAAATGTGCCAATCCATAGAATGTAAATCATTACATAGTATAGCTTAGAAGTGGTGTGGTGGCTTAGCAATTAAGATGCTGGGCTTATTGACCAGAAGGTTGGCAATTCAAGACCCATGATGGAATGAGCTCCTGTTCTTGTTTCAGCTCCCACCAACCTAACACTTTGCAAGCATGCAACTGCAAGTAGATAAATAGGTACCATTTTGGTGGAGACAAAACAGCGCTTCATGCACCTCAGCATATAGTTATACTGGTCACATTACCACAGAAGCAACTTCGGACAATACTGGTTCCCTCGGCTAAGAAATGAAGATGAGCATTGCCCCCTAGAGTTGGACACAACTGGACAGGGGAAACCTTTACCTTTATCTTTAGTATAGCCAGCAATCTTAATCTTACTGAGGTAAGTATTTGGACCCAGACCTTGAAATGCCATTTGATTCCTCTTTTTCCCTAATTTGCCCCACTGAGCAAAGAAGCTGGACCTTCTGCTTATCCCCTTTATTGTGATAAGGGACTCTACTTCATGCATCTCCTAGCTTGGTGAATTTAGTTTATATCTTCTTATCCACTTATCTCAGGTCAACAATTGTTGGTTTCTGTGTGAGGAAAGCTTTCTGCATTCCTCATTTGTTATTTGTAAAACTTGGATAAATATACCACATCGTCTTAAACCAGAAGAACTGGTCTCGGTTTTTTTGTGAACCAAGAATAAATTTCCAACTTCTAAACTCCACAATACATCAGAAATAACAGAAGGAAAGTGGAAGGCAAACGGCAATCTAATACTAAATTCCAGAAAAAGCAGCAAAAGGCAAGGAATTATATATCAGTAGGCAACACCAAGAAACTGAAGAGAACATCTGAATGGGAATGAAAAGAGCTTTATTTTTTAAAATTACATAAAACAAATAGCAATTGCACTTAGAGTTATATGCCACTCCATAGTGGTTTACAGCACTCTCTGGTCCGTTTACAATGTTGGCATAATGCCCCCAACAATCTGGGTCCTCATTTGACTGACCTTGGAAGGATGGAAGGTGAGTCAACCTAGAGCTGGTCAGAATCAAACTCCTGGCTGTGGGCAGAGTCAGTCTGCAATACTGCATTCTAATCACTGCGCTACCACAGCTTATAAAAGGACCTTTTGTGAAAATATGAACATGAAAAGACAAAAGAAAGATATACTGGAGAAAAAACATATCAAGAAAAGATGGTGCAAGTATATAAAAGAACAATAAAGGAAGTTCCTCCAAACAATAATATATGTACAGCAGAGGTGGGGTTCAGTAGGTTCTAACCAGTTCTGGAGAACCGGTAGCGGAAATTTTGAGTAGTTCGGAGAACCGGTAAATACCACCTCTGACTGGGCCGCCCCAATCTATTCTCTGCCTCCCGAGTCCCACCTGATCAGGAGGAAATGGGGATTTTGCAGTAACCTTCCCCTGGAGTGGGGAGGGAATGAAGATTTTACAGTATCCTTTCCCTGCCACACCCACCAAGCCATGCCACACCCACCAAAGCCACACCTAACAGAACCGGTAGTAAAAAAAATTGAAACCCACCACTGATGTACAGGTTTGACCACTGTGTTGAAACTAGATGTCCTGGAAAGTAAAATTAAATAAGTCCTAGGAAACACTGGTAACAATAAAGCTGTAAACAATAAAATTTACAATTTTACAAAATGATGCAGTTAAAGTGATATTTGAGATTGTTAAGTAGGAATGGAAAAGAGTGGAAAAGATTAATTTATATTCCAATACTTTTAAAAAGTGATGTTTTAAGAACTACTCAAACCGCTGAATTGGACTTATCTCACGCATTATTAAGATAATGTTCAGGATTCTGCAGTTCAGAATTCATACATGGGTTAGGGTTAGGGTTAGGGTTAGCAGACAAGAAAAGGTGAAAGGATAAGTTGGACTAGAACCCACATTCCTAACTTCCAGTGGATAACACAAAAGGTAAAGACATCTATTTTTGCTTATTGATTATACAAAGGCCTTTCATTAAAAAGAGTGAATAGCCCTTAAAAGGTGTACCTGGCCACTTCATCAGCCTATTGAATAATCTGTACAAGCAACAGTTAAAACAAATGATAAGAAAAACTAAACTAAAAACTAAATAATTAGAAAAAGGAGTATGCCAAAACTGCATGTTATCATTTAACTCATATGCAGAATAAGTTGAGGAAAGCTATGGAAGCTATCATAATTGGAACTGAAAATTTTGGGAGAAATTAATAATATATGCTTCCCATCGATTGTATTTGATGGGAAGCAAAGAAAAAAAATTAACAAATTTCTTGTTTGAAGATGAAAAAAAGTAAATACAAAACTGCTTCTCACTCATAAAAGGCAGTCTGCTTCTCACTAGTAAAAGATTGGGCATGGGGAGGGAGGGATGACCAAGATTACAAGAAATGCTGACCCCACAAAACAGAAAGATAAGTTAAAGTAATCAAAGACTTTATCTTCCTTGTTCAAAGGCTCAAAAATCCACAAGTCATGAACCAAAGAAACATTTACTACTTAGAAAAAAGCCTATGATAAACCTGGATAAAATACCAAAGATATGTATTGCAGTGGCCATGTTTTTCCCAGATATAGCATATTGCTGTGAAAGCTAGGCAATAAGAAAGACTATTCAATGAAAAGATGACACTCTTGAGTGCCAGATAAAATTGTTGAGACTACTTGGATCACAAGAAGAACAATTCTGTGCTAGGCGAAGTAAAAACTAAAACTTTATTCTAGATCAGAGTCATAATGCCAAGATAGGAGATGTTGCAGAAGAACCCATACACTTGGAAAAATTGAAGGTGTTAAAAAAAACCAAGCCAACGGAAGATGAATTGATCAGAGACTATCAGTGCTGGCAAAAAGTTCTATTGATAGTAACAGCCTCATTAATCATCATGGAGAGGACAGAAAGTGGTTTATTCTACCAGACCTAACACAAAGCCGCCCATAAGAATGGGATGCTTTGCTAGATGCTGACTAAGCCTCAATCACTTGTTCAGATCGCAGTGGCTCTCCAGACTAGCAGTGGTATTGTACCATAGACTAGTGCTCTAAACTGGGCAGTTATTGGGATGCATACGCTCATCACTATCAAACCAAAATATTGCATCTCCTTCATTTCCTAGGAAGACAGATCCAATGTCAGCATGCAGATGTGGGACTTCCTCTATTCTGCATTCATTAATCAGCACAGTACATTTTTCCATGCACACCTGAGGAGCAGCCATTTGCTTATAAAAGGAGGAAGACTTTGATGCAGCAGGAGCAAAATCTGCATCTCACTAAGTGACAATTGCACCTCCATTCAGAAGGCTAATTCAGGGTAGAGTTTCTCAATCTTGGCAACATGAAGATGGACAGGTTTCAAATCCCAGAACTTTCCAGCTAGCATGGCTAGCAGGAGAATTCTGGGTGTTGAAGTCCACCCTTCTTCAAGTTGCCAAGGTTGAGAAATACTGATTTGGAGGATGGAATATTTTCCATGTTACACTCTGATCTTTCCATCCTCCCTCACTTCCTTCTTCCAAACGGCCTTTTTTTTTGCCAGACCCCCCAAAAATTGACCCTGAATCTGGTTTCTTTCTCTGGGGACCACCATTTCTTGCAGAAAACAGCTTTGCATTGCTTTTAGTTCTGCTGACTAAATTCTGACTCATAGACTATAACAGAAGACAGGGTAACTGCAGTAACACATTACAGTGAATTTCACATTCTGAATATTGGTCATAATGCAAATAAGATTACACTTGAAGAGAGAATTAACCATTCCTGTCCCTTATTCCAGTGGTGGGATTCAAATAATTTAACAACCGGTTCTCTGCCCTAATGAGCAGCTGGGTAGGCGTGGCTTGGTGGTCATGTGACCGTGTGGGTGTGGTCAACTCAATGTCACTCACGTCAATGGGCGCTTCACCTTACTGTTACAATGTAATAAGGGTTAACCAGAGAGGCAGTTTCTATAAGCAGGGCAATAAAGATTAGGCTAGAAACACCACCAGAATGTTTCCTTCCTGCCTTCCTTACAGGATTAGCCCTGTAAAGTGGGAAAAAAACAAAATAAGATTTCTTCCAAGAACCGGTTCTCCGAACTGCATAGAAAGTTAACAACCAGTTCTACCGAATAGGTGCGAACTGGCTGAATCCCACCACTGCCTTATTTCCTTTCAGTACCTGAATACCTGCCTAATTGCAACATTAAAAGTGGAGATTTGTAAGAATTCCAGAGAGACTAATTATCCCACTCCTGATCCTCCCAACTGCCAGCTTTGGGCTAAAGGTAGCCCTCACAGCAAAGCCTCACATTTGCTTACTCATTGCAAAGAGCTGGCACGAAATCTGGTTAAGATAAACCTGTCCTTTTTTTTCCTAGACAAAAAATAGATATATAAAATTCATCTGCTTCCTCCATGTAGCCTCACTCTTAGTTTACATCTTGGTTATGCCAACATGTGGCAAAGAGACAAAATCCAGGAGCTGATTTTATAGATAGGTTACACACTGAAGTAACATATTCAGAAATTTGTAGATCACATTTTAGAATAACCTCTTCCCTTCAGAACCCATGGTCAAGTACTTTGGCTACTTTACAAACATAGCTAAGTACCTTGGCTATATTACAAAATCTGTGTTCTCATTGACATCCTAAAAGCAAAGCTGCTTTTGTACAACGCACTGGGCCAGTTTAACACACAACACAACCCTGGGTAATTTTAATTCTCAATTCAACTGAAGCTAAGAAAAATATATATCATGCGTTCTACGTTCTACATACAGAATATCCACAATTCAGGAGTCTAAGCAGAAAAACACTCTGAAAACTGGGAAAATGGGATTAAATTTTGCATGATGGGAAAAAAATCAATGAAAGATGGAGTTCAAAAATGGGCCAAATCCAACTGTGAATGGCAAAGAACAAAATTCAGAACAAATTCCCCCAAAACATCCCTATGGAATGGATAACGCCTGGAATTAGGATGACTGCACCATTCTTAATTCCAAAAGGTAGGCTTTTTTTAAACCTTGTTTTTCGTGGTAATAGCAGCTTAGTTTTTGTGCTAACACAGACTCCCTCAGGTAGTTTGTAGTTCAATTTATTTTGGAAATCCAGAAAAAATATGTCAACTCTATAACCAGGCTAAATCCCACCAGTGCTTTTTTTAAGAAACAACTGGACTTCCTGGTTTTTTCTTTGAAGACATTTAGCTTCTCATCCAAGAAGCTTCTTCAGCTCTGACTGGGTGGTGGGGAATGGAAAGAATTTTACTCCTTGCAGACAGCTGGTCATTTGCATTCTATTAGCAAGTTGTTAAGGTCCCCTGGAGGCTTATGTGTGTCCTCAGGATCACCTGAGTGGTGCAAATGGCTGTGGAGCCTTCTTGGAACTGTTGAAATGACTATATTGTAAGTTGGAGGTAGATGATATCATATCCCTCCCCCTCTGTTGAGAGAGGGCTGTTCAATTTTGACATAGATGGTTTCTTTGACCCCCTCTTTCAAACCAGCGGTCCTCTGTCCAAAATGTGGACTTTGCTGTCTTCAAAAGAGTGGCCTGTGTCTTTTAAATGCAGATGGACTGATAAATTTAATCCTGATGTGTTTGTTCTCCTATGTTGTGCCATGTGCTTATGAAGTGGTTGTTTTGTTTCCCCAATGTACAGATCTGCCCATCGCTTGCTGCATTGTACTGCATATACCATGTTGCTCAGTTTATGTCTGGGTGGACAACCCCAAAGGCTAAATATAGATGTCTATCAGCAAAGAATGGCTCCTGGTCTTGGGGGGAGGGTCCTCTCTCTTGTAATAAAGTTGGGACCTTTTGGACCCCCCAAAGCATCCCAACATACTCACTTTGAGATCCCGATGAACGATTCCCAGATCATGTAGGTAATTCACAGCCTCTAGCACCTGCCGGATGAGCTGGCTGGCATCCTTTTCTGTGTAATAACCTCGTTCGATGATGCGGTCAAAGAGCTCTCCACCTGTCACCCTGCACCCAGGAGAGAGCTGATTTATATTCACACTCTTTCAGGAAGAGGAAGAATCCAACTATCAGGAATGATTTTCTTTCCCAATTGAAAAGGGAGGCTAGGGAACCTAACTTGCAGCTTATATGGGTGGTGCTGATTTGTTTATTTTATGCCTTTGAGTCAGTTTGGTGTAGTGCTTAAGACGTCACACTAGAAACCTGAAGATCAGAAACTCAATCCCACCTTAGGCACAAAGACAGCAGGATGGCCTTGGGCCATGGAAGGAGAAGGGCAAACCACTTCTGAAATCTTGCCGGGAAAATTGTCCAGATAGTCACTGGGAGTCAACACTGATTTAAAAGCACAACTATATACTCCTATATACATACATACATATATATATTTGGTATGGTGAGCTGCAGAGCTTCTTTTCATACCAGAAAAAGGTAAACTGATCCTACAAACTGGGATCCTTTATTTGGAGGGTTCAAGGTGCTATTTCTCTCTAGTTCTCTCTTCCAAATTCATTCTTACATGGACTTGGAATAAAACTAAGTATCTCAAATATCATTTGCTCTTGATTCTCTGCAGACTTGCCTTCCCTATGCTATCTGATTATTATGACCAGCCCTTCCCAAGATGCCCCCCTTCAAATGCAATTCCTCAAATTACAATCAGGATTGCACCAATCAGAAAAAGATTAATTTTAGTTGTAACCTCATTCAATGCAAGGACCTTTTTCTTTGAAAGAACTATGCATTGTTGGGATCTATAAAAGAATTGTAATGCCGTTTTATGTCCCTCCAGAAGTAGACATTTATCCCAGAGGACAAATTGCCCACCCCAGACCTCACAAGTAGAAACATATTCATAGGGTAGGGACTTCTACTCACAGCTGCATGGCGAGATACAAATGAGTGGGACTTTCATAAATATCTTCCAGAGCAACAATGTTCTCATGTTGAATCCTACAACAAAAATTAGGAGATGGGAGAGTGAAGGGCAACCAACACCCCAAGAATCTACCCTCGCCTTTTCAGAAAGATATGTATTGTCAAGCACTAGGGAAATCAGAGAGATTCAGGCAATCCAAATGTGTATAAAGATTTATTGTAAACTCAAGTTCTCTACAAGAATCTGAACTACTAATGGTCAAGGGAAATTAATGGGAGTTAAGAAAAGAAAGGAATTCAAAGTTGGCTGAACCTAGATCTCTTGTGGGCACGAAGGGACTCATGACTGATGATGCATTTGACCCCTCCCTCAGGCTCAGCCTGGTCATCTCCTACATGTGTAGGAAGCATAATGAAAGCCATGTAGATACTCCTAAGGCTGAAAGTTTGGTTAGAGTTGGGTGAAGCCCTACTCAGATAGGAATCTCACTAGGGACTCTTCTCTATAGTTAAAGATTGCTCTCCACCAATCCTTGAGCAAAAAAATATCCTAGCATAAAACCTGTTACTCCCATTGCCAACCACTAGCCAGAAAATGGTGCTTATTTACTAGTGCTTGTTTATTACATAGAGAGCAAGTTAAGGAGGTTGGTAGATTTCCATAGTTTGGCTTCCCTCTTCTTCCACCAAACATTAACAGTTGGTGAGAATCTACCATTTACACTCTTTAACTGGGATGGGGCAGAGGAGGAAGCAAGTTCTGAGAGGTAGATTATATATCTGCCAAATGTACACCAGGTTGTGAGAGGTGGCAGAAAAAGGGGAGAGCAGATTCTGATGCTATGGTAGGATTAGAAATGTAGAGGGTAAAAAGGCCAGCTCTCCCCAATTAAGCTGACTTCTCTCCCAGTCATGGTGTGTAAATCACCACACAGCTCTCCCATATTTTTCAGCAAAGCCACACAAAAAAAGAGCTGATGGGAATTGGGGACAGCTTCATGGTGCAGCTGACGAGTGTGGATGGTGGTGGGGGGGGGGGGGGAATAAGAGAGTTTCCCTAGTACTTATTAGCTATTTTCAGGTGATTTTTCGACATAGTTTTAGTGCTTCCCAGAAAGATCAGTAAATCCAGGTTTAAAAGTAATATAACTGCTAATAATGGAGAGGGAGCCGCATGGTACAGTAAGAGTCTTTTTCCTAGTGTTTCCCCCTGGCCCAATTCCAGTACCTGTTAGCTGTTATTTGGGCTGATCTATTTTTTTTAAACACAGATCTTTTAGCTAGGGATCAGTTTGGAGACTTGATGGGTACATGGGGAGAAGCTGGTTTATAAGACCCACATTTTCCTACTAGTGTCCTCAAATGGACAGAACGGCCCCAGAATATAGAGAAGGACCAAATGGGAGGGGTCATACCCCCATCAGCCTAAAGTTGCCATTAGGTGTCGGGCTGATCCTGTCCATTACGGTGTCGCTAAATGAACACTGCCTAAGAGAGAAGACCTTGTTAAGGATAACTTAAGGCAACTCAGATGTGGGTTGGCAGTGAGCTGAAGGAGATCATGACAAAAAAATCCATAACAGCTAGGACATGTTTATTCCATGGTTAAGTAAGTAATCTTGAGACAATTGCTATCTTTAACTTTAACCTGGCTAGAGAAATTCTTAGGAAACGTACATCACTCTGAGGTTCTTGGCTGAAGGTTAAAATGTGGAATAAATAAGATTATCCCTGCAAAATTCACTGAAGTCCCTGCTAAATGTGGTGTGCTTCTTATTTAAGCCCAGACATTCCCAAAAGTTAAAAGAATGGAAAAGTGCACTCAAGGGAAGGAGATCAAAACCATAGGGAAACAGCATTCCCTTACCCAAAGAGAAAAGGCATTGCCTTCTGAGTCCAGAACTGTGATAGGTTGGCCTGTGCAAAAAATGCTTACAGGTCAAATTGCCTCTCTGATTTTCCCTTTGCCATACAGCTAAAAGGACAGACAATGTTATCTCTTTTCCATGTCTGGAAACTGGACTCTCTACAAGATAAGTGAAACATCATCTATACTTGCATTAAGTTATTATTATAATTGTTGTTTCTGAACCAAATGAAGTCCCAATACAAAAATGGATCCTGAGCACTGAACCAGGAAATTCATTTTACATCCTGGAACAAAAGTGCAGAAATGCAAACTGACTTACTTTTTGAGCACAGCAATTTCATTCTCCACAGCTGCTTCTTTACCTCGCAGTGCTTTTTTAGGAATACATTTGAGGGCTACAAGGCGCTGAGATCCATGTTCCTGGGCCAAGACCACTTCTGAAAAGGCCCCTCTGTAAGAACAAGAATTAAAGGAAGACGGAATAGAGGCATGTAAGTGTAAGTGTTCACAACTACATAAGCAGTCACTAAAGTTCCTTACACAAATCCAATACAGCTGCAATAGCAATTCAGCAGTATACACTGTTTATGTACTTTATGCCCAATTAAATTAAGTGTGATTTCTAGGAAAGCTGGGTTTGGTTTGGTTTTGTTTGTTTCTTTTCCCCCTTAAATTCCTTGGAACCTTTTACTGGACTGGATGTTAAGCAAAAGCAGCATTACGATTGCAAGGAAAAAAGCGTTGCCATGCCGCCAATGTAATTCTTTTAACTCCCTGCAGATTGTCTGAGTTTAGAGTTGCTACATGGGAAAAAAAATGTTCAGTTTGCTTCAAACTGTTCTGGGACAAAGAAGCAATTGTGTGTTCCGCTTCAAAATATGGAACTTTGCCTTATTTTTAAAATTGGGAGAGAGGGACAGAATGAGTCGTTCAAAGGGGAGAGGGGAAATTAATTGTTTTGGGGGAGATTACGTTTTGTTTTTGGCTTTGCAGGAGGGAAATCATTCAAAGTAAGTGAGAGTGACCAAAATACAAAGGTGGTAGAATTTTTTGAGACTTACTACAGAGGCTCCCCCAAGGGTCTTCCTTCCCCCCATCCCACCCACCCATCTTTGCTCTACCACACACCAAACTGGACCTAATTCAGGTGTGTCTGATCCCTTGGTTGACGCTTTATGATTTTGAAATAAATTGGCTGAAGCATCTCCGGTATTGAGTATGCAAACTGGTAACATGCATATTTTTCCAGGGCTGGCTGACTCATTCTTCTGTGCGACCCTGATCTCTTAGTGCTGCAGAGAAAACAACAGGGAGGTATTCCCTAGGAAACCTGAGCAAACGAAGAAGAAGCCCGTTTGATGTCTCTCTGAAAAGGGATTTGGATTCTCTGCCCTTCATCCAAATTAGAAGGCTTGGTGCATTTGGTTAAGAAAGGGTTAACCTGTCTTCTCTCCCACCACCCTCCGCAAATTCCCTCTGGCTCCGGGTCTATTATTGTCCAATGCACGTCAGATATGTCCGAGGGCATCAAAGCCAATGGGATCGCAGTATGCAAATGAAGCAGATTGGGCTGCAGCATTCCCGGGGTCTGCAGAAGAGGCTTCCAGGAGGAGGGACCACATCCAGCCGCAGAGAGAGAGAGAGACCTGGCTGGGCTGGCGGGGCAAGATGAGGACCTCAGGGCAGGGAAAGCAGATGGGGAGCAGTCAGCATCATGCTAGGGATGGAGAACGGGAGAGTGGAAGGCAGATCTCAGATCTGCAAACACTCTGCAACGCTGCACAGGCGAGATTATCTGCTACACGCGGGGGAGGAGGGGGATGCTTCTTCAGACATATATTTAAAATTGCACCATCTTTAACATCAATCCACTACTTAATACTGGAGGGGTACCGAAGACAAGGAGGGAAGCGTGGTTTAACTGCATGATAAATGTGCGAGGACAGGATTTGACTGGGAAAGGAAAAAAAGAGAAATGGAAGCAGGTGGAGGGAAAGCAAAATGACTGAAGCCTCCTTCAACCTTGCACCCCAAGACTAGGAATCCCCCAGACAACATGGCCTATGAGATCCCCAACAATTCAGCTTCCCAAGTTGGGGAAGGGGAGTGTAAAAGTAGAGAAGGGCTAACCCAGAGCATGGAAAGTAAATATGTCAAGAAATGGAGGGTGAGATGAAACCCGCAAGGGCAGGATTCCCGGAGCAGGAGAGCATCCATGCAGATCTTGAGCCAGCCCACTCTTTTTACTCACGCGCCCAGCTTCTCCTTGATGTCGTAGACACTGGCAATGTCTTCCACTGTTTTCTTCCAGCCTTTCCCAAGAGGCATTATGAACAACAGCTCAAAGCAAGCCGGCCAGAAAGAGCTGGGGATAGGGAAGTAGAGATGAGGAGAAAAAAGTCACAGAGAGGGAAATTTGTAATGGAAACATCAAGAAAGGGGTCAGCCTGTTCCCATGGCTCCTTGGGCCAGAAATCTCCCAGCCACTCCCCTCTACTATACGATACTGAAGAAGAAATTTTGAGTCTGAAATGGAGATTTAAAAGGCAACACACAAATACATTTTGTGTACACATCACCAGGAAGTTCATTCTCAGTTCCAAATATTCTTGAAATAGAAGGCAAGGCAGTTTTCAGAAGATCCCATATTCTGCTGTGCTTGATAATACCTGAGGAGGTCTCCCCATTTCAAGGGTAGGATCTACAACCTCATTATCTGCAAGTCTTTCCAAGAAGTTGTCCCAATGTCTGGAAACTGTAACTTATCACAACTGGAGGCCACCGGACTGCCAGAAGCTACAGTTGCCCTGTGGTGTGTTCTGTCCAAATAGTTTTAAGGTTTGATTATAAAAGGCACATTTGAACAGAGAAAAGGTAGAGTTCTGTTCACATCCTGACAATTAAGAAGATGCTCCCCATGGCCAAATAACTGGGGCTGTAGAAAACATGGACTCTGAAGAATTTGAAATCAGAAAATCCCAATCCCAGATCACTTTGATCTGCAAAATGCCATGAGTTCCTATGGAGTCTAGTGGAATAAAAAAAAATAATTTAAAAAATAAAAAAATAAAGACCACATTTGGACCACTTTGGCAACTTTTGGGGTTTCTTATTCAAGCGTCAATAGCGCCTACAGGCAACAGGAAGTTGAAATTTGTCACAGTGGCATGAGAGCAGTGGTGGGTTGCCAGTTTCTGACCAGTTTCCAAAGGCAAAAAAATATTGGAATCTGATAGAGCTGGTTGGAAGAAATTTTGTTAATAAACATAGAAATCAAACCGGAACTTTTCCTTTTGGGAATGACAGACACAAATACAAGAAAGACATAAATTATCTACTACTGCATATACTTACAACAGCACGGATAGCCTTTGAGCAGAAGTGGAAAGAGAAAGATACCCCAACTGAAGAGGAAATACTACTAAAAATTTTCAACTGCACAGAAATGGATCCTTGGAACTCAAGGATAAAAGCGAAACATTGTACTATAAAATCTGGGCAAAATTCTATGAATGGTTAGATAAAAGGAGGATAGCTGAGACAAATGTGTAGTGTTAGACTAGAATTATATACGTTATTATAGATAAATATGTATGTGAATTGTATAGATATGTATAATTGTATAGGAATAAGGTATAAATTACTATTATTATACTATGTTTAAATAACGTATAAGGTTTAAGGAATATATTATTATATTATCATTAGTATACTATGTATTAGTTTAAAGTGTTGGAAGATGCTTGGGACCAGTGATGTCATATCTATGTCCAATGTTTTTAATTTTGAACTACTAATAAAAAAACTTTTTTAAAAAAAACCGGCGGGAGGCCCCGCCTACCACCCTGGATGTCATCATTGACGATCTGCACACTCGCATGCGCGATCCCGTTGTGAACCAGTAGTAAAGGTAAGCAGAACCCACCCCTGTATGAGAGGTTTGCCAACACTTGTAGTTCGAAACATGAGAACAAGCCAGGCTGGAGGCTGTTTTGTCAAGTAAAAGCTTAATATAAACTCTTAAGTAAAGCTGTTCTAGAGAATTTAAAAAAAAATATTACAAAAACCAAATGGTTATAAAAATCTAGCATCTTTGACTTTTTTCCCTAATATTTAGGAAGAAGTATCATAAAATGAGGAAGTAATGGCAGATTCATTAACAGCAACAAATAATAATCAGTGGTTTTACAGAAAGAAAATTATATAGTGTAAAAGCTGATTACTGGTAGCTATATTATTTCTGATGATATTATCACCGATCATGATTCTGTTTCTTTAGTATAATTTACTAATAAAATGTAAAATAACCAGCTTACTATTTATGCATCAGAAATGCTAGAAAAGAAGTAATTCAACCAATCAACTTTTATTTGGTTTTAGACCAACAAAAAGACAGATAGCAATAGCAATAGCACTTAGACTTATATACCGCTTCACAGTGCTTTACAGCCCTCTCTAAGCGGTTTACAGAGTTAGCATATCACCCCCAACAATCTGGGTCCTCATTTTACCCACCTCGGAAGGTTGGAAGGCTGAGTCAACCTGGTGAGATTCAATCTGCCAAACTGCTGGCAGCTGGTGATCAACAGAAGTAGCCTGCAGAACTGCAATTTAACCACTGTGCTCCCGCATAATCCTTGAGGTAATCCTCGATTTAAGATCACAA
The DNA here is from genome assembly GCA_012654045.1 of Ptyas mucosa. Taxonomy (NCBI): domain Eukaryota; kingdom Metazoa; phylum Chordata; class Lepidosauria; order Squamata; family Colubridae; genus Ptyas; species Ptyas mucosa. The sequence goes on from WNWU01000054.1 coordinate 7,885,947, forward strand.
TTGAGCCCAAAATTTCCATTGCTAAGCAAGGCGGTTAAGTCAGTTGTGACCAATTTTGCCAACTTTTCTGCCACTGTTGTTTAAACGAGCCACTGCAGTTAAGTAGATCATGCAGTCATTATGGAATCTGGCTTCCCACATTGACATTGGGTGTCCAAAGCTGGCTGGGAAGGTCACAAAATGGTAACCACATGACCCCAGGATAACACAACTGTCATAAATACACGGCAGTTGCCAAGCGTCTGTATTTTGATCACATGATGCTGCAGCAGTTGTAGGTGTGAAAACTAGTCATGTCTCTTTTTTCAGTGCCATAAAAAGATTGTACGTCAAAGAGTTGCTGTAATTCACTACTAGACAAGATGGTCTGATCCTTTGTATTTGTTTTCAGAATTAAGACAGAATCTGGTTAAAATTTTGAAAAATTCTCTTGTACATATTTCCCACTGCAACAGAGAGATGTCCACTCAACTGAACAGAGGTAAAATTGATCTGGACAGATTTATTAAGAAGTGTGCTTAGGCTGTCATTTCAAATGAAGAACGTATCTTTTCAAGTGATAAGAACAAGCAGTATTTCACACTTTTATATTCTATTTCCACATCAAACTTTTGCTTTTATAATCTCTATGTGTGCATTTCTACAAATGCATTCATGTGTGAGAGACAGAGAAAGAAATAATTGCAAGCCCTTTTTGCAGCTACTTAGGCCAGCTTTATTATAAACCACGATCACTTCAGGAAGGAAAAAAGAGACAATATACTTCTTTTATGCCTTAAATCACTGTGTGAAACAGCCCATGTAAAGAAAACAGATCAATGCATCCCCACCAAACAATTCCTTCTACATGTGCCAAATTACATAATCCCCTATGCTTTAGAGGGCACCAGGTTGGAGAAGACCAATCTGGGAAAAGAAGAACAGACAAGAAGGGGAAAGCTCTCATTATGGCATTTTTTCCTCTCTTCTTTCGAGATGTTTCAGGATGAAAATAAAAAAACACTTCGCATCAAAAGAGACTGTCTTCTACCGCATAGCTCCCAATGACCAGTAAGATCCCACAGAGTTGGCCTCTTCCGGGTCCCGTCAGCTAAACAATGTCGCCTGGCGGATCCGCGGGGGAGGGCCTTCTCTGTGGCTGCCCCGGCTCTCTGGAATCAGCTACCTCCTGAGGCCAGGACCGCTCCCACCCTACTGGCTTTCTGGAAAATGGTGAAAACCTGACTTTTCCGGCAGGCTTGGGGCCGTTGATCTCACCACTACGATCTTGTGAGATCCGGCCATGAGTGGTGTGTATGGGTTTTTAACGTCTCTTATTGTACATTGTTCATACTGTCTTTGTTGTAAGCCGCCCAGAGTCCTCGGAGAGTTGGGTGGCATAGAAATACGAATAATAAATAAATAAATTAATTAATTAATTAAACCTCCCTCCTGTCCCATATGCCCTCATCTATAGATTTCTCTCTTTCAGAGTAAATAAAGTTTGATGGGAAGGGGATAAATTAAGTCAATGGAAGAAAGGAAAGAGTGGCCTGATGAGTGGATACATTTATCTCCCTCCCATTTTGTTTGCTCTTCAATTATTTGGGTCCCTGAGTCAAGCAACGTGGTTCACCCTTGCATGCCCCCCTTTTCAATTTCTCCAAAGGACTGTAAGAGTGAAGGGAAGACAAGGCGTGCTTTGTGCCCTTGGCAGAGGGCATCTTGAGCCTCCTGCAGTCCTGATCTTGAGCTGCCAGAGACTAGTGCCACCTGCCTTCTTTCCAGACCAGAGTTCTTACGCGACAGAAGTCCCTCTTCGTTGCTCCAACCTTAATAAAGCAGAGTTTTTCTTTTTTTTAATAAGCCTTCACTACTACTACTACTACGGTATTACTTCTTTTGAATCTGCAAGAATGTATTACTTAAAAGAATGAATGCCCTCGCTAACTGGATGCATTGTTTTTTTATACAAAGCAGTTTCAGTTGGGAGTCGGCAGATATGGATGTGTGCATTTGTCGACTAGAAAGCTGCACCTCTGGTGCCTCAAATAGCCAGGGTGTGCATGAATGACAGGCAATTAATATGTGTCGTGAAAGTTGAGCATTAAAAAAAAAAAGAATGATACCTAATGCAGAAACTGGTAGTCAGATCACAAAGAGCCGGTGGCGCAGTGGACTAAGTGCTGTTAAAGTAGCACTTAAGTTGCCAGCTGCCTGCAATTACTGCAAGTTCAAATCTCACCAGGGTCAAGGTTAACTCAGTGTTCCATCCTTTCTAAGGTGGGTAAAATGAGGACCCAGTTTGTGGGGGCAATAAGCTGACTTTGTATAAATATACAAAAGTATGAAGGCTATTGCTTAACGCATTGTAAGCCGCCCTGAGTCTCCGGAGAAGGGCAGCATATAAATCAAATTAAAAAAAAAAAAAAGCCACATCCACTTCTTTGAGAGATACCACTTGATTGTCCCATTTGCCCACCAGATGCAAAATAGACGTGGAGGACTAGTAGCCTTTGGGACAATAAATCTGATGAGTAGCTCACTACAGAAGAAACTTACTACAGGTAGTTCTCGACTTACACTTCATTTAGTGAGTATTCAAAGTTACAATGGCACTGAAAAAAAATGACTTATGACCATTTTTCACACTTACAACCATTGTAGCATCCCCGGGGGCATTTGATCAAAATTCAGACACTGGTCCTATTTATGATGTTTGCAGTATCCTGGGATCATGTGATTGATTACCTTTTGCAATCTTCTGACCAGCAAAGTCAATGGGGAAATCAGGCTCACTTAACAACAGTTGTTTCTCACTTCACAACTGCAGTGATTCACTTAACAGCTGTGGCAAGGAAGGTCGTAAAATGGGGCAAAATTCATTTAACAGCTGTCTCACTTAGCAACAGAGATTTTGGGCTCAACCGTGGTTGTAAGTCGAGGAGTACCTGTACAGGTCCTAGTTGCTCACTGCTAACCAGAAGGCCTGATGAAGCAGCCATGCAAATGTCAGATCTTCCTCCTCCAAATGTGACTGCTATCCAGCCTTCCCAAACCTGGATTCTTCCTTCCGGATTTGCTGGCTAGAGAATTCTAGGACTCATAGTCCAAACTCATTTAGAAGACCCCAGGTTAAAGAATCTTTTCCTATACTCTTATATTCTTCAAATAATTATAAACCTTTGTACTCAGTTTCTAGTGATATATATGGTTATTTGGAACTGCTTATTGGTCCTGGAGAATTTCTATGTTTAACAGCAGAGTCATATAGGTAGGTAGGTAGGTAGGCATAGGCATAGGCATAGGCAGATACAGATACAGATACAGATACAGATACAGATACAGATACAGATACAGAGAGAGATAGAGATAGACAGATAGATAGACAGATAGACAGATAGACAGATATAGATAGATACACACACACACACCCACACATACATACACACATACATGCACATATATATATATACCTATACTTATACATACATACTGTGTATAAAAAGATATATATGTATGTACATATATGTGTCTATATATACATGTGTGTGTGTGTGTGTGCACGTATACACACACACATATCAGTGTGTCTTGGCTAGAGTTCAGTTAGTCTAGAAAGATTGTTCGTGTGCCGTGTGAGATGTTTATTCCTTTGGCCTGAGGTGAAACTGTCTGAATCTATATAAAGTGTACAATGCATCGCACTGTGCTTCATATTCCAATGATAGGGTATGTTTTCCCGAAGTCAAAAATATTATCATCTTTGGAGAATGGGAAGAAGTAGGTGAAAATTACAAAAGCTACAGTAGTGTCTGATGAATGCAAAAGCACACATAAACATGCAGTGCATTTTCTTTTGTTGTTCTTGACAATACCTGGTTTTTATAATATGTTGAAAAAATATTGATATGTGCACTAAGGGCAGTTACCCATCAATCCTGGTAAACGATGCTATGTGTCCTCTCGAATCTCCGATAAAACAACAAATGTTTCCGTGCAAGGTAAGTAAAACATATGTGTGTTTGCTCCGGCATGCACACACTTTGTGACAATAAGGTCTGAGCCTGCATAAATGGTTGACAACCTGTTGCCGCGAAAAGGGGAACGGATGAGGAATGAGAGAGCATGAAAAGAACAGAGGTGCAGAAAGGAAATTTGGTGACAGGTGAAAAGAAGGGAGGGAGACGAGTTGGGGAAAGAGGGATATATTTAAGGTAATGTGGCATTCAGGGAATGTTAATGGAGATAATTTTGCGAATGGTATGGAGATACATGCATCATGTTACAAGAATGGAAGAAGGATATGCAGGGATAGGAAGGAGTCAAGAAAATGGATATACAGACTTAGTTGAGTGAACCGGACTGATGAAAGAGATAAAGCTTGCTAGGGCCTCCACTTTAGAACCGCAACACGTAGGCTTCCAGTAACACAGCTTAAAATGAAGTATTTTCACATTCGCACGACCCACCCACCCCTCTTCCAGCCAATGGTACGGCCACCTGTTTGGAAGCCCAGCGCAACCAAGACGAGCGCTTACTACCCCGATAAGGGGGGGGGGATTCCAAGAGGCCCCCGTTGTTTTCCTGACGATATCTAGCGCACAGGTCTAAGCTCAACTTTACAACCGGGGCAACCCGAAGCATTTCGCGCTAAAATAACTGGAAGAACTGACTTGCCGGCCAGGCGGGTGTCTAGGGTTACAGCATTGCTTTCGTTTACGCACCCTCACGAAGGATCTCCCTGCTTTCCACCCACCCCAACTTCGGACGTGCGTGGGCGGTTGTGCAAGCACATCCCTTCGCATCAGCTGACCTTTGATTAAGATGGGGAGCCAGGAAGAAGCGGATCAATCGACCCAGCTTCGGGCGAAGAAGGCAAGAGCTGTGTGCCTCGTTCCCTTTGAATCACCCGCAAGACACCCCGCTTCCCCGTCTCCCCTTTTTCCCGGGCCCTCCCTACCCCAGGTGTTCTACCTCTCCCGGTTTCACAAGCACTCTCTCTCTCTCTCTCCGGCGATCTTCCTCTTCCTCCACTCAGCCCGGATCCGCTGCAATCCGGGCTCGTTTACATTCCTTAGGCGTCTCTGCATCCCGCGCGCTTCCCAGCCTGGTGGTGCAGGCGAGCGGCTGGGTGGGGCGGCGAGGGGACCGAGCGAGACGCGCGTGTGTGCGTGGGCAAGCGCGGGCGAGGAACGGGAACCGACCCTACCTCGCCCCCCCCCCCGAGTCCGATTTCTCCTCCCTCCCTCGTCCTTCTCGCTTACCTGCTTCAAAGTCCTGAGCCCCTTGGAGTTAGCCCAGGCCACGGGCTGCTCGCAGTCCCCTTTCCCATCCTCTAGCCCGCACTTTGCCTCTCCCGCCAGCCAGCCCGACCCACCTCGCCACGCCACGCCACGCCTTGCCTGCTGGCTTACTCCACCCTTCTACTCCGTCTTCCTTAGGCGTCTCTTACTTAGCCCCTGCCTTGTAAGGCAATAACAGGCGGACGTGGGCTTAGGGAAGCGGCTGGAAATCAAGCGAAGAGGGACACCAGTGGTCATCCCGCAGCTGGACTTCTCGGATCTGCAGCCTGGGAAAGACGGCAGGGACCGCAGATAGGCAATTTAGGCACGTCCCTGAAGTAAAACCTCTAAGAGCAGAAGCAGTGTACCTCTGAATCATGGGTGGGATGAGGTAGTGTGTAAAGAGATTGGCTTACAAATCAGGAGGGAAACCAACCTTCCTGGGTCTTACCTTCAGCTAACTCAAGCTTTCTCTCTCTCCCAAGTATCCTGTGATTGAGAAGAATACTGCAAATCAAGTTTACAAAATGCTGGCAAGGCATGGGAGATAGCCCCTGTCTTGTCATCTTCTGTGAGATGGGCAGCCATATAGATGTGATTTATAATTAAATGAATAACTCTGTCTATCCACTGGCCAACTCTAGGGCAGCCTGATGTCCTCCAGATTTCAGTTCCCTATAATTCCACAGCTAAACTGGACGCCACCACACTGAGGAAGCCTTCTCAGAAATATAATAAAACATATAAAATATTCTGATAGTTACTAGTGTCTGCTAATAGCAAAATGCAAGAATTTCTGCTTTCAAGAACTAAAACTGAGGTGTAATAACATGGGATTTTTTTATATTCCATTTCCTATTAGTCTTAATAAAGGCTACTTGGGGAATGATATTTTCAGAAGCTCTGATTTTTGAAATTCCAATTGATCTGGGGTCTGATGCTGTCAGCTTGAAAGTGTGGAGGGAATATATGTAGACACTGAAAAAGAAAGGGGGGGAGTGAGCACCCTCAGTAAGTTACAGGCCATCCAAAACCATACTCTCCCATTTCCAAGACAGCTCCTTGTAGGATGTCATTGAACTGCACTCTGCCCAATTGTCATTTAGGCCCCAAGAACATTTCCAATATTAGAGGAGTGCAAGAGAACCCTTAGCAGGAAGACAGAAAAGTCAAGTTTCTTGCTCATTTCTGCTCACCTTGGTTTTTAGCGATAAAGAGGGTAATATGCTTGATTGTCTCCTGAGATCAAATAAAATGTTAGACTGGATGCAAATCATCAACATGGGTGTTAAGGCAATGAATAGAATGAAATGTAGAAATGTTATATGGACATGACTGTAAATTTCAGTGTGATTTTTCTTGTATTAGTCTGTTTTGAAAATGAGATGACTATTCAATTATTTTACACTTTCATCCTTTCATCCTAAGAGACTTGTGGCATCAAGATAGACTTTCTCCTGTCCCCAAGCTAGTCCTTTAGGCTTCTAATAGTGCACCCATTATTGTTATAATTTAACTCTATCCACCTTGCGGCTAGTTATCCTCTTCTTCTCTTTCCTTCCACCTTCCTTCTGCAGAGAGCTAGGTCTTTGCACAATGTGTCTGAAGAATGAGCCTGGTTATTTGTTCTTTGAATGAAAATTCAATTTGATTTGTTCGATGATTGATTTGTTTGTTTTCTTAGCTATCTACAGTTTTCTCAGTATTCTTCTTCAACTCTAAGGTTCAAAAGTGTCAATATTCTTTCTATCCAGCTTTTTCAAAGCCCAACTTTCATTTCCATTAAGTATCAGAGGCGTCTTAGTGCCTTAACACCATTGCCTGCCCAGTTCTGATCTTTGTAAATATAGATACATCCCAGCATCTGAATATCTTTTCCAAGGCCTTCAAAGCTGCTCCACCAAAGCTGCAGCATATTTCTTGACTAATGCTTTCTTTAGTATTGAAGATTGATCGTAAAAAGCAGAAGGTACCCACCACTTCAATATCTTCATTGCCAATTCTAAGGCTGGCCACTGTACTTACTATCATTAGTTTGGTCTTCTTTACATTTATAAATAATGTACTCCCATTTTTTTCACCATGGTCTTTGACTTTGACTTTCATTATTAGACCCTGCAAATCATGAGACTACAAGGAACCATTCAGCTGAGCTAGATAAGCCCTGTCCACAATCTGCACCCAGTTCCACGAAGCTTCTGTGGGTCTTCAATTATATTTATTTGTTGGCTTAATAACTGATATTCTGTTTTTCTTTGAGATCGATGCCAGCATGCAGAAATACTTGCTCTCCAATTTTTCCACAACATCAATCTTGTCAGACAAAGTGGCCTAAGAAAAAATGACTGGCCCAGAATCATACACTGATTTCAGGATTGAGAGTGAACTTCAACCCAAATCTCCCAGATTGTAGTTTCTTACGTTAAGTACTACATCACCCTGACTTTTTATCAAGAGACCTTTCCATTCACTACCAACATTTGCTGCCAAAACCATGTCAGCAAATTTTGGAAGCTAAATTCCTTTGACATGGCAGCCACTTATTTAAAAGAATTAGGATTAACCGAGAAAAGTTGACATTTAAAAAAAAACAACAACCCAAGGATGATGTATATTGAAGATGAATTAAATGCTACAGAAATTTCGAAGCTCTAACAATATATGCTAAGACGGTGCAGACAGGGTGTCATGACAACAGCCCTAGCATCCAGTTATGATACACGGCTTCTAATTATACTGGGTCCACTAGATTTGTCATAGCTCATACAGAACGGTAATTAAGTGGGGGTGGGGAAAGCAGCTGAAATATCTTAGCTGAGACATTGCTCTCCTCCTTAAGGAAGGATGATGAAGGAAAGGATATTTGTGGTTCTGTAGTCAAAAGGACAAGGTGAGTTTATAACAAAAAAACGCTAGATGGCACATTTGCCTCACGGAGACAGGCAATCACACTAGATAAAGAGTACATTGCAGTACATACTGATTAATCAGGCGGGCTGTGTAAATATAGAGAAATGATGATAATGATGACGATGATGACGATGATGGCATCTAGTGATGATTTGCATGGGCAAATAGGATAGCATCATAAATAAAACATCTTGGACAGAGTCTGCCTGTTGCTGAAGCATAGAGAATTGGCTTCCTCTCCTTTCAATCAGATATCCCTGTAGCCAGATTGCAGGAGGGAAGGTACTCCAAGGCCAGCCCTCCCTAATTTGACTTCCCTCCAGGTGTCTTGGTCTTTGGGAAGGGAAGGTGGACATTCAGCTCCTTTGCATGAAGATCCTGGACCTTTCAGGTTTCCCCCTCATGTGGAGAAACATTCCCACCTGAACATTTTTCCCCTCATTGTCTGGAATATGGATTGTACAGCAGGATTCCCACCTGGGATGCAAGTCATGACCAGGGTAAGGACACAGCTAACCATCTCTCCACCCACCCACCCACCCACCCACCCCAGCATTTACATGGATGGGAGGGTTTATGTGAACCATTCAATTTCCTTCCTTGTTTTATGCAGCGCTGCAAGGCTAATTGACGGCTCACTCCAGGAGTTCAATTCTGTGACTCAAGGTTGACTCAGCCTTCCAGCCTTCCGAGGTCATTAAAATGAGGATCCAGATTGTTGGGTGACCCCAACATGCTGACCCTTAGAGAGGGCTGTAAAGTGCTATGAAGCGGTATATAAGTCTAAGTGCTATTGCTATTTATGACATTTATACAGCGGGTTAGACATATTTCCTGCATTGCATTCTCACAGTAGCTTTGTAATGTAATTTAGGAAATAGGGTTATTGCCTCAGCCAGAGTTCCATAGTCAAGTCATACTTGGACCTTAGATCTCCCTTTTCTATAAATTCATTAAACTATTATTAATCTATTTCCTGTGAAAAGTTCCACTTTCTATTGATAGTATAGGAGGAATCAAAAAGGGGGATGGAATTTACTGGCCAGTTAGCAAAGGAAATAGTCAAAAGCCCATCACACTGTAGCTTTGTTCTGATTTAGACCCTCTGCGAGTGGTTCCCCCCCCCCAAAAAATAACATAATTAATGAGAACTATAATCATTATATCTCCAGGAGCCTATCAACCTCATGCCTAACAAAGAAAAAGGATCAGTGTTTCTTAACTTTAGAACTTTAAGAACATTAAGGCAGGCTGCAAATTCTGGGGTTTGAAGTCCACACATCTTAAGGTTGCCAAAATTGTGAAACACAGACCTGTATATTAGCATATGCATAAATAAGCACTGAAATAGAATTATTATTATTTTTTTATTGGCCAAGTGTGATTGGACACACAAGGAATTTGTCTTGGTGCATATGCTCTCAATGTACATAAAATAAAATATGTGTTCATCAAGAATCATAAGATACAACACTTAATGATAGTCATAGGATACAAATAAGCAAATACTATGTTATATGAGGACCAGTATGGTATCATGCTTAAGGTTCTTAACTGGAAGTAGGGAAACACTAGTTCTAATCCACCCTCAACCTAAATAAGGTGACTTTAGGCCAGTCACTCACTATCAGCCCAATGTCCTATCTATTGGGCGCTATCTAACAAAATGAAATTCAATGGTGAAAAAAGTAAAGTTCTACATTTAGGCAAGAAAAACAAAATGCACAGGTACAATATATGTGGTTCCTTGCTCAATAGTAGTAACTGTAAGAGAGATCTTGGAGTCCTAGTGGACAATCACTTAAATATGAGCCAGCAGTGTGCAGCAGCTGCCAAAAAAGCCAACACAGTTCTGGGCTGCATAAACAGAGGGATAGAATCAAGATCATGTGAAGTGTTAATACCACTTTATAATGCCTTGGTATGGCCACACTTGGAATACTGCATTCAGTTTTGGTTGCCACAATATAAAAAAGATGTTGAGACTCTAGAAAGAGTGCAGAAAAGAGCAACAAAGATGATTAGGGGATTGGAGGCTAAAACATATGAAGAACGGTTGCAGGAACTGGATATGTCCAGTCTGATGAAAAGAAGGACTAGGGGAGACATGATAGCAGTGTTCCAATATCTCAGGGGCTGCCACAAAGAAGAGGGAATCAAGCTATTCTCAAAGCAGCTGAGGGTAGGACAAGAAGCAATGGGTGGAAACTAATCAAGGAGAAAAGCAACTTAGAACTAAAGAGAAATTTCCTGACAGTGAGAACAATTAATCAGTGGAAGAATTTGTCTCCAGAAGTTGTGAATGCTCCAACACTGGAAGTTTTTAAGTAGATGTTGGATAACTATTTGTCTGATGTGGTGTAGGGTTTCCTGCCTAAGCAGGGGGTTGGACTAGAAGATCCCTTCCAACTCTGTTATTCTAAATTCTAAATTCCTTCTTAGATTGGAAAAATCATAGTATCACAGGGCGGGAAGGGACCTTGGAGGTCCAACCTCCTGCCCAAGGCAGGAATCCTTATACTATCCCAGACAAATGGTTGTCCAATCTTTTCTTGAAAACCTCTAGTGACGGAAGACCACAAGAGATATGCTGTGTTATAGATTAATTGTTCTTACTGTCAGGAAATGTCTCCTTAGTTCCAGGTTGGATCGCTCTTTAATGAGCTTCCACCCATTTCTTCTTGTCCTGCCCTCAGGTCCTATGGGGAATAAATTGGCACCCCTCTTCCCTATGACAGTCCTTCAAGCATTGGAAGACAGCTATCATGTCTCTCCTAAGCCTTCTCTTCCTTAGGTTAAACTTACTCAATTTCCTTAGCTGTTCATTGTGTGATTTAGCCTCCAGATCCCTAATCGTTTTTGTTGCTCTTCTCTGTACTCTTTCTAGGACTTCAGCATCTTTTATCGTGGTGACCAGAACCGGATGCAGTATTTCGAGTGCTACATATGCCACTTCACTCCTGTATGAAATGCATGATATAAATCTAATCAATACAGCATTACATTTTCCACACTGCAGCAAGTGGGATCTGAAACAGCCAAGGTGAATCAGGCCTACAAGTATCTGCTTCTCTGTGCATCAGATTCCCTCATGAGCTGGAGAGGGAGAGGGGAGAGAGAGAGAGAGAGAGAGAGAGAGAGAGAGAGAGAGAGAGAGAGAGAGAGATTACAAATATCTGGGGCAGCCAAATTACACTGAGTCAAACCAAATTCAGCAAGTGCCTATCCTTGGCAATAAAATAGAAAAATAATAAAATTGTGTAATAATAATGTCCCACCCTTCTATGACTGCCAAAGTCAGCTGCTTGAGATGGCTCCCATCTCTCTTGTATCATGACAGGTCTTTTCTGTAGAATTAAAAGGCTGGGGAAGCATGAGGTTAAGTAGTAAAGAGCCCTTGAGAATGATACTGTGGTCATTGTGTGATTTGTTCCAGGGATGAATCAAATGTCATGTGTGAAAAAAATCTTTAGTTGAGTGATCCTTTGCCTCCATACTACTACCAGTCTCTCCTTTTTAGATGTTTTTCTCATTATAGTCCCGTATGGACTACTGTAATGCTCTCTACATGGGGCTCCCCTTGAAGAGCACCCGCAGGCTCCAGCTGGTCCAGAATGTAGCCGCGTGGGTGATTATGGGCGCAACTCGTTACGCCCATGTAACACCTCTCCTGCGCGAGCTGCACTGGCTCCCGGTGGTCTTCCGGGTGCGATTCAAGGTGTTAGTCATCACCTTTAAAGCGCTCCATGGCTTAGGACCTGGGTACCTACGAGACCGTCTTTTGCCACCAATAGCCTCTCACCGACCAGTTCGTTCTCACAGGGAGGGACTACTCAGGGTACCGTCAGTCAAATCATGCCGACTGGCAACTCCCAGGGGGAGGGCCTTCTCTGTGAGGGCTCCAACCCTTTGGAATGAACTGCCCCCAGAGATATGGAATATCCCTGATCTCCGTGCTTTCCGCCGTGCCCTCAAGACCCTGATGTTCCAACAGGCGGAGCTAAACATGAACATGTGAATGATCTTTTAAAATGTACACCGCCTTGAGTCCTACGGGAGAAAGGCGGTATATAAATATAATAAATAAATAAATAAATAAAATTAAAATTGGCGGAATTATACCTCTATTGGCAATGAATATCCTGTGTATATCCCATGTATACCCATGTATATCCATTCTAATAAATTGCTATTCTCCCTTCAGAGCCGGAAATAAAATGAGGTAGGCCTCTTGATCAGTCTTTGGGTCCCCAAAGAACTCCAGAATCTTGGTTTAATTTTCTGTGATCCTTTTAAATGGGAAATTGATGCAAGATAAAAAGGGGAAAGGAAGGAAATGATCGGAAGAGTTAAAAAGAATTCTGTACTTGATATCCAACAAGAAAACTGAAAGAAAGGAGAGAGAGGTTGTATGGAATTGTGCTGGGGGATGAAACCTGATAAGCGATGCAGACAGCCATGAGTGCACCCCCCACTAAGTTTTAAACTTCGTGAAAGGTGACAAAGATGAAGAGATCAAGTGACACAGCCAAGGTCACACAAGCAATAAATGGTAGTGCTTGCAGTATCTCCCCTTCCCTCCTTCCTGCCATGCTCTTTCATTCATTTCCTTCCCTTAAAAAGCTCTGGAGTTATATACTTTGCTGAATGCAATCAAAAGCAAATCAAAGGGCCCTTGCCAAAAGTTTCTGTCCAACCCAGAAGGTCTACCAGTCAACCCCAAGTCCCAGAAAACTTGCCATTGGAATTGCTCATCCCATTTGCTCTGCAACCGAGTGAGCACAATCCGACTCACCACCCGGTGATTTTTTTTCCCCCTCCATGTGCAATAATAGGTGGTGAGTATCTGTCAGCTGAGGAAGATCTGTCTTCAGGCACACAAAACAGTGACACACAGAGGCCATGACCGTTTCTTTTTATATCTAGTAAAACCAGAAGAATGGTATAAGCGTTGAGGAGAAAAGAGATTTTTCTTTTCTTGGTTTGGCAAGAGAGAAAATCATACTGGGCACCAGAGGTGGGTTTCAGCAGATTCTGACCAGTTCAGAGAACCAGTAGTGGAAATTCTGAATAGTTCATAGAACCGGTAGTAAAAATTCTGACTGGCCCCGCCCCCATCTATTCTCTGCCTCCCAAGTCCCAGCTGATCGGGAGGAAATGGGAATTTTACAGTATCTTTTCCCTGGAGTGGGGTGGGAATGGAGATTTTACAGTATCCTTCCCCTGCCACACCCACCAAGCCATGCCCACCAAGCCATGCCACGCCCACCAAGCCATGCCCACAGAACTGGCTGTGTAAAAAAGTTTTTAAAAATAGTAAAAAATAGTAAAAAAAAAATTGAAACCTGCCACTGCCAGGCACCCTTTTGAAGGCACATCCGTAATTGATTCCTATTTTATCATTTCTGTGGAGACCATCAATCCACATGCTACCATTAGAGAAACACTTCAGCAAGAGGCAAGTTTTCACAGCGCTATGAAATGTTTGCAATCAACGCTCTTCATTAAGGAAGGAGAAAACAATGTGATAGAGAGATGGGGAAGAGTAACTAGAGGCTTTCCTCCGTATGACAGACTCACACTCTACATGTGTGTGTAGAAGGAAGAAGGAAGAAGGAAGAGAGGGAGGGATCCTTCTCTTGCATGCATCATTATTATTATTTTATAGGTGATCATCTAGCAAGTTATTTAATGATGCAATGCTTTCAGGACTTGGAACGCTGGGAGATACTCCCAATTTAAGGGAGGCTTGAGCAAGAGATGCTACTGTTACCCCAAGGCAGTGGTGGGTTTCAAAAAATTTTACTACCGGTTCTGTGGGTGTGGCTTGGTGGGCGTGGCATGGCATGGCATGGTTTTGTAGGCATGGCTTGGTGGGCATGGCAGGGGAAGGATACTGTAAAATCTCCATTCCGTCCCCAATCCAGGGGAAGGTTACTGCAAAATCCCCATTTCCTCCCGATCAGCTGGGACTCAGAAGGCAGAGAATAGATGGGGGCGGGGCCAGTCAGAGATGGTATTTACCAGTTCTCCGAACTACTCAAAATTTCTGCTACCGGTTCTCCAGAACTGGTCAGAACCTGCTGAAACCCATCTCTGCCCCAAGGTAATAGTAATACTATGATTGTGTAACGATAGTACTAACATTATTATGACCAGGATGGCAATAATTTATCCATCCATCCTTGGTAACTGCAAGCTGCCATTTAAATTCCCCATAGTACACCCAGAAGTCTCCTAATAGCATCATCCCAGGATAATTTGGGGGGGGGGGATAATTTAACCTTGCACACCTAAAGCCAACAGGGAAGGTAAAAATGGAAGAGAATTAAAATGGAAAAAGTTGCTTGATGGCAGTGAATTTTATACGCAAAAGACTTGCCCCCTAGGCTGTCTGAGCCAGATGCTACATCTGGGTGGAGCTGGACTTTGTATGGATTGGGGGATGGTTTTGAGGGTTCCTGGCATGGAGTTAGAGTCCACTTGGACTCTAGAGGGTGGTACTGTAATGGGCCTGGGGCAGAGCCCACAACAAAGCTGTCCATTCAATTAAATGGGAAGCTTTAATCAGAGAAGACTTAACATCCTGTCCCTGCACCACCACCACACCATGTTATGACAACCACAAGGAAAGCAAACAAAGCAAGCACAGTTTAATTTCCCAGTCAGTTGGCAACTATACATGAATAGGCCACTGTCCTCTTCCACAGTAGGTGGGAGGTAGAGAAAAATGTCTTGGTTAGGAAAGACAGACTGTGGGCATCCCAGAGGGTGAAGCTTCCCCTACCCAAGGAATTGACAGCAAGGGACATCTTCTGCTCAGCTGGCATCCTTCTATGGCATCATGTGCCTAAGTTTGGATTTCACATTTAAAGCAAACTCTCCCAGGCGAGGCAATTTTGCCTATTCAAAAAGATTTGACAGCGTGTGGGGAAAACAATGATTAGAGGCGTCATTTATCTCAGACCTGAAGGCCACCATGGTTGGGAAAGAGACCAGAGAAGAACCGACAACCCCATTATCTCCATACACCCACGTGTTCCATGGCACAACACGCAGGCATACATTCCTTCCTCCCAGCTTGCCAGCAGTTATAATCATACAAAAGAGAGTAAAACAGTCTGATCAGGAAAATTACTCAGTTTGTAAATTGGCTTCCTCCTAGACAACCTGTAGGGTTTTATCATCTTTTGTAAGAAAAATAAGAATTGATCCTGGTCAGTGAAGCAGGGTCCTAAATGAATGTACCAAGTTTAATTTGAATGTCTTGTGCTTAGGGAAACAACATATTATGGTACTATATTTTCATCTTCTCTGAAAATGGGGAAGGGGACAAATTGACTGGGCTATGAGAGAAATGACATCCTGAATAGGTGCATCCGCTTTCATTCCAATGTTTTGTATTTAGCAGCTCTATAGCCAGTCTGAAGGTTTGCAGTATAGGTTTGAAAAAAGAAAACAAAATATATCAAGAATAAAGACTGGAGACCAACCCCCACCCCCACCCCCCCAAAGCCAACAGCAGAAAACCAACCAAAGGGCTTCAACCTATGTCCTCGCCCAGGGCCCAGGAGAATAACCAGGTTTTAAACAGTGTGCAGAAAATCAGAAGGGTGGGAACCAGGGGTGGGTTCTACTTACCTTTACTACCGGTTCGCAGCAGGGCTGCGCATGCATGCTCACTTTGCTTGCACATGCTCTTCTGCACATGCGCAGAAGCGTTTTGATGACATTGGGGTCAGTGGGCGGAGCCTTCCATCGATTTTACTACCGGTTCTATAGAACCGGTGCGAACCGGGGGCAACCCACCACTGATGGGAACAATATAATATTATTTCCCAGGGCAGGCAATGTCACTAAGAATGTGCACTTCTTAAACTCCCGTGCACTGCTTAATAGATGGAACCTGGAGTGGGTCCATCCTTCAGATGTATAGTCAGTTTTTTAAGCTCCCTTGAAAACAGGTAAATTGTTTGAAATGGTACTTGAATGTTAGCAATATTTGGACCCAGAAACCCTTTTTGACTTTCATTAAAATGTTTACATTTATTTACTGTTAACGTGGATGTTTTATATGGATTGTTTTGTAAATTGTTTTGCAAACCACCAAGAACCTGTATTATACATATGTAGAATTAATGAATGAACAATATCATTTCATAGAACAGTCCTGTGCATGCCTACAAACGGTAAGCTATACTATACTATACAGGAAGTCGTTGACTTACAGCATTCATTTAGTGACCATTCAAAGTTACAACATCACTGAAAAAAGCCTGATCAAAATCCAGGTGCTTGGCAACAGGCATATATTTATAACAGTTACACCAACAGCATCCTGGGGTCATGTGATCATCATGGGAGACCTTCCCAGCTGGCTTCCAACAAGCAAAGTTGATGGGGGAAGCCGGATTCGCTTAAGGACTGCGTCCTTCACTTAACTGCAGTGATTCACCTATTAACCATGGCAAAAAAAAAGATCATAAAGTTGGGCACCAATCATTTAACTGTCCTGCTCAGCAGTGGAAATTCTGCTCCCAACTGAGATTGAGGAACTGGTCTTGCCTTCCTGACGACTTCCAGAATGAGCTACTGGGTTGTTTGCTGGGAATGATTTAAGGCAGGGGTCTCCAATCTTGGCAACTTTAAGACTTGTGGACTTCAACTCCCAGAGTTCCTCAGCCAGCTTTGGGAGTTGAAGTCCACAAGTCTTAAAGTTGCCAAGGTTGGAGATCCCTGATTTAAGGAGCAGTCCAACCGGCCAATAAAAGATCAGATTAGAGAAAACTCTTTTGGGGTGATTAGAACTGCTGCCCTAGGTTGTTTGTTTGTTTTTTTCAAGATACACTTTTGAGAAAAGGCGTGAGTTAGAGGTGATGGATTTGAGCTGCTATGTGATTGATCAACTGATTTGATTATGTCAACATATTACACCCAGACTAATTTCAGACAACATGCTTACACATGAGATTCCTTGATCCCTGAGATTGTATTATCTCAGTATTATCACACTGAACCCTATGATACATTTATTGCCTGATCTGCGCAGATAGGAAATCTGTTTCGTTCGTCTAGGATCAACGTGCCACATGAATTCAGCCACAAAGCAAACAAACGGAAAACTGAATGGGCCAGTTAAACCAAAGTATTGTTTATTTAGGGAAGGAAGCACTAAGAACACATGGTAGAGGTTTATGAGTGGTATAGAAGGGAGGCGGCAAGAAAATATTTCATGCTGTCAGGTGAGTGGAATGCAGGTTTTCAAAATGAAATTGATGAGTAACACAATCCGGAACAGATAAAAACAAAATACTCCTTCATGCAATATAATTTATTCCTACAGATTACGATACTTCCCTGAAATGTCGTAATGGCCCCTAGCTTAAATAGATTTTAAAAAACAGGATTGGACACATTCAGAGAAATTAAACATATTAAAAACTGGAAGGTTTTGTATGTGGCCAAAGCTCACATAAAATACAGGTGGTCCTTGACTTACGATCCCAATTTATGTTGCTAAGTGAAACATTTAAATGAGTGTTATATTTTACGGCCTTTCTCGCCATAGCTATTAAGTGAATCACAGCAGGTATTAAGTTAGTATCACGCTTGTTAAGTGAATCTGGCTTCCCCATTGACTTTGCTTGCCAAAAGGTCACAAAAGGTGATCCAAACAAATGCAATCACCATAAATATGAATCCGTGACCAAGCATCCGAATTTTGATGAGATGACCATGGGGATGCAGCAACGGTCGTAAATGTGAAAAGCGGTCATAAGTCACTTTTTCAGTACTGTTGTAACTTCGAACAGTCACCATACAAATGGTTGTAAGATGAGTATTACCTGTATTCAATCTGGTACAAGCAAACTGAGTTGGAGAGAGCAGAATATCAGAACAGGTCACTGATGCTCTTACCTAGATGGCCAACTTTCTGGAACCCAGAAGATCTCAGAGAGTGACCCTGGACTCTTAGGCCAGGGGTGGGAAACAGAACCTGGGAAGCTCCCACCCAAGCAGAGCTGATGAAGATTTGAGAGGCTGCCACAAAGAGGAGGGAGAGTCAACTTATTTTCCAAAACAGCAAAGGGCAGGACAAAAAAACAATGGATGGAAACTAATCAAGGAGAAAAGCAACTTGGAATTAAGGCGAAATGTCCAAATAGTGACGACAATTAACCAGTGGAACAGCTTGCCTTCAAAAATTGTGGGTGCTTCATCACGGGAAGTTTTTAAGAAGAGACTGGACAGTCACTGGTCTGAAACGGTATAGGGTGGTCTCCTGCTTGAGCAGGGAGGTTGGACTAGAAGACCTCTAAGATCCCTTCCAGCTCTGCTCTGATTGATTGAAGATAGTCTTTGCTCAGCTTCTCTGGCTGGCCTTGGCAGATCCAGTTTAAATCTGAGCTGAAGGGGGATGTTGGGGGAGCACAAACAAATGGGGGAGCATTTTCCAAAGCTCCCCAGCCACGTCATCAGGTGTTGGCTATTCCCCACCCATTCGGGTGCAAGAGGACGTGTAGAGAAGAAGCGTCTAAGGAAGCGTGCTTTACTATTTTTCATGCAACTTCCTGCAGAAAAGTCTTGCCGTATGGTGCTGAGTAAGGCAGCCTGGTTAATGGGGGGGGAGGAAGTGGAAAATTGTGAAGTTCAACAGAGTAGTGAATACTGTACATTCATAACAGCTTACTGATAAAAGAAAACTGATTATGTCACCAACAATTTCATAAACTTTGTTTGGTCAGAGGCACTTTAGGCATTCAGACTGTGCCATATGTGGAAATGCTGGCACAGTATTACTAAGAATAATTCCAACGTTACTCAAAATGTTCGGTAAAAAGTTCAACTATTGTTGCTATTATTTTTATCAGGATTATTGTTGGTGAAAGTGATTACAAGTAGCCCTCGACTTACAATCATTTGTTGAGGGACCATTTGAAGTTACAACGGCACTAAAAAAAGTAACTTGTGACCAGTCCTCACACTTATGACCATCAGAGTCCCCAAGATCACATGATCAAAATTTGGACGCTTGGCAATCACATGTAATTTCAACTTTTGCCACATCCCAGGGTCATGTGATTGCTATTTGTGACCTTCCCAGCCAGCTTCTGAGAAGCAAAGTCAGTGGGGGAAGCCAGATTTGTTTAATGACCATGCAATTCATTTAATAACTGCAGTGATTCACTTAACAACTGTGGCAAAAGTCATAAAATAATTCACTTAACAGCTGCCTTGCTTAGCAACAGAAATTCTAGTCCTAGTTGTAGTTGTAAGTCGAGGACTATCTGTATTGTTCTTTAGTATCAAGAGTTAGAAGGCAACAAATATTAAAGTATCAGAGCTCAGCACAGTATACCTTAAGTGTTTAGAGACTTATTTTCAGTGCTAGAGTTTGGATTTGGAACATAGCAAAGAAAGAACTTTGAATATATGAAGAATAATTTTGCAGCATTATTACAGTTTCAATGATGATGTGATGATGATGTGAAAAGACTTAACAATTCCAAGCCAACCAATTCAAACTGATGTGGGTTTGTTTGTTTTTTTTCATTCACCCATGTCCAGTTCTCAGAGACTGCCTGGAGAAGTGCCTGAAATTTTCTTGGCAAGATTTTTTAGAAATGGTTTGCCATTACCTTCTTCTTAGAGCTGAGAAAAAGAGGCTGAAGGTCACCTAGCTGGATTTTTGTCCAAGGTGGGACTAGAACTCATGGTCTCTCTCAATCAACCTGTTGGCATCAGAAAGGTCATATGGTTTTGGGGTGGCTAGGAGAGGGAATGCAGAGAAGTTCAACACAAGGACTAAAGACTTGCAAAAGTCAGAGGTATTGGCAATTAAGGGGAAGGGGATGGATAGCTTGGGCAAAAGAATTAAGCATATTTTGTGTTGCTGGTATTTCCTCTCTTTTCAGCACGATAGAAAAGAAATCTGGTTTAAAATGTGCAGGGCGGCATATGTCTTTCATTATAGTACAGGAAAAATGTCTTTCTAAATTAAATTCTAAATTGTGGTTGCTGCTCGTGAAATCAGGAACAGAAGTCTCTGCCTTTCGAAAGCTCTCATGCTATTTCTTGCTGTCTCGTCTAATGAAGGCATTCAGTTCATTTTAGCATTTCAGTTCCTTTTTCTATTTAGCTTAGCCAATATTGTTAAAGGCTAGAGGTTTGGGCTATCACCACATGCCAGCAAGTAATATTATTGTACAGTGATAAAGTATCAAGCCATTTCATAATGTTTGTGTTTTCCAGCCCTCATCATCTCATTCTATTCTCAACAAACATGAAAGGATCAAAAATTGCCACAACCTTTCTGGTGGTTAGGCTCAAACCTTGTGGGAACTAAATGAAATTGAAGAAAAAATAAAACCACTAGCCATTTGCGAAACCTAGAAGGGAAGCTGTGCTAGTTAAACACAAATAACAAAACAACAGAAGAGTTTGGGGAAAACTGAATAGGCTACAGGTAGACCTCAACTTACAACCACAATTGGGGCCAGAATTTCCACTGCTAAGCAAAGGGGTTGTTAAGTGAGTCATGCCCAATTTTATGACCATTTTTGCCATGGTTCTTAACTGAATGACAGAGTCCTTAAGCAAATGTGGCCTCCCCCATTGACTTTGCTTGTTGGAAAACAGCTAGGAAGGTTGCAAATGATAATCACATCTTCTCAGGAAACTGTAATCATTGTAAACACATGCCGGTTGCCAAGCACCCACATTTTAACTGCGGGGATGCTGCGATGGTCATAAGTGTGAGGACTGGTCATGTCACTTTTTTCAGTGATGTTGTAATTTTGAGTGGCTGCTAAATGAATGGTTGTAAATTGAGGACTACCTGTAATGCATTGGTAGTCAAAAGATTCATAAGCCACAGAGCCCATAAAGAAGCATCTGTTACTGTGGGTTCAGCTATATATAAGGTGATGGCAATATGTGGCCTATAAAAGTTTATGCCACCAAATATTGATTGTAGCACAGTCTTCTGTCTGTTCACTTGATATCTCCTATCCATATGCTATCCAGTCCTACTCTGCCTTTCCACCACCCACAGCTCCGCCAATATTGGCTAAAAATGAGGTCCCTAAAAATTGAACAGAACAGATTTCTAGCTAAACAGATGTATTCAGGCAATCTTGATATAGCAGCTAGAACAGTGTTTCTCAATCTTGGCAACCTTGACTGGCCGGGGAATTCTGGGATTTGAAGTCCACATTTATTTTAATTAGTCTAAACAACCTTAAAAATATTAGTCCTGTTATATAATCAACATACACATATTCTCTGGAACCAAGAAGTTAAACCAGATGTTGGCAGATTTGTTGTTTGTTCTGTATGGATTAGGTATTATTAATTTAGTTTTCTATTTGTTGCATTATCTTTGTTGCCTTAATCCTCTTTGTGCTGCCCAGAGTCATGGCTTTGAGATGGACAACATCATAAATTGTTTAAATAAATAAGCAGATTCATTTCCTTATTGCTATTTAATCAGTTATATTATCTCTCTGGAGTGTATGCTGCAAGGGTGGGGGCATAGAGATGGGGCACAGGCTGGTAACTTAGTCCATGTTGGAAGGTACAGGGTGTGATAAGAGATACAATATATCAACAAGATCTTAAGTAATAATACAGAAGGAAGAAATGCTGGCCATGGACTGAGTATTTTTCCATTTATATCACTAACGATAACCAGTGTTTACTTCTGGAGCTACAGCTATCCTCTGGTTCAGTTACTGGGAATTTACTTCAGAGGAAATATGTATAGAATATCTCACTATAGGTTGACTATGCGATAAATCATTATAAGGAGTTGCCCACTTTCTACGTCTGTGTGTTTAATGTCACAAATTCTTATAGCTGTTTATATACAATATGCCTAGATAAATTCAAAAGAGAAGGGAATGTTGACAAGACCCAAGTTTCAAGAGACAAAGCACCTAAATACATTCATTTAAAAGAAGCTGCACCTTAAACAGCACATCTTTTAATCCAGGTGAAGAATATATCTTCAGATGTTACACTTTAGCAAGGGGTATCATGTAACAAAGCAGCGTTAGGCACAAAGTGGCAAACAAAGCATTTAGCCAAAGGCCTTCTCCCTTAAATACTTGGTTTTGACCTGACAGTGAAAGAATAAAATGTTCTGAGAAACAGTGAGTGGCTGGAAGAATATTTTGGTGCCATCACTAAAAAGGCCTGCCTTCCTCCCTTTGTTCTCAGAGGGTCACCAGTTGAAACTGGAGCAAATGCAGAGGATTTTATCAAAGAAGGTGCTTTCCTGGTTCCAAAAAGTTAAGGATTTTTTAAGTTAAATCCAGAATCTTGAGCTGAGCTTAGAAACACCAGACACTATACTGTTTCTGGACTGTTATCTCCCCTTCCTTCTATGGTACGATAAATTCTACCTTACAACTTCTGGCTTTCAAATCCAGGAACACAAGTAGTCCTCCACTTACAGCAGTTCATTTAGTGACCGTTCAGTTACAATGGCACTGAAAAAAGTGACTTATGACACTGTTTTTCACACTTACAACCATTGTAGCCTCCCCGTGATTAAAATTCAGACACTTGACAACTGGTTGATATTTATGACGGTTGCAGTGTGTCCTGTTGTCATGCGATCGATCAGCTTCTGCTACCTTTGCTGTTACCGACAAGCAAAGTCAACGGGTAATCCTGACTCATTTAACAAACCCGTGACTAATTTAAAACAAAATGCAACGATTCACTTAATGACCGCAGCAAGAAAAGTCATAAAATGGGACAAGCTTAACAAGTGTTTCCGATAGCAGCATAAATTTTGGGCTCAATTCTGGTCATAACTCAAGGACCACCTGTATGATAAGGCACATTTGTGGGGGGGATTCTTGTTAATTGGGGGTGGGGGGCGGAGATCTTCTCAGCTCGCCCCTTCCCAGCTGGAAACGTGACAGAAAAACGCCCAGCGCCGCTGACACTTCCGCCTAAGTGCGCGTATACACAGACGCGGGAGGAACTACAGCCGAAGCGACGCTTTGACTGTAAACCGTGTGACTTGAAACGTGCCTTTTCTCAGCAAACTCCGAAGGCAAGTCCAGAAAGGCAAGAGAGCATTTATTATAATTATAATACAGCAGCACCCAGGGAAGGAACAGGTGCGGGGGGGGGGGGGGGGGTTTGGGGAAAGGGGGGAAAGGAAAGGGCCGCTGCAATTGCGCCCTACCCCCCATCTCCCCCCCACAGCTTGCTCCCCCTGCCCGCAGACTGCCGTCTTTCCCTGCGGCTGGCGGTGCTGGAGCGCGAAGGAGGAGGAAGGGCGGGAGGGGGGGTAGAGAGAGTGGGGGGAGCAGTCGGCGAATCCCGGCGACGGCGGCGGGGCGGGGCGGGGAGAGGAGGGAGGGAGGGGGCCGGGCCGGCTGACGTCACACGGGCTCTCTCCTCCAGCAGCCTCGAAGGGGCGGCGATTGCGAAGAGACAGCGGCAGCACCCGAAGCGGCAAGCCCAGAAGCGACCAGAGCAGCTCGAAGGCGACGGACGCGAAGGGATCGGCTCGTCCCCTCCGCCCCTACCCCGTGCCCTGCCGTGACTCCGGGCGGGGTACTGTGGGGGTTTTCCCCCCCCGGCGGATTTCGCCGACCTTCGCCCTCGAGCAACCCCCTTCCCCGAGTCCACTGAACACATGAGGTTTTTCAGGTTGACCTTCAAGTGCTTCGTGGATTGTTTCTGAGTCTCTGCAAAATCCCTGCCCTCCCCTCCGAGCCGGCTACCTGCCCCAGCGAGACCCAGCCCCAGCTCAGACTCCACTCTCCACCGTCTCCCGCTCGCCTCTTGTGAGGGGGCTTCTGCCTGCAACCCCCCCCTCCGCACCCCTTCTCTTCTTTTCTCTTTTGAGCATCATCTCGATCCGTCTGGAAGGGGGCGACCGGGACTCGGGAATCCCCCCAGGCACCATGGCCAAGGGGGCTTCGGCGGAGAGCGGCGGCGGAGGAGGAGGAGGCGGCGGCGGCGGCGGCATTTACAGCGTCTCGGTCGAACCGCAGGACAAAAAGACGGGACCCCCCGCAGCCGCCATGTGCCAAGGAGCCTCAGTCGGGAGCAAAGGGGAGGCCGTGGACTCTTGCAAGCCGACCCTGGCCTTGCCCCCCCGCGAGAGAGAGACTTGGACCCGGCAGATGGATTTCATCATGTCCTGCGTGGGCTTCGCCGTGGGGCTAGGCAACGTGTGGCGTTTTCCCTACCTGTGTTACAAGAACGGGGGAGGTGAGCATCCTGCGGCCGTGAAGGCTGGGTGGAAGGGACGATGGGGGGGGGGGTGTCTCCAGGATCCTTATACTCTTAAAGGGGGGGGGGGAGATCCGTGATTCTCCAGAGAGTCGGATGGGAACGCTTTAGGATGCCTAGCTCTGGAGCCTGCAGCTTTCACCTTAAGGAAGCTTCAAGATCCAGGCCCATTGGGAAGAACAGGGACCTGAGAAAGCCTTGAAACAGTGGCTTTCTGCGCTGGCATCCTAAACTCAGGAGTAGTTTGTAAGGCAATCCAGGCAGGACCTAGAGTTGGCAGCAGCAAGAGCAGATGATTAAAGGTGCCCTGGAAAGGAAAAAGCTCTAGCTTGCTCCGTTCCCAGAGTGGAATTTTGGCCTTTGGCTTAGCCTCCAGGCTCTTTCAAAAGTTAGGGCTGGATCTGGGAATGGGGGGTTAATATGCTCTGCACGGAGGGCCTTCCCTGTCTTCTTCAGTAGGCGCATTCAGCCCCACGCCTACCTGGAATCTAAAAGTCTCAGGCCCGGACCCCACAATTTAAAAACAAGACTCGAAAGTGAGTCAGATCATCACTTAGTAAATTTTTGTAGGCTGAACAGATGGAATTCCAGAAGTGAGATTGGAAAGGGAGGAGAAATCTTTGTGGGAGATATCCTGCGAGAGTCCCCCTAAACCTCATCCCTCCAGGCAGGAGTATTACCAAAAAAAAAAAAAAAAATCCGCACAGGAGAAGGTTAAGCTTCTTGGAAGATGCAAGGAATTTATCCAGACTGAAACATGAGCGAGGGTGAAGATAGAGCTGTGATCAGATAGGGGAGAAATCCTGCGTTCAGTGGGAACGTTGAGAGGCAGAGAAGGATACAAGTAGTTGGCACCGTGTTGTCACCACACACATCTGTGGGTAGGCAGGGAGCAAAGGGCAGCTGCCAGCTTGCAAAAAGGAGTGCCGTCTGGGCAGAGGATCGCCTTCTCCTAGCAAAGGTGGAGAGAATCATGGCTGCTGTTCTGAAGCGGGATACAATATAAACACCTCCCCATCCTGCTACTTGTGGATCCCAAAGTCCCTCAAGAGGGAGCACATCGAAGGGAAGCAGGAAAGTTTTCCCAACCCGCTTTGATTGTGGGGACTCACCTCTTTCCAACTGCAGTGTTTTGGGGCTCTTGTATCACCTGGCCTCTCCTACCATAGAGGGTCTTAAGGAAGTACTTGTTCTGGTCTCTTTTCCCACTGCAACAAGTTAAGCAGGTCATATGTGGAATGAAGACCCAAGACCCAAACTAAAAAGATGTTGCGTATATGCACATATACACATGCGTGCTTGCCCGTGAGCACACCCACACACTGATAAGAATAAGCCACATCCACAGGGCATTTCTCCTGGGCCCATCCTGAGTTATTCTGTAGATTCCATGGTTGGATTCTTCCAAATCTCTCATTCACTTCCCTCTTATACAACAACTGAGCCTTCAGAGTTGCATCCCCTTTCAGGACACCCCAAGTCAGATGCCTCATCCCTTTCAAAGTTGGAGTTGGGGGAATAATTACAGGGGAGGACAGGGACTGTGTGGGAATACCAGAGGGGCAAAGAGAAAGCATAGCTGGCTGAAAGGAGGGCCACTGTATGGTAGTCCTTGGATGACTGAGTCAGTGGCAAATCTTTCCTTCCTCAAATTTTATAAATAATGCAAAATAAATTTAGAACAAATTGTGAAAGGGCATTTTATGCGTGAATTGGTCAGAACAGAAACTTCTAGCACCTTTTGGTTGCTTTCCAATCCTCCCCAGTAACTGCTTTGTCCTCCTATTTTCTGTATATTGGGAAACGTAATTGTAGAAAGCATGTAGTTAATCATGTTTCACAATATAACATACCTGGATAGCATCCAGCTTGAAGATTTAAATGTGACAGAGCATGTGGGCTGGGGGAGAAGACTGTTTACATGCTTGTTATCACATTATTTCTCGCCTTCTTTCCGAATAATTCCTTGTGGCATACATGATTGTTGCCTTTCTCCTATTTTACCCTCACGACCCTGAAGGGTAGGACAGGCTAAGAGAAAATGCCTGGCTGAAAAGCATCCAGTGAACCTCATGGGTGCCTGGAACCTGGATTTATTGGGCCCTCATCTGGCACTGCCCTTGAGTATCACACTTAGATGGCTTCCTTAAAAATATAGGTGTCCTTCCCTCTCAATAACCTCCTGGCCCTGGAGAAAAGCAGTAAGGCCATCTGTGGTTTAATAAGCCATAAACATTATATGGAAAGCAGTTGTGCTCTGGCAGGATCCAGCGTGCACTTGGCGCAGGGATTGCTGCCGAGAACTGCAGAGAATCCCAGGAAACATGATCTTTTCGCCAGACCCGTTTCCATCATCTCGTCGCCAAGAGGGCTCCTCTGGCATTCTCCAGGCCATATAGCCCATGTGAACCGTTCTGGGATCTATCCCTTTTCAATCAATGAGTCTGAGGAGGGATGCAGAGGACAAACTGAATGAGCAGCCAAGAAGAACGCATTTCCACTCTGATGTGTTTAACTGGTGCGACATCATGCTTTGCCAAAGGCCATGGGAAGGACAAATCTACTGGGGACTTGATTGGAGGAAAAAAGGAGACACATGTCTCCTAGGCTTAAACTAAGTTCCTTCTCCCAGAGTGGGAGTTTTTCTATGTTTTAATCCCAAAACATAGAAAAAAGAAGAGGAGTAGAATTACTCTCGGTGTGTCCATTCAGGGGCACTGCCCCCTCTGTAAGATTACCCTGGCCAATCTTTGCACATTTAAAGTCCCTAGCTTTTTAGGTTTGCCCCAATCCTCCCCTAATGTCTCTTTAATTAGCAATGAAGTAGGGGGAGGGGCTCTTTTCCTTCTACTTTAGAATTTTCTGACCTTTGTAAATAGGGGTTAGGATCCCACTGTCTCATTGTCACTCCCATTTTGATTCATTATCTGTGTAGCACTGGGTCAAAATTGCTATCTCATTCTCCCTTAAGGATAGGTGGTTTTTCTCCTCTTGCTGCTTTTAGGAGAGAACAGAAGAGCAATACTGTTAGGCCTGCCATGGGCTGATGTGATGCACATTGCGTCACGCTCACATGCTGCCTGGCTCTTGGGTAAAACAACCAAGTCCAGCTGACGCTTTTGCAACTATTTCTCTCTGACAAGTGCTGTTAGTGATACTTGCAGTCTTGGGCTGGTGACTTGGAATACAATCTCCATTCCGATTTGGTGATCTTGGACTAGTACCTATTTTTAACCTTACCTAACTTCAAAAGTCAAATTAGAATGTGGTGAGAATTAAGTGGGATGTTCACCATTTTGTGCTTGTTGGAAGAAAAGCAAAGCAAAAAAACTTACAAAGGCAGCCTTTTAATAGCCAAGGACAAGTGTCTCAATGTAGCAAACCCTGCAAAGGACCGATAATACCTTTTATTTTATTTTGTGCAAACCCTGCTGTCCATCACCAATGGTACTCTGCCTTTTTCTCCTTGCATTTATTGATTCAGAATGCTTCCTTGTAATCTGCCCTTTCTGTTTGAGACTGCTGTACGTGCAAATGGAAAAAAAAAAGTACTTTGGCAGACTACAGAAGAAAGACAAACTCTCAGCTGCATCCCTGGAGCCAGTTTTCATCTGATATTTGCATGGGACAAATTTAGCAGGTATCAGTCGCCATAAGCCCTAGCTGTTCCTTTTTCAAGACAGAAGAACAGAAAGTGAAAGGAAAAGAATAAATGACTTGTTCAATCCTGACTTGAGATGAAGCAGTAGAAACTGATTGATCACAATTGAAAAGATAGGATTTAGACAACCCTTTATTTCCTCTTTCTCCATTGAAAAATTCTGGAATCTGTCGTTCCTGAAAGTTTAGGCATTTCTGGTCAATCTTGTTATGCTAATAAAGAACGGATTCAGCTTGAGCTAACTACCAAAGAGATTGCCAAAACTTTGAACTTGACAGGTGGGTTAGAGATGCTGTTTTATTTTATGTGTTTTTGGAGTGGCACATGACTTCTGTCACCAGAGTTGAATAATCCCCACTGAGATCCAGATCTTATCCAGCAACTGGGCGGTGGGGGGTGGGGGAAATGAGGAAAAGATTGCTTTCCATCCTCTAGGCCAGCAAGGATAAGCATACAACCTGATCTCATAACCAGGATGTCTTATTTGCCTATCAGCTCTTACAGAGCATGGGTTTAAACTGCTCTAATAAAGTTTTGAAGCTTATAAGGAGCTCAGAAAGGATAGAAAAAGTGATCCAAACAAGCAGAGGAGCTGGGTGGCCAGAAAAGTTAGGTAGGAAAGAGGAAGTTGGACAAGGCAGTGTTTGGGGATAAAGCATATTGTGAGAATGGCTGGGGGGATAGTCCAGGGTTGAAATAGAGATGCATTCTTCCAATTTCTCCAAACCTCCTGGAGTAGAATCATTTTTTTTTTCCTTCTGGGGAAAGTGACAGGGTTGCCTTGTGCTGAGGCTGAGATAATCGCCTGCCCTCCCCTTTGAGGCCCTGAGAACTTTCCCCTTTTACTCGGCTGACAGCCGGGAGAAATTTCTTTTGTGTAAAAGCCACAGCATGGCACAGAGCAGGCCACAGCTGCTGGGGGCAAATTCCAGGAGAAAACTTGCCTCATTCTGTGGTGTGTGGGTGGAGGGGTGGAAGCTTCGACCATCAGAAGTTGTACCCAAGCTGGTGTGCTTGGAGCATTGTACCTGGGGCAGCACATTCACAAGTGCCAGTGGTCACAGCATTTGGTAGACATGTAGCTGCAAGCTCGCATGGGTGAGCTGAGATGGAGAGCCAGAATAGAAAAAATCTTTGGGTTTGTCAAGGGGTATGAGGAGATCACAAGGAATGAATGATTCAGTCTTTCTGGCTCTGTGCCCTCAAAGGCATCTCAACACCCAATCAGAAATGGATCGGTGGCCAGGATCGGAAAAAGAAAAATGTCAGTGCTTCCCTTCAAGTGTGAAAAATTGCTGCGGACAGAACAGTGACCACTTCAATTCATTTCATTTTTCCAGTTATCACCTTGCTTCTCCTTCTAACTCACCAAGAGATTAAAGCATCTCATTCTTCAGGCAGCAGTCAATACTTTCTCATTGTTGGTCTCATCTATAAACATTGGTCTGTGAAAATGTGAATTCAGAAATGTACTTTGATCGCCTCTATTCTTACCTTGAAGGGATCACTGAGCTACTATATATATATGCATAAAGGCAACATCAGAGACATATTTATACTGCAGACGTCTGACAGTTTTCTCCAATGTCTGACTATCTGTATATGGTCACCTGGCCTCAAGGGCTAGAGAAAAGGAGAGCTGGAGCTTAATTCCTGGGGGAAGAAGGCTATTATATTAATTGCGTCATAAATTAATTTTCAAGCCTGAGAGCTATAATTTGGAGAGATTGCTGAGAATTCTGTCAGCAGCCTCTCTGTCTCCTTTGACAAAAATTTCTAAAATTCATTGCACAGAGGGAATGAGTGTCCGGCCAATTTATTTCATGATCTAACCCTGATATTTCCATCCATTCATTATGCCTTATGGAGTTGATAATCGAAAAACAGAGAGACTATGAAAACTGATAAGAAGCCATTTTAGCCTACTTATTTAATGGAATGAGGCATACATTTTGAGTGTTCCTTAGAAGCAGCCTTGTAAATATGCATATCACATATTTCAGACCTTAATTGGTCCTACAAAAGAAAGGGTAGTTTTTGAGTCTGGGCTGATTTATAGGGAGAAACTTGTGTCTAGTTGTAGGTATCAGACTGCAAGTGAGAATTTGAGACTGACATGGGTTTCTATGCAAAACAAAACAAGATTATGCCAGAATCATGCCAGAATTGTTTCCCCTGCATTGCTATCTTTCTGCGTGCAGGGATTCAAAAAAAGAAAATGAAATATTGAGTCATATGAAGCCTCACCAATACTCTGAAAGGAATATCTCCAGGTTTATCATCTGAGTAAATGCTAGATTTCAGGTAAAGCCATGCACATACTCACACCCAAACACCCACTTGGAGGCTTCATTCACTTGATATACTCCATCTGGTTATTAATGCAATAATAATGTTTGCACACTCCTTTGAACCATTAATTAACCAAAACCACAATATACTCACCTACCCAAATCCCAAGATTAATATTAATCAAACCTAGCCACATTCCAGGAATGCGGCTGCTACTGTTTTTTCAACTGATCTGGTTAAATGTGTAAATAGAGGCACAAAATCCCATATCATCTTAGAGCCAGCCTTAGCACACACACTCTTGTCTTGCAGCCATGGTGTACCTTAGCCGCTCCATGTGCAGAGTCACAGATACACCGCCATTTGCATTTCCTGGGTGATAGATGTCCCCGCCTATATGCGGCAATGAATGAATTCCCCAATCATTGCCTTGTTAATCCTCATGGGAAAGAGTTTATATCCCCAAGATTATCCTTTTAACTAGGGATTGGCAGGACGAGAAGCAATACTTGGGCCTTCCCTTAACCCAGGGATCTGTACTATAAATAGCCTCTTTTGAGGTGATTCATGCTGAGGCCCACATGCACACACGTATTTGGGAACACACCAGCCTGTCCGTCACAGCCATGAGGCTGGCATACTTGTGAACAATGGTGACAGGAAAGTTGAGAGCTGTTTGGGGAAAGAGGGAAACAGATCAAGATCACATGGCTGTGACCAATGTGGACAGTGCAGGGGAAGCCCACAGATCTTTTCTGATCTTGGGAGCCTGAAGAAGCACCTATGATTAGATGATCAGAAGACAAAAGTCAGAAGGAAAATAATAGAGAGCAACAGAGTCTGCTTTTTATCTATCTCCTTTCCAGCTCCATAGCTACCTTAGGGATCTGGTCTTCCTCTGGATATTTTGCAGACATTTGTACATAAAGACTTTTGCCAGCAAAATATCTCTGAATGGAGAGCAAGGATGCATTTCAGCTCAGCCAGCTTTCTCCAGCATAGCACCCTTAACACGTCTGAGGAACATGATCCAACCAGCAAAGCTGATTCTCAATTGTGCAATCTCAAAATACTTAGAATGTGACAAATTGGAAAAGGTTACCGTAAGTTAAGTGGTGGCAACAAATGAAGAGGTCTTAAAGGGGAACTGAAAATTAAAATACTATGAGTATTACAATTCCAAGTAACCACAGAAGTCACAAATTCAGGCACTGATTGAAAAAAAAAGATCCTGATTCTAATGTGAATTTCATTTCATTGGCTCCTCCCCAACCTGCAAAAACCACCTGAAATTCTTGCATATTTTAAACATTATGACATCTGAGATTAATTTTCAGGGTGTGCCAGGATTTGATGGTATCTCAGAACTCCAAATCAACTGAATACAATTTCCACTGAGAATGATTTCAGTTGACACCCTTGCACTCCTCTCAATCCACAAATGGAAACAGAATAAATTTTGAAAATGGCATGCCGTTTTCCACAGTTTATGGGGCAGGACTAGTGCACAATTTAGATTAGATTAAATTGGATTAGATTTAAATGCTGTTTTTAAAAATATTTTTAGTATAACAGACCTACAAATCACCTGTATTTATGGGAACAGCTGAAGTGGTCTAGAACTGAAGAATGACACTGTTGCTTACTTTGTGTTGCTCACCTGGCTACAGGTGTGTTCCTTATCCCGTACATTCTTATTGCCCTCCTTGGTGGAATTCCCATCTTCTTCTTGGAAATTGCTTTGGGGCAATTCATGAAGGCTGGAAGCATCACTGTATGGAACATAGCGCCGATTTTCAAAGGTAGGAATATCTTTTTTCAACTAATCCACCTATTTCTGTTTATTGCTCTTAGGGTTCACTGTATGAGTTTGTTCATGGGGAAAAGTTGCATCTAATAGCATCTTCTCTCAACTTCCCAAGTCAGAACATCACCATGGGATCTTCAGTGAGCACCAAGGGGATATCAAAAGGTCCAATAGATCGATCTCTGAGATGTGCCCAAATTAGGGTATAGTAGAAGAATATGTGAAGTTGGCAAAGATGGATCAGGAGGTATTAAAGAGGTGTGGAGTACTTGGATGCATAGAGAAGAATTGCTTAAATATAGATATGAATCTCTTGGTGGCATACAGTACAGAAATAATCAGGCTGAGATCACTGGCTTTTGATACCCAAAACGTTTGTAATCAATATGTCAGTAAAAACCTCCTTGAGCAGACAGTATGTAGTGTAAGATTACACACTGTAATCTTAGAAGCCCAGGAAAAGAAGTCGTCCTATTTTTTTTTTACTAGCGATTAAAAATGGGTCTTTTTCATCACTCTTTCCTCCTGCATGCAAAGCCAGATTAAATTACTGTTTGATTAAAATAGTGTTCTGATTCCAGAATTTAAAATATGGACATTTAGCAAATGTGACTTACATTTTATATCACTCATTTTCATTGTGCAACAGTGTCATATACCCTTTAGGGAAAATAGCCCATTCTTTTTTCAAGTAACTGAATTTCTCCAAACAGGACTGGGATTTGCTTCCATGGTGATTGTCTTCTACTGCAACACGTACTACATCATGGTACTTGCCTGGGGCTTCTACTATCTGGTGAAGTCTTTTACAGCCACCCTGCCATGGGCAACCTGTGGGAATCCCTGGAACTCCCCAGAGTGTGTGGAAATCTTCCGACATGAAGACTGTGCCAATGGCACTGCCAGCAGCAACCTTACCTGTGATGAACTTTCCGACAAGCGGTCACCTGTCATCGAATTTTGGGAGTGAGTTATGGCATTGTACCCTTCTGTCCTAAGCTAACCTTCCAGTTCTCCATTCTGAGCAGAGCCATGCTCACCTGCATAGGTGGAGATCTTTGATCACAGAGCCGTCCCTTTTGGGTGATCACCCTTTCTCCCTCTGTTTGCAGGAACAAAGTGTTGAATATTTCAAAAGGCCTAGAGTACCCTGGGGCTATCAACTGGGAAGTGACCCTGTGCCTCATGTCTTGCTGGGTCCTTGTCTATTTCTGCGTTTGGAAAGGCGTCAAATCTGCAGGAAAGGTAGGAAGCTGGAGGGAGATGGTCTGAGTCAATGTGGAAGGGAGGAGAAGGTGGGGAGAAATTGTGACTGAATTGTGGCAGTGGTCACATGAGACTCCAGAAGATGGGTAAATTCCTTCTCTTCAGAGCACCCACTGGCAGTCGCCTGCTTCCTGAATCCTCCCTGCTAAGTGCTCAGCAGCCCACTCTGAAGGCTCTTACCTGTGGAGATGATGTGGCTCTTGAAGAAGGGGCAAGGAGGGCCAGGTGGAGGGTGAATGGAAACAGGTATATACCCAGTCCCGGGGATGAGAAGAGAATGTTGAATGAAATGATGACATGGAAATAAACATATGGAGAAAAGTGCATTTTGGGAACAACTACAGGTGAGGGGAGGTACGTGTGACTGATGGGTGCCTGCAGCTGGAAGGATTGGATTGATCTTTGGAAAACTGTGAGACATGCAGGAGGTGAATAAGCCTTAAGCAAACCTCTGGAGGCAAAGTGTTTTCACTTAAGGCAAAGAAAAATGGTGGCTGCTAAGCATAGAACAGTAGACCCTCACAAAATTCAGTCAGGAAATGGAGAAAGAGCAGGATTCAAGTTAAAATTACAGTTAGGGTGGGGAAAAGGGTGTCTAAACAGCATTCCTCAGACTCCACTGGCTCCTGATTTACCAAGTATTATCCTTTGTAAGAGATCCCATCCCTCATCTCAGCTGAGACTTCCCAAGGGGAACCTCTACACACATAGTTGGTATGTTTTTGACATTTGATTTGTACACCATCCAGAGTCCCTCTGTGAGGGAGAAAATTTAGGCACATTTCAGGGTTCCTGTTTGTGAAAAGAGCAAAACAGAATTTCTGCAAAGTGGATGGAAAGTCTCAGCTTCTAAACGAGTAGTCATATTTGTCCATTACAACTGAGACATCAGCCTTGTGATTTGACTTCTTAAAATTGAAGTTAGATCCCTGCCTTAAATTTATTCTGCGGCTCTGAAGAAAATTGTAGTGGTTGGACATATAAAACTGCCTTGTCCAGTTAGGTTGTCAGTAGTGTGTTTTCTGACTAGAAGCAATTCTCCTGGATTGCAGGGGAGATAAAATGACATCTGGTGTGGCAACTACTGTACAGAGGCCTCTATTTTATCAGGTCTGCCAATTCCAAATACAAATGCAGCCAAGGAATGAATTCAGACCTTAGACATGAATAGTGTGGCCCACGATCTATTCTTTCTGAATGTAAATAGGGGCCTTCCTTTGCACATATCAAAATTTTTCTCTGAGTCATATGTTCCACCCACCCAGATACCTAATGCCTGCTTCTCTTTTTCCAATGCATAGCCAGTGCATCTAAAATCCCACTCGTCAGCAAGTTCCATGCCTAAGAAAGGCTGGCATTCTCGGCAGTCAGCCACTGGAGTTGAGGGGCCACAGCTCCCAGGTCTCAGCAGACAGGCACTTAGACATGGTGCAGCCTCTCCACAGCTGGCCATTCTTGCAGTTCCTGTAGCCTTAATGAGGAGGAATCAGTGCTGAAAGTCAGCTAGGCTGCCTGTCCAGAGTAGCATTCTTCCCCTTCTGGCTGCAGAAGCCCAGAAGGTCCCTTAGGAAGGAAGGGAAAGCTGTCAGAGGCAGCCAAAAGCTCTTAAGTGTTTCTCATGATATATGTTGGAAGACAATTTTTGAAGTTGTGCCTGAGCACTTTTTCACGGACAAGCCATCAGTTATCCATTCATGGGGCTTCTTATATCATTGAATAAAATTAAGTCTACTCCTTGAAGTTTTTATCTTCTATACATTCTCAATATCTGTAATTTTTTTTCCCATTGGCAACAAAGGATGCTTTATAATCCAGATCTCACTCAATGGTTCAGTAGACCTCTGTCTCTGAGCTCATAAATGTTAAGGGTCTTCAGGTCAGCATCTCTGAGAACATATCTGTAGCTTTAAATTTTCTGATGCTGCAGGGGATGAGTCAGCTGCTGATTCTTTAATCTTTCTCTTCTGCTCCTCTTCTCCCCCAATAAGCAGAAACTTGGAGAGATATGCAGCAAGTGTTGGAGACCCAGATGTTGATTAAAGAAAGAACATATATACATACACACATGATATCGCTTATAACTTATTTGAACAGCAAGTCCCCAGGCTAAGAACACCCTAGTTTAAAGATGATCCTTAATTAAGAATGTAGCCCACTGTAGCAAAATTCAAATTAATCACACAATGGTTCAAGTTAAATACACAATGGTTCATTACACAATACTATTTTACAATAATATTATTCCAGCTTACATACAAAGTAGACTTAAGGAGAGACCTGGGGAATGGAACTTATTCTTAAACGGGGGGCTACCTGTATTTACCCATCCAAAATATTTTGCACTTGAGGCAGATTGTAAAAGCAGCATTTCTCTGATTAGGGTATATACTTTTTAAAGTGCATTATTTTAGATTCACAGAGCTGCCTGGATTATATCCAGTATGATTTATAGTGGAGGGGCTGAATGAAAATATCCCGTCCCCCCATCCTTTCTTACTTTTTCAACTGGGAGGAGGGAAGATGCAAACAAGATGGGTTAAACCTTGCCAATAGCTTTGCATCTTTTGCAGCCAAAACATTCTGGCCATGGGAAATCCGTAGTTTGGTTGTCACTTCTTATGGCGCTTCACAAATGAACTAGGATGCCACATGCAGTCCACAGTTTGACCACCTCTGACTTAAATCATGGAGAATGACATCCAAAGGTCATTAGAATATCTGAGTCAGAACTTCCCATGAGAGCCTTTCTCCTTCTTTGAATGTCCTTTCAAGACATCTAGATTCCCTGTCGGTCATCTCCTCCTGCTAACGGAAGAGCTTTCTCCATCCATGCACTGTCTCCTATTCAGACTTTCCAAGAGGCATCGGTAGAAGGACTAAATGGTGCAGATCTGTGTGCTCCACAAGAATAGTGGCGCTTGATGAAGAAACCAAGCTGGTTCCAAACTTTCTATGCTAATTCTATGCAATTTCCCTTCCCATTAGTCACTATTTTTTTTTCGAAAGTAGCAAAGAGGGAAGATATTCCAAAGTTTTCTACATCTTAGAACATATTTGACGCAAACCTGTATTCAAATTGGAGGGGAATATTATAAGCGCAGGGCACAGTTCCCAGAAGAGATCGGCCAGGACGTTTGCTTAGCTAAAAGGAGAAGCGCACACCTTAGAACACACTGAATGCTCCCTTGGGGTGCACTCTAGTGTGGGAAAATCTACGGCAATTGTCCAAGGAGCAGGTCAGATGTCTCTTCAAGAGGAATTCTGCAATAAGCTTTAGAGGAGCCCCAAGGCTTCCCACACTAAAGTAGAAAGCCACTCCTCTGACCCATTAACCCTCTCCTATGCCTGCAAAGTTTAAAAAAAAAGAGTGAAAGGAAGATCTTGCTTTGCATAGAATGTGCTATTTGTCACTTGGTTTCTTTAAAAAATGATACTCTCGATTCTTTTTTCCTGGCCTTGTATCTTTCACAGTGACAGCAGGCAGGAACATGAAGCATTTTCCTGGCATAAGCAAGAGGGAGTTTTATTTAATATGACATGAGAAGCAACCACACAGCAAAGGTGGCAGGCACGTGGCCAGTTTTCAACCAAAGAGGCTACTACTAAAAGTCCACAAGGGAAATGGATGAGGCTTCCTCACTGCTTGTTTTTAAGAAAGTTGAAAGTGTTTGTGTTGCCGCCTGTGTGTGCTTAATTGCTGGGCTGGGCTGCAAAACAATTTTGGCTGCTACCAGTTTTAAATTAATGTTTTCAGTCGATAATTCAATTTGTAATTGCTGTTATTTAATTCAGTTTAACATTTTATGCAAACTCTTTTGAGAGCAGTGTGGTTTGTAAGGGAAGTAAATATTAGAATAAAGAAATAAACATTATTAAGAAGTTGTTTTTACCCTTTTGGGGGGAGTTAGTGAGTTGATAGATTGCCTCCTACTTTGGTCTTC
>WNWU01000054.1:7923357-7946362 GCA_012654045.1 Ptyas mucosa
TCCAAACTGGCTTCCCCTCAGGTAAGTGAGAGGCATACGGAAGGGAAAGGGTTAATATAGACCTGCCAACTGGTTAGCCAGCTTTTGCACTGCGGTGTCATTAGGAATTAACACACAAACGCACAAAGGAGAAGCGCTACAATCGTGAAGTAGATAACAAGCAAAAAAGTGAACAGGGACAAAATATAAATTGTCAAGATTTCAGCTGCCAAATCTCAATGCAGTTCTGCAAAGAGTTCAGCTTCAGTGAACTGGGTTTTTATTTGTTAAAGGACTTGCTAGCAGCGATAGCTAAAGCTCTTCACCAAATAGATATCAACTACGCACCCCTTGTTAATGGCAGCAGTGAGTGGCTGCCCAGGGTGCAAGGAGCAGTTGAAAAGTTGGCAGTTGTATGCGAAGGGACGGAGGAAAGACTCTTGAGTTCTACTAGCCCATCGTATTTCAATCTCTCTCTCTCTTTTTTTTTTTTCTTCTTCCCTCTCAGGTGTGGATTGATGCTGGGACCCAAATCTTTTTCTCCTATGCCATAGGACTGGGGGCACTCACTGCCCTGGGCAGCTATAACCGATTCAACAACAATTGTTATAAGTGAGACCCCATTTCCTACATCACCATAAGGGGGCATGGCAAGCAGGCAGAGCATAGGAAGAAGAGGCTATGCCATGTAGAATTGTCACCATCTCCTCTTTATCCACCCCCTGCCAGGGATTCGCTCTTTTTTATACCTGCGCTGCAGGAAAACACTCAACAGGCAAAGCTCTGTGCATCGCTTCAGTGTGATAGGAGATTTGCCTGATGAACCGTGATGGCCGCAAAGCTGGATGGTCACACAGTGGCAGCTGTGTGGCTCTGCCAAACAGTAGAAAGGATGCCAGCAGATTGCTGCATGCATCTCCAACAGTTGTTGGCTAGGCGAGAGCCAGGTTCTCTTTCTTGTTTTGTTCTGCTGGGTTGCCAGGACTAAGCTGTCTGCCTGGTTGATTTGTCCAGTCTGCAGATGAATGATAATCAGGAAAAGCAGGGCCAGGAAAAGCAATGGGTTTTTTGTTTTGTTTTTTTTCCTTTTCACTCTGCCCTCATTGGGTCTATCTTAAAAGATAAAGAATCTCTCCCCACTTCACATACACAGGCACCTTTGGCAGCAAACCCACTGAACGACAACATATATTGCCAATAATAGACTGTGCTGTCCTGCATCGATGGGGTTTATCGTCCAAGATATTTGGGGGAGGGGCTCCAATTTGGGGGAAGCAGAGAAGAAATAGTCTAGTGTGCCTTTTTTTCTGTCATCTCATCACTTTGGGGGATCTTACATTCTAATAATTAGTAACTTTACTGGTTCAATGGTTATCCCAGTTTCTGGGGGATATGAAGGACATCCTAAGAGATTTTATTCCTAGGAGATGGGTTGTGTTTGTGAACTGTGGGCTGAAAAGCAGGCAGCATAGGAAAAGCAGAAACACAAATACACAAACATACACACACACCGATAGCCCTCTCATTAGCTGGGGACCACAATCTCTTACTGTGCCACTGTTGCTCTTCTGGCCAGCTGTAAAGTCCAATCCTACACAGTACTACATACCTCTTACACTGAGATCATACACAATAAGTTGGAACTTGTAACCGTAGAAAGGAAAAACCATTCTTTAAAATTATTTTGGGTAGAACATGTGATCTATTACTTATTGGAAGCTGAAGTCCCAAAGCATCTGACATTCTGGTATATATTTTTTTTCTCATGGAAACTTTTCATGCACATTAACACAATGTGTGTCTTTTTAACCATGTTGGAAAAGAATAGTTGGTAATCTGGGATGCCAGGGAAATCTCTTAATAATCTACAGCAAAAAGCCATTCAGTAGGAATCTGATTCTGCCCGGGACTGCTTAAGGGCACTCACAGATTATATCACACTGCTGACTAAGCCAAATAGTACAGTATAAGACATTTCTTTAGTAGC
Organism: Ptyas mucosa; assembly: GCA_012654045.1. NCBI lineage: Eukaryota > Metazoa > Chordata > Lepidosauria > Squamata > Colubridae > Ptyas > Ptyas mucosa. Next base: position 7,925,324 of record WNWU01000054.1, read on the forward strand.
TACTCTTCAAAAACTGCCAAACGCTGTACATCTAAGCTGTTGCCCTGTACACATTTATCTGGGGATAAATCAGACTGAATGCACTAGGTTTTAAAACTTGCATTGTTAATGGAAAAGCATGATGGAAGTTTATTTAAAGAACAGTATCTCATTATAATATACCTCGACTGAAGAATCGTTTCACCTGTACTGTATATGCAAAGTTCATCAAATATATAAGGAAATAGCAGAGAGAAATAGCAAGCATCTAATAATTTTGGGGAAATTCCCTCTGCCCCCATATCATTGAGAAAAAGGTTCAAGAGCTGCTTTGCTTGGAAGTCGCTTTCCCTGCTTCCCTTCATGGGCTAACTCACTCCATTCCTTTTGCTTGTTCTGAATGCTCTGTGGCCTCCTTGCCCAACCTGTCCTGCTGCTAGTCCATAACGTCTCCTCGAATCTGCCTCTAAAGTGCATGCATGCTGTGTGAAATGCCCTTGGGTTCCTCAGCCTCCCTTTCTTTCCTCCTCAGCTCCCGCTTGTGCTGGGCTCCAAGGCACAGCCTGTCTTGTAAGCTCGCTCATCCTGCAAAACGCAACTAATCCTCTTTTCACCTTGCCCTGCTTTCCTCCATAGTGAAAACACCTTCGATGCTCTCGCTTCCTTCCGCAACTCAGCCCAAACTCTTTCGTAACGATGGGTGGATGCACATAACAAACGGGCCACCATATCTTGCTGCTGTTTCGTTAGAGCCCAGTCCCATGCAGGATAAGACATGTTTATGTCTGATTTCAGTGTCCAAGATTCTGTAACATTGAGTTATGCACTTGCCTCTGATACCTGAACGTCAAATGGAACAGGGAGCATCAGCTAGGAAGCTGTGCTTGGTATGGTTTATGCTGAGGGATAAGCACAACAAAGCCCCTTTTTGTCGGATCCCTCTTTCACAGTTGTCGTCCTTTGTCTTTTCTCCCCTGCAGAGATGCCATCATTCTGGCACTGATTAATAGTGGGACCAGCTTCTTCTCTGGTTTTGTAGTCTTCTCCATCCTAGGTTTCATGGCTGCAGAACAGGGAGTTGATATCTCTAAAGTGGCAGAATCTGGTGAGTGCTTGTAAATTCAGGGATGGTAAAGCAGGTTGGATGAGATGCTTGGCTGTTCTCCAATTCTGGGAGAAGTGCAATCTTAGGAGGAAATAAACACATTGGCGGTCAGGTGCAGAACGTAGTTTGGTTGCCTGGATTCTTAAAATTACACCTGTACCTACAACTACACCTTCTCCTGCTATACCAGAATTGTTTGATATGCTCCATTTTTATCATTCCTTCCCATCCTATCAAGAAGATGATCAAGGGGAAAGATCAGCATAATTGGAACTACCCCTGTGCATCCGGTATTTCCAGACTACCGCAAAGGCATGACACATCACTATACGCACACAATTTAGAATCAGATTTGTAACACTGAACAGGGTGTACATAGGGTTGCGTGTGTGCACGTTGTGAGGCTTTCCTACTAGCTGTGTCATTTTTCCAGAATCAAAAAAAAATAATAATCTTGGCTTTCATTTCAAAGCAAAATTGTATTCTGATCCATCCGAAACAGCTCTTGAGACTCTAAATGAAATCTTGAGACTGTCTTTAGTCCTCCATCCTGATGCAAAAGTAAAATAAAAATCTACTGCCTTTGAAAGTGTGAGTCTGCAAAATAAAAGAAAGACATGTTGCTAAGCATTTCGGGACATTCTATTTGAGACGGCACCATGCCTTTCAGGATAGAGGAAAAGCTGGCTAGAAATAAGTGACCGTTTGATTGATTACTTTTTACCAAACTGGAAATGCAGAGGAAGCTGTTCCTTCTTCCCTGAAGCAAGCGTGTCTCTGTGTTAAATTAGCCTTTTGTTCCTCTTTTTGTCCTCTGCAGGACCTGGGCTGGCTTTTATTGCCTATCCAAGAGCTGTCACTCTGATGCCAGTTGCTCCTCTCTGGGCTGCCCTCTTTTTCTTCATGCTGCTGCTTCTGGGCTTAGACAGCCAGGTGAGACTTTAAGGGGGAGGGGCAGGAAGTGAATGAGTAGCCAACACAATGCCAAGATTGGCAGGAGATTCATTATCCTGCCTTCAACATCTTCGCATGGAGTTCTCCAGTCTCCATACTTTGCTTCTCTTCCCCTTCCACACCAGTTTGTAGGCGTTGAAGGCTTTATAACTGGGATCCTGGACTTCTTCCCATCCGCTCATGCCTTCCGATTCCAGAGAGAGATCATCGTGGCCATCTTCTGTGTCATCTGCTTCTTCATTGAGCTGTCCATGGTGACTGAGGTACGACCACCACTGAAGCACCCTTAGAGGAATTTGAAGGGGAGGGAAGGAGGAGAAGGCGGGTGAAGAGCAGAGTTGTACAGGTCTGCACAAGCCAAAAAGAGGGAGGTTTGGGACATTCTGGAGGTGGCCAACCAAGGCAGTAAATTCAGATCGCCTTCTGAGACGGGTTAACCCCCTGTTGACAATTCCTACTTAAGTATTGTAATGAATGGTAAAAGTCATGCTTGTGGGTATGAGAAGAGGGATTTGCCCAGTGGATCACAATGCTGTCTTTCATGGCACACCAAATGCACTGTCCCAGCATTGTTCAGACTGCTTAAAAAACAGAGCAGATATCTCTATCCTCCATCCTTACTTCTAGAACTACAATAAAAAACCAACTGAGAAATAATGTCAATCTTTTAATTGTGGGCAGAGAGAACCTGCTCTTAAACATAGGCTTAAAACAAAAGCACGAATGAGCATGGTTCATATTCCACTACATACAGGCAACATATATCAAGCTTTTGTTCCTTTGATTAGTCCATTCCAATCTAGATATTCATGTTTTCACATGATAGTAAATCAGCTGCAAGTCTCCTTGTAAAACTTCAGAGCCTGCTGATGTAACGTCTTAGATTTAGCATGGTTTGTCCAACAAATCTTTCCAGAGTATTCTTTGCTGGCCATTTCTTGCAAAACGTGAACATGTATAAATGGATGGGTTTCCCAAACAGCAGGCATTCATCAAAGTATAGGCTGCAAGGCCAGGCACATTTATCTGCTAGCATGAGAACACCCAGACTTCTCTGAGTAAACACATAGGATTTCATTGTTAATTTTGGGAAAAAGAGAGAAAGTTTTTCTATGAAATGAACTCTGTGATCCTAAAGACCTTTCCTTTAATCCTGGTAGCAGGGGTAATTGTCAATTATTCACTGTTGCTTACACTGTACGAAATTGGCAAGTACACCCGATTATAGTTACATAATGTGAAACTATTTATATACGGTATGCACACAATGCACAAGCCAAACAATACAGACAGCATTTGTAAGACCTGTATTTGCTAATGGAAACTTATTTGAAAAGATTTGTTGGTTACTTACAGGTAGTCCTTATTTAATGACTGTCTCATTTAGCAACCATTTGCAGTTATGACAGGGAAAAAATAACTTTACAATCAATCCTCTTATATATGACCTTCACAGGTCTTAAGGCAAAAGAAAGCTGAAGGAAGATGCAGTTTCACTAAGTGACTGCTTTGCTTAACAGCAAAATTACCAGTTCTTAAACAGTCGTGGTCACTCAGTGAGAATGACCTCTATTGCTTCAAGTTGCAGTTAGGGTAGTTATATACTTTTCTCTGGCTTTAGATTAAACTCTTCTTTTTAACACATTGTCTTTTTGTATTCAGGGAGCTCCTACTTATATAGTATAGATAGTCCCATATTTCTGGTTCTATTTGGCGCGATACCTATTGAAGCATCTAAGATCAGGAGTGGAGTTTCAACTTCATTAGCGGGACAGGCTGCTGGCAGCAATATTTGGAGGCCTTACATTTCCCATTACTGTTCTAAATTGGTACGATTTCTCTTTTGTAGATTCCCATCCAAGATTTTGGAGCTTTATGCCATTTAGCAGCTCCCCATCATTTTACTAAGGACTTCCTTATAATGTGCCCACTCTATGTCCTGGCCACTGAGTTTACATTAACCAGGTGTCCTCTGCTAAAGCATCCACAGAGCTGTGCCTGCTGCACCTACTGTCTCCTTTCAGTGCCAAGCTCAGATAAATTCTTCAGTGAATGTAGGAGCAGGTTCTATACAGCATTGATTGGCTTGAGGCATATGTCATAATTGTCCTTCCCCCCTTGTTACCTTATGATTTGAGGGGGGGTAGTGGTTATTATGCAGAGAATATGCCATATGAGCTTTTAATGGCAGAACTAGTATTCATTAAACCAACCCATCAAGAAGCAGTGATTTAAGACTGATAGGAAATTTACAGCTTGAGGCAGATGTAGCTTGGGTTCCTTGTGTGAAAGAAGTTGATTGGAGGAGGGCCTCTTCTGTTTAGATAAGTGCCTTCCCTGGGTGATTTCCAACCAGAAATTCATTTATCAGAGGACTTTAACTGTAATCAGAGCACATGACTGGGACCAAAGTGTGCCTTGAAAAGTTCATTCATCAGGGCGAGTGCCACAACTGCTGTGTTTCTAGGGCAGGGAGACCTCTGCCCTTACTGAAACACTTCCCTCTCTTGCCAGTATCTGAGAAGTGACATCATCCTGAAGAAGGGGGGAAAAAGACTTGTTGGGATTCCCAGATGCAGCAGCCTGCTTTGCAACAGCTGACAGGTGTAAGGGAATCCCTGAAGCTTTGCCATGGCCTAGAAAGTGTCTGAACCAATCCCTGATTGGTTGAGTGAAGGGGAGAGAAGGGGACACAGAGAGACAATCTGAAGCAAGCTCTTCCCTGGCTGGAGAATACCTGCCCTCCCTCCAGGGAACTGTACGAGAACACGCTGTGAAATGTTATCTCCAGTTGTAATCTGGGGAGGAGCAGCTCATTTCTTACAGTGCTTCTGTTATGTGGAATCTCAAACAGAAAGAGTTGTTTTTAATAACAGCGACCATGCACCTACTGTATCCCATTTGGGTGAGACTGTTCAACTTACTAGAACTTCCAGGTGATCGTTCCTCCTATGGCTAATTCCCAGTTACTCAGGTTTAGATACCATTACCCATAGACAGAAACTCCCATCTCTCTTTCCCCTTCTGCTTCAAGCGGAGCAGAGCACTCACGTTGCAAAGATGGGGAAGGGCCATTCCTTAAGACTTTCAGGTGCCGGTTGGCAAAGAAAGATGTGAATATTTGTGGTAGGGGATTTCTCCTTTTTTCTTTTTTGCTATTCTTTTTTAAAGCTCCATCTGTATTGGGACAAGCCTCTTTCTGCTGCTTTGAATGTGTATCTGAGGAGTAAGAAGGATTTGGATTAGAAGACTTGAAATACTCCTGATGTGGCCTAACTTTCTCCACAGAACCTCTCCATTTTGCCCAGCAGAATGAGAAAGAATTTTTCCTTCCACTTCTTTTTCTTTCTACTCCTGGCATTCTCAGGAGCCGTCAGACATTTTTGAGTTACTCATCCACAGTTATTTGTTAGGAATTCTCATGGCGTGGGTTGGTTTATAGCTAAGGTATATGTTGATTTATGTTTGATGAAAAGTTCTTTTCCATTTTATGGTAATGCTGCCAAGAAGTTTGAGGAATTCTTCAGTGCTAAGCTCAGTAGCTTTGCTCAACTTTCCCTTCCCTGCTGTCCCATCCTTCAGAACTGCTGGTCCTTTTTCTTCCAATCTTCCTCCTGAGAAGATAGCAGGATGAAAGTCAACTCTTCTTTATTCTTGACTCTTGATGCCTTGGTAGATACAACCACATTATAGAAAAAGCAGAAAGTCAGAAAAAGATCTTATAGTCCATTGAGTCTGCCTTTTGAGTATTTTGGGGATTTTTTTTCTTTTTAATTTATGTATTATTTTATTTATTTTTAATTATTGTCAGATGGTGGACATGTGTTTATCCCAAGCGCGTTTAAACTCAGTTTTCAAAGTGGCTCCTGTTCTTCTGCATTTTGTTTTTACAACCATGGGATTCTCTAATGGTCTCCCATCTAGACCTTCACTGAGCCTCATTCTGCATAGCTTCCCACCCAGAGAAAATCAGCCAGGTGCTGCTGCCTACTCAGGAAGTAAAGCTCCCAAACCTTTTAGCCACTGCCTTCCATAACCTGCTCAACGAGGCAAAAGAGCATGGTTAGGAGTTGCCACCTATTCCTGGTCTTTCATTCCAGTGAAGAGTGTGGGGAGTAGCTTTGTCAACTCTACCCTTTGTGGCAAGGAACCTCCCATCTTCCCTTCCTTCTCTTTTTTTCCCCCAAGCAGCAGAAGTGGGTTCAATAAAGCAGGTTTAAAGAAGGAATGTTGCGCCTACTGTCACTTGGGGGGCGGGGGGGGGAAGGGTGCTGTGCTTAGCAACTGTTTTGTGATAAGACCAACCTGGGTTAGAAGAACTAATTTTGTGGAGGTGCCCTGAGTAGGAAAGAGGAGGATCCTGGAGCCAGGCAAGGGAGGCCATTTTGAAAGTGCCCTGTTGCATCCTGCTGTCTCACAGCCAGCCCCTCTCCTAGGGGGGCATGTATGTCTTCCAGCTCTTCGATTACTATTCAGCGAGTGGCACAACACTACTGTGGCAGGCCTTCTGGGAGTGCGTGGTCATCGCCTGGGTTTATGGTAAGAGAGAGTTGCATGATGATTAAAGAATCACCTGAAACAAAGCTGGCAAAACAAGATGTGTTTTGCCCCAAATGTTGACACTAGATACAGATCAACCAGCATGTCAGCTGCTTGGTGCAAATCGGTAGAGCAGGCATTCTGGCTAAAAGAGAAAAAAAAATCGTTTCTAATTCTCAAAAGCACAAATGGAATAAATGTGACATTTAACCTCCTTCTGAGGGTGAATCATTTACCGTGTAACATTTAGTAATGGACTTGCATAATGCATATGCACATATGCTTGCAGACAGGCAACAATGTAAAACGGGCAGTCCCGTGTTTAGCTTTTAACAGGAAAGGTGCTTGGGTTATGCCTTGTGAAAAGTTTTTAAGACTCTGTTCTAATCTAGATGTATTGGGCTCATAGCCAAGAAGACAACACATCTAGTGCTTCTAGTGCAGGGGTCCTCAAACTGGCAGCTTTAAGACTTGTGGACTTCAACTCCCAGAATTCTCCAGCCAGCTATGCTATGCTATGCTGGCTGGAGAATTCTGGGAGTTGAAGTCCACAAGTCTTAAAGCTGCCAAGTTTGAAGACCTCTGTTTTAGTGGGTGCCATTTAGAGAAAATGGCTCTCTTGTTAATACGAGCAGCTCAGAAGTCGCTTAGTGATTAATTGGTAGCATGAAAGAGGAACACACATGCTACGGAGACTTAAAAGCAGACATCTTGCTCTGGAATTGCACATTATGGCTTTCCCACATCACACTGGCTTGCATTTTTTCACATTTAAAGTATTTATTTATTGGTTCGATTTATATGCCGCCCTTCTCCGGAGACTCAGGGCGGCTTACAATGCGTTAAGCAACAGCCTTCATACTTTTGTATATACCTGCTTAGTAGGGCTTTCGACCCCCACCCCCCCCAAGTGGTGTTCTTTTTTTTATACAAAGTCAGTTTATTGCCCCCACAATCTGGGTCCTCATTTTACCTACCCTGAAAAGATGGAAGGCTGAGTCAACCTTGAGCCTGGTGAGATTTGAACTTGCAGTAATTGCAGGCAGCTGGTGCTATTTAACAGCACTTTAGTCTGCTGTGTCACCAAGGCTCTTGGTGGCGCCACCAAGTAGGATGAGATGACAGTTTAAAAAAGGGGGAAGGGCGGTGTATGGACTGAGCTCTCCTCCCTATCCTCCCCATGAAAAGAGTGGATAAAGTGAGTTTAGGACCCGGGTGACAGGTAAAGGTAAGATTTGGAGATCTAAATCGCACATTTGGAAATCTAAACCACACATATTTCATTGTTCTTTACAAGTTAAAACAAAATGATCAACTGAGACCTCCGCTCACTGAGACCTGATTGATTCCTTGCATTGAAAATTGGCATTCCAGGGACCAAAAAATTCTTTCTCCTCTCCATTTCAGTGTGGTGTTTTACTTGCAAGACTAATTGGGCTGCTGGTATCTTCTTGCTTCCCAATCACTCTTTACATCACCGAATAGTAGAGCAGAGATGAAAAGGATCCAGGCTCCTTGTCTGGCCCTAGCAAATCTCTAGGGCACTCACCTTGCTAATAGCCCAAACTGCTTTGTTGGCAGCCCTACACTTTCCTTAATGTAGGTATGAGTGGAATGTTAAGTAATAAAGAGATAAATGATAAGAGCTTCCCTTGTACCTGCCTTGATTTATATGGAAAGGGCAAAGGGCAAGGCAATCAGAGCTCTTCTTCATAGGGGCTGAAAGGTTTCTAGCTTGGTCCTTTCATGTGCTGCCTTGACTGGGCTCCAGGCAATGGCACACCACCTCTGCAGATAAACCAGCAGCATCAGGTGTGTGTGAGTGTACGCACATGCACGCACACACACACGAGTTAATACTCTATAATGTCTTTTTAAAAGTTGATTACAATTTCTCTTGTCCTTGATGGTTATGAGTACTGGGCTCTGGGATGGGACCCATCTGGTTTATGAGCACTGGAGCCAATTTGGAAACACCTTAGTCCAAGTTCCATCTGTCTTGAGGCCTTGAAAGCTGCTCTGGCTTATTTGGCTTCAGGTGTGCATATAAAATAACTGCGCCAACCCAAATGCCCATTTTCATTACCAGTGCCGCAGAGTTTTTCTACTCTGCCTGCTCAAGAGACTCCAATGCTCTTTAAACCTCACAGCAATCTGGAACTACAAATTGTGTAACCGAGCAATGCATTTCATCAGCAGGCCTGAGGGACAAGGTCACTAAGCATGGATTATTTTAAGGGCATGTGCTGTGACTGACAAAACAGTTCTGGATTTGCTATTTTAAACTCCTAGTGATGCATAGAGGAATTAGGAAATTTCTCCATATTCACATTTGGAGAAAAAATCTTGGTGCTTTCTGAGTTTGGTTGTTTTCTTGAGAAGCCCAGAGAGCACCTCATTTCAACCCTCAACTACAAATATTCTCCTTTATTGGAGAGAAACTCATGTGGAAAAGTAATCCGCCAGATTATTCTAAAAACAGGGAATTGTATTTACCACCATCCATACAGTCTAGGAACAAATTTGCCATGTGGTCAGTTGCTCAGACCCCTTTAGTTTTAAGCAAAAGACCCCCTTAAGTCGAGCATGACTTTTGGGAATACATCCCTGGAATTTTCTTGCAACGTTAGAGAAGTATTATGCTGTTGCCTTTTTCTGAGACTTTTCAGCTTCTCAGTCTAACCAGCAGCTCTCAGATCTCCCCTCCAAATAGCAATCAAGTATGGCCTAGCTTAGCATCTGAGATCCCTGTTGCACTCACCCTCCCTCGCATGGCCAAAGAGTAATTAAAGGGTGTTTTTTTTCCCCCTTCACCCTGTCAGTACTTGCCACAGCGGGGAGGCAAACCCTACCCAGCATGACACATACACCTCATTTTTAGTTATCACTTTACAGCTTGGGGCTGACAATAGTAATGCAGTTTAGATTCCACTCATAGCAGATATTGGAACTTGGAAGAGGCAGAAGATCCTCCCATTAGGCCATTCTTTTATCCTAATAATGGAGAACACAGCAGCATTTTAAAAAAAACAAAACCCTAGCCATGTTCCCTCTCTCACTCTGGTGTTCAAAGCCAACAGAAGGTGTTATTTCAGTTTAATTTGTCAGGAGTAAAAAAGAGGAGTGATCTTGTGTACGTAACTAATGTGGTCAAAGGTTGGACTTTAGACATTCTTTTACGCGCCATCCTCAATCAAGGGCACCTCTGTTTTCCTCTTCCTCTCTGGGCTGCTGAGACATAGCTGTGTCCTTGAAAGGTCCCCATTTAATCTGCAGTCACTAGGAGAGGAGGAGCAGACCGGCTGGGCTGCTGAGGTGAGGCAGAGGTATGCAGAAAGCTTCAACTGAAGACGCTAAAGATCCTTTTGGCTTTGGCCTTGTCTCACAAGCCCCAGTTGGCCACTGTCAGGAATAAGAAAGCTGGATGGATATTATACCTCTTCCCACTTCCGAAATTACTCCTAAGACTGGCTTTGCATGTAGGACAAGCATGGAGGCTGTATTCATTAAACACCCTGGGAAGTTCTGTGATCATGCAAGATCCAAGGCACTAATTTGTTTGAAGCAGGTCCAGCCTTTCTGATATCCCTCTCTGGTCTGATCCAGCAAAGCTGCTTTTAGATTCTCAGAAGCCACTCACTCTTTCACTGCTTCCCATCTCCTTCCAGGGGCTGACCGTTTCATGGATGACATTGCCTGCATGATTGGGTACCGGCCGTTTCCTTGGATGAAGTGGTGCTGGATGGTTGTGACTCCTCTCATCTGCCTGGTAATTTTGGGGGGGGGGTGGAGCTCTTGAGGATTCTTTGTGGGAGTGGGGGAAGCTAGATTTTGGTACATTACTGTTTAGTTCCTAGAGTTTTCCCACCAGTGCAGGGCCCACTTTTTTGGATCAAATAAGTGTTGATCCAATGGTTGCAACAGGAATTGACCAACCAGCCTGCTTGCCCAAGCCTGATGTCCTGGGCTGAGAGTGAACTGGCCCCAAATCATCCTGCCAGCTTTCATGCCTAAGGTGGGAGGACAACTCACAGTCTCTTGGTTTCTAAAGCCTGTCACTTTAATTACTGGACCAAATTTGGCTCCCAAAGCTACTTTTCTCCACAAGCCCAGAAAAAAATAAAAAGGAAAGCTATTCATGTTCCTAATTCCATCCAGGTATGTAACAGGCAGAAATTCAGTAGGGGAAAATCTACTCTGTCTCTGGGTCAAATGGACTGGGGGGGTGGGGTAAAATAACTGGGAAGGAGCAGCAAAAAGAACCAGAATCATAGCCAAAGCCTTTCCAGCTTAGGATCGGCACTGCCTTCTAAACAGGGGTGAAATCCAAAATTTTTCCCTACTAGTTCTGTGGGCGTGGCTTGGTGGGTGTGGCAGGGGAAGGATATTGCAAAGTCTCCATTCCCACCCCACTCTGGGGCCAGCCAGAGGTGGTATTTGCCAGTTCTCCAAACTACTCAAAATTTCTGCTACTGGTTCTCCAGAACCTGTTAGAACCTGCTGGATTTCACCCCTGCTTCTAAGGTAAATCAGGTTGAGAAATTGGCATGGCAGGGATTTATTATCGTTATTGTACCAGTGGTGAGGTAGAATAACAGAATCTCACAAGTCTGTTCCAGGTTTCTCTCTGTTCCATCATATATTAAACAAAATCAAGGCAAAGTTACTTATACTTTTTCCCCTCATGCTTCCAGTTATTCATTTATTTAAGACGTGCAAATGGCCACCCAAGTCAAGACACTGGGCAGCATCTAAAATCATGAAAAATACAGAAGGGAAATAACACGTAGTCCTGAAATAAACTAAGGCCATTAAATGGTGATCAGGACTATGGTTGTGCGCTGCCCAAAGTTACTTTTGGGGAGATGGCCACCTATATAAATTTGATAGATAAATAAAGAGATCAAGACTAAAATATACCACTTTTCAACAAGTGGGAATCTACCAGTCTGATCCCAGATACTAGGAAAGAGCCATTTCTTTTATACTACTTTACTGCCTTTCTGAAGGTCCTCAGGGTTGGGCCCAGTCATTTATCCCAGGAATGTGTAAACTCTTCTCCAAACCTCCACCTCACCCCCTTTAATTACTCATTCCTTTCTTTCCCCTTAATGGCTCTCTGATATCTTTCCCAAGATCACTCTAAATTCCTTTACATGGCCTTTCTTTAATGACCACGTTCATGCCCCTTTAAAGCTAAAAAGCTGTTGGGGCTCTTTCCCTCCCTTTTAAAAAAAATAGTAATCAAACCAGCTGTGGCAGCTCAACGGTATATGGTGCCCCTAGGCCACTTTGACTAACGTTTCTACCTCCCACTATGTAAAAATTTGCTTTTTCAGAACCATTCAGAAGGAATGGCAGCATTGGTATCCCAGCCCAGTGCTTACTCAGCCTGCAAAGCTCCCCTGCAAATCAGGCATAAGGCCCATTGCTTTCCCCAGAGTATCAAAGTGGGCCTACATATCCCAGATGCACTCTCATTCAGAATGCCAGCACGCATAAACCACTAGCCTCTCCAGAGAGCATCTGCCGGCATCCTGTTCCTCCCTCATTTGCAAAAGATGCTGCTGCTGTCAAAAGCAGCTGCTGAGGTAAAGATAGCTGGGATGACGGCAAGCAGCATTGCCTGCAAAATAAAGAAGTCAAACAGTGTGACTATTGACCGGCTTACTAGGAGTTCTGGGGATTGGAGTTCAGCTCGGTTAGAGGGCACGAGGTTGGGGGAAGACAGCTGTAGAGATATTGTTTCTCTGAGAATGCTTAAGATGTCCAAAAAAGGACCGAAGAGAGAGGTTCTGTCTTTTCAAAGGAAGCAAAAAAAAAACAACGAGGTTAAGCAAGTATAAGTAATTTTGTCATATCTGGGACGCACTAGAAGGGTATCAACTGCTGTAGGGCTCCAAACTGGGAAGAAGAAGAACTGGCATATTTTAACCCATTGGTAACTCATTTCCAGGGTATCTTTTTGTTCAACATTGCCTACTACAAGCCATTGATCTACAACAACTCCTACGTTTACCCCTGGTGGGGAGAAGCCATTGGCTGGGGCTTTGCACTATCTTCCATGTTGTGTGTCCCTCTTTTTGCTCTCTACAAATTCATCCGTGCCAAGGGAACGCTGGCTGAGGTGAGGCTCTCTCTCCCACATTACAAGAACAAAAGGGTGGGTTGCAGGTGCTGGGGCTGAACCCTCCATGCGTGGCTGGGGGAGACCCTTTCCAGCTCAAAGGGTCTTCCAGGAAACAATAGCAGGAAACAGAGTTTGCTACTGCCACCCTCTGGCCATCATCTTCACCAAACATATGGATGGGAGCGTTAGGAACATCAAGATTATAGGCATGTGCTGAAACCGCACCTAGGACCCTAAGCCTTGGCATTCCCACCTGCCAGAGCTGAGAATGTGGCATGCATTGCAATGCCTACACTAGCATTTGCCCAAGGAAGCTAGGTAGCAAGCCACCTCTTCTCTCCTTTGGCCGTAGATCCTCATGTCCAGACACTCTGGCTGTTGCAATTATTGGTTGGGCTGCTGGTGCTCTGTTCCTGGGTGTGAGAGCCTTCCAGGCCATTTTTTACAGCTAGTCCTCAACTTACAACCACAATTGAGCCCAAAATTTCTGTTGCTACACGAGGCAGTTGTTGAGTTGTGCCTCATTTTATGAACATTTTTGCCACAAAAAGTGAATCACTGAAAATATTAAGTGAATCGTACGGTTATTAAGCAAATTTGGCTTTCTCCATTGACTTGGCTTGTTGGAAGCTGACTGGGAAGGTTACAATGAACCTAAAGACAGTGTAACTGTCATAAATACATGATAGTTGCCAAGTGCATGAATTTTGATTAAGTGATCATGGGGATGCTGCAATGGTCATAAGTGAAAACCTATCATAAATCACTTTTTTCAGTGTTGTTTTAACCTTGGTCACTAAATGAATGGTTGTAAGTCAAGGACTACCTGTACTTGTTTTTTGGACAGAACTATTGTGGGGTGGGGTGAGGGACATTTCTGCCCTGCTGAAATATTGGCTACGCTTTCCCTTTCCCTCACAAAATTGCCTGTCCCAGGACTGAGGAAAAGGGAGGAAGTGATCTGGAGGAAGAGTCCAATACTGTCATCCATCCCATTCTTGACAGGGTGGAAAATCTCTTAGTTGACAAGAATGCTTTTCCTCTCACTTCTCTCTATGGGTAGAAATGAGAGAACCTTCTGTCACCCTCTACAACAGGCTGGGTGCTGTCCTTTCCCTCCTGACCAGGTGATCTTGGCAGAGATTTGGAGTCATCATAGGTTCTTAGAAGATGAGTAGGATTGCCTTGCCAGAAATTTGTCAATAGTGCATTTAAAAATAATAATAATGGGCTACTGTATGGGGGAAGGCATAAAACATAAAAAGATATCAGCAATATAGCTGAAAATATTAATCCTTGAGTATATTTGAAAAGAGGGACGCAGTTGCTCAGTGGCTAAGACGCTGAGCTTGTCGATCGAAAGGTCGGCAGTTCAGCGCTTCGAATCCCTAGTGCCGCATAACGGTGTGAGCTCCCGTTACTTGTCCCAGCTTCTGCCAAGTTCGAAAGCACGTAAAAATGTGTATGTGGGATGCCGGGAGGAGGTGAAAGCAAAATAGAGGCAGAGGCAAAAAGGTATCATTTCTGAAGTTTGGTCTGATCCCCACCTCTCTTCCTCTGCTTCTTCGCAGCGCTGGCGCCATCTCACCCAGCCAGTCTGGGGTTTGCATCATCTAGAGTACAAGGTGCCCGAAACAGATGCTTTGACCACCCTCTCCCCTGTCCTGGACGGGGGTGCCAAAGTTGTCATCTTGGAGAGTGTCATGTGACCAACGCTCCCCCACTGCAAGAGAGGCCCTGTCTCCGGGCCACTCTGTCCTGGGCTGCTAATGGAGGAGGCGGGGAAAGGATTCCATCTGTGAAGTTGGGAGGGGGGGAGTGCTCCCTACCTGTGAGGAAGAGGTATTAGGGATTCTTTATCCATCTCCACCTTTTCCTCTCAAGCACCAGAATGGCTGAGAGGTGGTTTAACGAGTTCCCTCCGATCTTTGATCAGAAGGTTGGAGTACTAAAGGCCATAGGGGTGGGGGGAGGGAAGGGGGGTGGGGAAGAGAGCCTTAGATTTACATTTTTTTAAAACAAAGAAGTTATTTTTTAAAAGATGAAATATTTTAAATTTCTATATACATTATAAATATATATATATATATACACACACACACACAACCAGATATATATATATATATATATATCTTTAGCCAAATGCATGGAACACAGATTCCTTCCCATTCAGTGGATGACTGCTTTGGGATCCAGAGCACTGCACTTTTAGGTGGGGGGAGGAGGGTTGATCAGGTTAGAGAGGGCTGTATATCTGGCCCCCGTCTCTGGTTTTGTCAAGGAAGCAGAGTCTGGCACTTAGCAGAAGCAGGAAAGCTTCAAAAGGGAGCTGCTAAGAACCCAGGCCCCTGGGTGCCCCACAGTCAGCAGGGAGACATAAAGAGCAACTGCAATTAGCATTGGGGACTTTATTCTCAGTTTTGTCCCTCTTACACTAAAGCAGCGTCTCTCGTTTTTCCTGCCCTCTCCCCAGATCTAGGAGGGTGACGCTCCCCTCATGCCAAAATGGCAGCCCTTTTGGCCTGTCTTTATCAATAATGGGCACTAAAAGCCTTTCTCTCCCCAACCCTCCCAACCCTTGCCAAACTAGGGGTCAAACCAACCAAATAACTTGAATCACGGGAACCCTTTGTATTAAGACTACATGATGAGTTTCACAGTATTAACGAGTTTCATAGTATTACAAATTTGCCCAAAATGAGAATACAGGAGAGGGGAACTCCAGCAGCAGGCCCTGATCCTGGAGAAAACATAGCCCTTTCCTGGCATGTCTTGCATTTTACAGATCCTCCCCCCCTTCCCCACCCCGCCCCCCTTGAGATGGACAACACTACTTGGTTCCAATGTTTCAAGTGCCTCCTGTGTTGCCATTGAGCTGCCTCATCAACCCGTGGCTTCCAAAAGCATTAAAACCTACTTTGCGAAATGGTGCACCAGTGCTTTCTGCCTGGCACCTGCAATTTGCAGGAATTACCTTCTGGGTTGGGGGCATTGGGGAGAGAAGGCACATGATAATTCTCCATAAACGTATTAGGGAAAGAGTCCAGGGGTTCTGTAGGATTTGTAGCCAGAATTAGAATCCAAACCCCCCACCCCCCGGGCTGCCTGAATAAATCTTGCCAAAGTCTGCTTCCATGTCAAGAGCAGAACAGCCGTGGATATGCAGGTGTTATTAGACTACAGTTCCCATCATCCGATGGGATTTGAAGTCTAGGAACATTTGAAAGGCCACTGATCCCCCACCTTTATTTGGCATCAAATCATTGGTGCCCCTCTATGTCAGTGTTTTTCAAATTTGGCCATTTTAGGAGGTGACTGTGACCCATGCTGCCTGTGGAATTCTGGGAATTGAAGTCCATACCTCTTAAGGTTGCCAAGTTTGAAAACATTGCTTTATGCCATCCTTTGCCAACTGGTGCCCTTTGATAGATGTGATGGACATCACCCAGGTTTCTTAGCCAGTACAATCAACAATTGTGCTGGCTGGGAATAGCCTCTTTGTTGAAAGCACCAAATTCAGGAAGGCTGCTGTAATGCTTTATGCAACTCCCAATAAATCTTCACTAGTTTTTTTATTTGCACATTTTCTAAGAAAGAAAAAGTGTGTTGTGTAAATATACATTTATTCGCATATCTAAATATCCAAGAGAAACCGATCCTTAACTGTCGTAGAGAGCTTCATACTTGTCTATTTTTAAAACGAAGCACTTATACAAGAAATAGAAATATTTAATTTTCTTATATTTCTGCAGATTGTACAAAAAAAGGGTGAATAAGAAAGAAATTACAGAAGTTTATTTTGTGACAAAAGTTATAAATATTTTGTCTATATTTGTTTAAAATAACAATCCAACCTCATGAAATAGGGAATTGGATGTTTTTGAAATTTTAGGATTAGTATGTAGGATGCTCATGTAACAAATAAGCAGCGATTTGGGAAAAATGAACAAGATTTGGCAGGGAGGGTTGAACTGATCTGCATTAACTAAAAAGTGTGGGATTCATTTCATCGGCTGCATGTAGTTTGTATTGTCTGTACCTAATACTGTTTTCTGGTGTGATCAGTTTTAAGGCTTCTGATGTGTTTAACTGCTGCTTCACAGAACAACTGTCAATCACCAAGCCAGGCATGATAACCTGCCTGAAAAGCTAAATAGAGCCTCCATAGCCAGTTATTGTGTACCTTTGAATATCAGCTGCTGTGGAAACCTATGGGGCGGAGATTCTCACGCTTGATTTGTGAGTCCCTTGAAAGCTTCAGAGCTAGTTGCCATTACAAACAAAATGCTTGGGTTGCATGGATACCAGATCAAATTCAGCAGAACTCCTTAAATTAATTATGTTTATTTGCAAGTCAGAAACACTATGCAAGATGCTGATACAGCATCACATCTAATAAACAAACCTATTTTTCATAATGCTCGGTTCAGAGTTTAGTGCATCCACGTGCAGTTGTTAAATATGACAATCTGCAAGCAAGCTGCATGTGTTTCTTTCACATTGTTTTCTTTTTTAAAAAAATGCATTGCAGAGGTTTTTATGCTGCTTTGATCATTTTTGGTCTATGCAGCTATGCATTTACATGTCTGTTCCAACTGAATTCTTCCTCAGTTTATCCCTTCGGGAAAATGGGCATTTTCATTGCAGTTCTTGCCCACATTTCTTCCAACTGCCTCCAACAGATCACTGACTCTTTTGATTTATTTGATTTAAATATAGCGTGCTATTACCAAGATCTCCATATAGGTGTCATTTTGAGAACCGCATTACCTTGTAAGCAAAAATAAATTTGTGACTCAGTATTAAGACTGAAAGGCCATCTTTCAGTACGTTTTTCTTCCATTTCCTATTAATGCAGAACACAGTAACTAAAATCCCCTTTAGAAAGTGTGTTGTTTTCATCCACAGCTTCACATCCCTCCCTGAAGTTAACCTTTGCAGGACTATTCCTCCTGCTTGTTGCCACTCACTCAGTAACAAAGACCATCTTTCATCCTTTTGCACACAAGAGCTACTGTCTTCTTTGCCATCTTTTTTCAAGAATTTGCCTTCACCCTTAAACACACCAAAAACATTTTTAAAATATTGATGACCACAACCAGGCACATTATGCTAAAAAAAAAAAATTAATTAATGAAGGGGCTCTGCAGGAAAGAAATGATAGGAAAACCCACAAAATGTCCACAAGGTGAGGAGGCCATGTTGTCTCCACAGAAATAATAATAATCAGTGTCCAAGCCCAGCTCTTCACACCTTAACTGCTTCCTTGGATATTTCTGCCTCATAGACTCTATTCCCGTTGTAGATGTGTCAGCTCGATGGCAGAGATTGCCAAGTGCCACCGTTTACAAATCTTTGCCCTTTCTAATGCCTTTACTGCCTACACGGTGACTAGGAATTTCTAGGAAAGGAGGGTGGGAAACAGGAGGAGGAAGTGATGGATGCTGCTTGATAATTTTGACCTGTGCCTGCCCTTTGCTTTCATTGCAGGGCTTCTCCCACCATCACCCCCGCATTTTCCTGCTTCATTTATCATCTCTCCATCCAGCTGAGTTAGCAGTGAGGTCCTAGATTGTAGGGCTCAGATTTTTCACTAGGTTGTTCACATCTCTGACCAGCCCTTTCCTCCTCCCTCGTTTCTTCCCCACATTTGCCTCCCCAAGTAGCACTGCCAAGCCTTCTCACCCTCTGAGGCAGTCAGTTCCCACGTCTTACCCCGAACACATAAGCCACAAACCAGAATGGTGTCCTAGGTTGCGATACTGATAAGAGAGCTGAAAGCCAGCAAGATTTCAATTGGTTTGTCCAAGGCCATTGGCTACTGATAAAGAGTTTGCCAAAATAAGGCCAGGAAGGTTTTGTCCCAGAGCAAAACAAACCCCAATGAGATGATGTCCTTAGTTGCCTTCTTCAAATAATAATTGACAAGGAATTTGCAGGTCTCGGTCAGTGATCTCAATAGTTTTTTGTTTGTTGCCTTTGCTGGGGAAATTCCTGTCTGCTGTTCTGACACAGATCCATCTTGGTACACATTTTTGCACCCTTTTTATCTTCCTTGTATTAATTTGCCAGCCAGGGCTGGAAAATGTAATCAAGAATCCAATACTGTCGAATCTTAAATTTGGATAGAAGAAATGAAACAGCATAGAACATTCCGATGAAAGACACTCAAGAAATATTAGTTCCAGAGGTAAAATAAAATGTAACCTGGAGATTTCTGACCACTTCCACCAGCATCCGTGTGCAAACGTGTGAGACCTGCCCCATAGTCTAGTCCAAAGCAAAGAATTTCCAGACCTTCAGCTGCTGCCATTCAAACACTCCCAGCCCGTGCAAATGCTACACTCTGTTTTCCATTTTGCAAATGGAGGGAGAAATGGCAATCATCAGCCTCTGCTCAAGGCCTACTATGCTCTGGGAGATTACATTCATCACACACACACACACATCAGGGCACACACATGCATGCACACATACATACACACCTTGTGTCCCGGTCTTCCAACATTGCAGCTTTAATCCCAATTGCCAGTATTAGCTCAGTGCCAGGTATATTGCAAAACGTCTTCAAATCCCATTCCTCTGTAATCAACTGCGGGTTATATATTGTCTGTAATTACTTTTTGTGTACAGTATGTATGTGTGTGTGTGTGGGTATGCTCGCTCTATCATGGAACATAGCAATAAAAGGAGCCACCTTGACCTTCCACCCAGATGAATGTGTCTTTGTTTATGATGCGTGGCTGGGCTGGGGGAAGGGCAGGAGGAAGGGCCATTTGGCTTCTCTTCCTCCCAAGCTTGGCAACACAGGCAGGCTGGGGAATTCTGGGAGTTGCAGTCCACATACCTTAAAAGTCACCAAGATTGAAAAACACGGTTCTAAAGCAATAGTTCATCAATTACGAAATTGAACATGTGCAAAGATGGGCAGGCCCAGACCCACACCCATCACAACATTTCCTGGAAGGATCCTGGAAGTCTTAAAAACGAAACCCGCATATTATTGAGAAAGTGGAGATGTGACTAACTCCAGGTGCAGTGACTATCTTTAGGTTTCACAACCTTTCTATGCGGTAGGCATGGGAGGTCCGTGTTTTCCTGCTTCTGCTTGTGGATTGACAATTGTCACAGAAGTAATAACTTCCAAATATTTGTTCACCATTGCGACTTACCTGACAATGACAGGAAACAACTGAGATTTCTTTTGCAGTTGCAAACTATAAACATTTCATTACGTGTGGTGCTTCGCCAGCAACCCAGCTGAGCGAAGGACCCCTGTTGCAAAACCACCTCAACTCATATACCAAATATAATACAACTAAAATTGCATCATGGTTTCCATGGTGAAATCAGGCTATCGTGAGAAGTAGCCGTTTTCACTACTGACCTGCAGATTTCAAGGCTCCTGCTATACGTCATGAACTCACTTTTATATTTTTCATAATTAATATTCTATTCAGAAGTAGCTTTCGCTAACAACACCTTGAAATTGTCTTGACAGTCAGTGCCCTCTTTCTTTGGCTCTTAAAAGTAACAGACAGAAAACACACAATTGAGGGTAGAGGCACAACCTTCAGCCACACCCACTTTACCTGCCTCTGTTTCTGAGAGATGCAGCCAGATACTAATGCAGAGAGAAGGGGATCTTAAGCCCAGGGTGGAGAAGTAGTCTATCTTAGAGATCAGCTGAGAGGAATTTGCTCTTTTCTCTGCAAAGTCAGCAAAACAGTCCTATCATCTGTTCCCAAAGCAAGGTGAAAACCTGAAAAATTAAGTACCTGTCAGGATAAGAAAAGAAACATTTCCCCCAAAGAATCATCTCTGGAATACAAGTAGGTCTCAGTGTGGTTAATGAATCCCGTGAAAAGGTTGCATTATTCTAATTAAAGCTATTTTAAGTGATATTTCTAAGGAAAATAGGGCAATTGGTTCCAGTTTAACAGAAATAGACAATGAAATTTTTTAAACATATTTTCTTTATTAAATATTACAGGAAGGATAAAAAAATAATATAAATGTATGGTTAACAGTCACAGAGAGCAAAACAAAAACAAAACAAAAAATCTACCATAGACTCTTAGTCCTACATCTACATCTATAGTCCTATTCTTGTGTTGCCATGACCACATTCATGTCATTCAGTAACATCAAATTTTTGCTCTAATGTAATAATAGCTTCTATTTTAAACCTGTAGTATTTTTCTCTTGATGAAATATTTCTTTTCTCCATTTTGCACACACCAAGATTAGCAGCATCTTAGACCTAGAATAGGAATAGGAATAGGAATAGGAATAGGAATAGGAATAGGAATAGGAATAGGAATAGGAATAG
>WNWU01000054.1:7946372-7960179 GCA_012654045.1 Ptyas mucosa
ATAGAATAGAATAGAATAGAATAGAATAGAATAGAATAGAATAGAATCTGGAAGACTTTGGAGGTTTTCTAGTCCAGCCCCCTGCTCTAGCAGGACACCCTATACCATTTTGGACAAGTGGCTGTCCAGTCTCTTCTTAAAAAACTCCAGTGATGAAGCACTTACAATTTCTGAAGGCAAAGCTGTTCCACTGATTTAATTGTTCTCACTGTTAAGAAGCTTCTCTTTAATTCCAGGCTGCTTCTCTCCTTGATTAGTTTCCAACCATTGTTTCTTGTCCTGTCCTCTGATGCTTTAGAGAATAATTTGACCCCTTCTTCTTTGTGGCAGCCCCTCAAATATTGGAATATTGCTAGGTCTTCCTTTCTCTAGACTAGCCAAACCCAAATCCTGCAACCATTTTTCATATGTTTTAGTCTCCATGCCTTTCTTCAATTGCACACACAGTAGCCTCGTGTTAACTGAATTTGGGGTCACATTAAACATGACCTGGAATCAATTTACAATTTGCACTAAATCAAATATATTATTTGAACTTGCGCTAATTGCGACCTACCTGTATACAAATAACCAACATAGGAGGATCATCCCACAGCATGATTGATTATTGTTACAAATAGATAATATCAGATCCATTTACTTTAGAAACTCTTCTAACTGGTCTTATTACATGGGTAACATATATAAGCCTCAGGACTGGCATTTTTGCTCCTACATAAAAATCTGAATGCTGGCACTTCTTTCAGAGGAGTATTGGGGCTTTCCAAATGGCCTGCTTGGTGGGAGCTGGTGCAAAATTAGTAAAATTGGATGGCTTTGCACAAAAGGAAGCTGACTAGCTGGTGCTCACTGACTTCAGCCAGTGGAGTTAAATTTATGGCTCAGCATGGAGTGAGAAAAAGCAAACAGAGATCAGGTCAGTTCTAGTTCTGAATGGCTGAGTCTGTTCTGCAAACAAAGACACAGAGTGTCAGAGCAGGTCCTCATGGATTGGTGCCCTCCTTGAGAGGAAATAGAACTAAGGAGCGGAACAATGTGCACATGTATATGTGCATAGTATGTGTATGTGGGGGGGGGGGGTTGCTGCAGCCCAAATATCTCTCTAGAGCAAATATATATAGGTCAGTGCCCTGCAAAGCCAGACAAAACCACTTTGGTTTTCACTTCAGAATTTAGCAGAACCTCAAGGAAGATAAAACATCCCCAAATGTCAGAGAAGATAAAACTTTCTAGACAAACCTGGCTAGTGACAAACCATCAGTCTCTACCAAGCCACATCCTTGGAATTACTAGCTATGTAGACATCTAAACTGTTTATTATTTATTTATTTAATGTATATGCCCCCATCTCATTATCTGTGTGGCTTAATGCTAGGATAGGATGGGACTGACCAAATTTATAAAAAGATGGCTTTGACTTTCGACCAAAATTGAAAATGACAATTATAAGATTATGAAAAACCTGGGAAGCAAAGTGAATAAAATATAAATACTATAAAGTATTTCATAGCAAGGTCTCATTGTCCTGTGTCACTGCCATGGCTTGTAAATTCTACAAGCCAGTTTGGGAAGTTTCTAACCATTGCTCAGGGGAATCAGAGAGAGGGCAGGACCGGAGGGTGATTTCAAGCTGGGAACAGAGCAAGCTTCAGCTGCCAGTGGCTTGTCCTTGTTCCTGCCTCTTCTCCTTTGTCAAGATTGACAGCTTAACTACAGCTGACAGAGATCCAAGAAAGCCAGGTTGAAAGAAAAGTCAGGCTCAGGAAAAGCAAGAGATCAGTTCCTTGAACCTGCCAAGATACATGATTGCCACTGTCCTTTGTTTTATTAAGTTGCAATAGTACTCCATTGTCAAACGTCAAATGCTGCATTGGGGAATTTTGTCACAGGTGGCTCAGGGAGGCAGAAGAAAGGACGAAAGACAAGAAATGGCAACCTTATAACAGTAAGATCTTCAAACCTGAAATACTATAGGGACCTCCTTTAAATATTCAGTTATGCAATCTACAGTGATGCTGGGGAAACCAGTATCCTCAGCCCCAAACAGGACTGTTCAACTTCCAGTCAACCACTATGCCCTCTCCCAGCATCTAACAAACTATAGGTGAATGCTGATCTTCAACTTCGGCAGCTGCTGGTGAGCAACATTGAGATTTGCAGTTCAGCAACATCAGGGTAGATACAATTTCGTTTCCCATAAACTATCAAAGATTCAAGAATCAAAGATCCTTATTTTTCACTTTTATTTTGAAGGCAGCACTTAATATGATGTGATTTTTGGAGGCAACGGAGGATGTTCTGCTTAGATGGAGCTTTGAGAGTTTTGATTTCTTTCTCTTTCAAACTTTGGCATACCTTGGTACTCAGAACATAAAGCACAAAATGAAATAGCCAGTGTTTTTATTTGGTGGCAAGCCTAAGTAACTAATCATAATTATACAACAAGGCATTTTAAAATTTGGAACAATTAATGTTTTGAGAGCCATTCAACACCATCCAGGGTGACTCATATTTTTGTTTGAGTAATAGAGTCCATTTTCTACATAATAAAAGTTCTGCAGCATAAATGGCACACAGTGCATTTGCCCGATTCTAGGGGTCCCATCTTGAAACATCTCTGCTCCAACGGTGGGGTGGAAAGGAGATGCCATTGAAGGTGAATGACAAAACAGTGTATGTAAAAGCTAATCCATCATGATAGCAACCAATTTTTTGATCTTCTTTAGCTAGCGGTCAAGTGAGACTCTTAGTGCCTACAGGCTATGCGGGCCTGGCTAGGAAGGAATCCCATCTATCCTACCAAGATTGAGTGGGTTTTGGGACAGCCTGGTTCTGGGGATATTCCATCTTTCACATTGGATGGGGTTGAATGGGGATGTAGAGTCTGGGGACCTTCCTGGGCTCATTCTTCCTGCTTAATAAATAAGTGGTAGCCATGGCCAGGACAGCCTTCTCACAGCTTATTCCGGTGCACACTTTTTCTGGATCAGGAGGCCTTTTGGTCACTCATGCCCTGGTTACTTCAGCAACTGGGGAGGAACAGGCTCAGGCTTAACCCATCCAAGACCGAGTGGCTGTAGTTTCCGACGTCCCGATATAGTCAGTTGACGCCATCGCTGACTATTGGGGGCGAATCGCTGCCCCCCATGGAGAGGGTTCACAACTTGGGTGTCCTCCTGGACTCACGGCTGTCTTTAGAAGAGCATTTGATGGCCGTGACCGGGAGGATTTTTCATCAGGTCCGCCTGATTCGCTAATTGCATCCCTTTCTGGATCGGGACTCCCTACACACAGTCACTCATGCCCTCGTCACCTCCCGCCTGGACTACTGTAACGCTCTCTACATGGGGTTCCCCTTGGGGAGCACCCGGAGGCTCCAACTGGCGCAGAGTGTGGCCAGGTGGGTGGTTATGGGAGCAACACGGCGCTCCCACGTGACACCCCACCTGTGCGAGCTGCACTGGCTCCTGGTGGTCTTCTGGATGCACTTAAAGGTTTTGGTCACCAATTTTAGAGTGCTCCATGGCTTAGGACCTGGTTATTTACGGGACCACCTACTACCACAAACAGCCTCCCACCAGCCGGTACACTCTCATAGAGAGGGGCTCCTCCAGGTGCCGTCAGCCAAACAATATCAACTGGCAGCCCCAGGAGGAGGGCCTTCTCTGTGGGGGCACCCACTATCTGGAACGAGCTCCCCCCGGAGATACGGAGGATCCCAGATCTGCGTACTTTCCGCCATGCTCTTAAGACCCTCCTATTCCAGCAAGCTGGCCTGGCCTAACTTTCTCCCCTTTTCTTTTGAATTTCCTTTAAATTCTTTTAAAGCGAAATTCTAATCTGTTTTTAAATTATTGGGATTTTTAACTGTCTCGGGCTAAATTATTTAATTTGGTTTTAATTATGTTTTTAACTTTTGTATCTATGTATTTTATTCTGTGCCTGTTCACCACCCTGAGTCCTTCGGGAGTAGGGCGGTATATAAATCTAATGAAATGAAATGAAATGAAATGAACTGTAATGCACTCTACATGGGGCTGCCCTTGAAGATCACCTGGAAGCTTCAACTGGTCAAGAATGTACAGACTATTATGGGCATCTGGTTTTGTTTGTTGTTTCAGTTATATTCATTTTAAATGCTTTGGTATATTATGCGGTATCAACCTGAATGTTTTTAATGCATACTATCCACTTCAACCTGACAATTTCCAAGCCATCAGTATATAATAACAATAGCAACAACACTAAAAAAACATACATATTTATAGAAAAAAATATTTCCTGGAACAGAATATGCAAAATAAATAAATCCACTAAGCAGCTGCCACATGATATCCTTATATGCATCTATGTTGCATCATGAGTAGCGTATTTCCAATTAGCTGAACTCACAATTTTTTCGTAAAAAGATGTAGCATCCCTGCTGTTAGTTGAGAAAGCATGATATTCAAAGAAAAGGGGCAAAAGCTCAGGCAACCATTTGTCAAGAGACCAGGTGGGACTAAAGCAGCTTGGGTAACGTGATGGAAGAGTTTCTACTGTAGCTACTTAAAACTGAAACCCAGAGGCAGCCAAAGCTCTAACAGTAATGGTTAATGGCTTCGTTCCTCCTTTGTAGGGGGATCAAATGGAGTATTTTGCAACTACCATAATTGTATTCACCGTCTAGATGTGAAATATAAGAAATATGTTTATGTTAGATCATTTTTTTGGGGACAAGGCAACAGAGCCCTAATTCTTTGATTTGCTGCTTCTTTTCTCTCCCAGTTCTTTGTAACAGGAGATGCGAGTTGCTATAGCCAGCCAAATTTCTTTATAAAACAGCACTGAATACCATCTCCATTATAACCCTAACATTTCTAACACCTTAGCTTAGCATGGCAAATGAATGTCCTTTATAAAATGGTGAAGAGATAAAATTATCTAACACTTGGCAACAGCCTATGAAGTATAGTTCAGAAGGATTGATACTGTCAAAGGGCAAAAGTCACTTGGCATATCATTAAGTTGTAAAACTGTTAAGATATGATAGGCACTACTTTGGATTTTAAAAATATTATCCATAAATAGATAATAAATGTGTTGAAGGCTGATTATTAGGTTAGACATTAAACAATGGCTTTTGGTGACTCTACATGGGCTGCATCTTAGGTAACTCTTGTTCATTCCTCCTACATTTACCTCAGAAATTTCAGGTTAGAAGAACCAACGCTCATCATCCATCAGGGAATATTCACACAGGTTGAGCTGTTCAGAATATAAGGCAAACCGACTTCTATCAGATGCTTCAGATGTCCTGGATGTCAACCTCCACAATCTGTGACCATGGAGTTGAAATCCAAGATATTTGCGAGTATCATGTTTGGACAGGATAGTCTAGACTCTATAGAGATTTCTGATTTTGGAGTGAGGGTTGGGGACAGGAATATAAACCCCTTTATGAAATAGAAACAAAATTTGTGGAATGCTTACATTAAAAAAAAAAGGTGCAGGTTTAAAAATGTTTGAAAAGCGATCCTGTAACAATTTGTTCACCATGTCAGTTATTTTGAGTCTCCAAGAAGCATCAATACTTATCCACCAGTACCCAAGGAAATACCAATCCCAGAGCCTTCCCGTCTTCCTTTCCTTACTCCAGCTTCCAAGGAATATGTTTGACTCATAGAAACATTCAGAGTGATACTCCATTTGTTTAGTAAGAGAATCTCTTATTTAGTTTTGATCCTATTTCAGCCATTTTCCTCCAGATCAGGCAATGGAGGAAAAAACTTCAGAGAAATCCAAGACATTGCCAGAACTGTTATAAGGCAGCAGCAAATCCATGCATGAAGAAGAATGTGTGTTCTCAGGGCTTATGTCACATGAAGTGTGACTTCATAGCCATTTAAGAATTATCCTCCCAACTCTTAACATAATCTGTTTATGCAAGACTCTAAATTCAAGTCTAATAATAGCCCTGACATACAGCCCGCTAATATTACAGGTGGAAAACAACTGAGGGTAGTTTGGATTTCCAGCAAAACTTCCACATCTGGAACAGTTCTTGGACCGCCAACATTTGTTTCTCCTCTTTGATTCATTCGCCTTTACCCAAGTCTTGGTTCAGCTTCAATGGCTTGACTTCAGGGCATCCTTCATTTTCAAGTTGTGAAACGAGTTGGCATCATGGTGTTCCTCTATTTCTGCATGCACTTCCTAGGGAATGTTTTCTTGTCTCTTGTCTAGCCAGGTTTATAAATCATCATCATCATCTTAGCTGAAGACCTAGAAGCATGCCAAGTTTCAATTCTAGAGTTTGTTGCAAGGTGGAACCTTTACCAGCTTGGTCAGGACACTAACATATTCTAATCACTCCTCCTTGCAGTGCTCCAACTTGTTTTTGTTCATTAAACTCCTGCATTTTACTGGTTTTCAATTTTTCATTTTAAAATTGTGCTATAGCTTTTGCTTCTTGGTCAGGCGGGATTTAGCATGGTGTTTGGATCTTTAGCATGGTGTTTGCATCATTTTGTTTTAAAACCATTATATGCCCAGGTCATATTAAACAGACTTACACTGTATTCTTGCAAAGTGATCAGCTGCACATTGAAACTGAGGGTCCATTGCTTTGCCTACTGCTGTGATGACTATCTTAAACCTTCTACCTTTCCCCTCCAACTTAGCACAGTCTTAGGTTTGAACATAAGATTCCCATAAAGCTCATATTTTTCTCATTGTTTACTAGGGGGTAGCCAATTCTGTAGCTTTCATCCATGCCCCAAAAACTACATCTCCCAGCTCCACATTGTGCCATTCTTCAGTTTGATGCCTGGGGTCACCA
Organism: Ptyas mucosa; assembly: GCA_012654045.1. Taxonomy (NCBI): domain Eukaryota; kingdom Metazoa; phylum Chordata; class Lepidosauria; order Squamata; family Colubridae; genus Ptyas; species Ptyas mucosa. The sequence continues at coordinate 7,953,193 of WNWU01000054.1, forward strand.
TACAAGGTCACCCACAACCTACCAACCAGGGAGAGCACAACAGAAGCCTGCAGATATTCTTTCTGAAGGCCAAGGGAGCTGCCAGCGCTAAGAGACCTGCAGCTGCTGACCCAGGCTGGTATCGATCCCCAACCCCTTTGCTCCTTGCAGTCTTTGTGCCAGGCACAAGCTGTTCCAACAGAAAGGCAGCTTCTCCAGCTCTTTAACACACAATGGGGCAGGGTTGAATCTTCTGGCCTTCCAGGAGTTGCAGATGTGGAGTCCTGTCTCCTATTTCTAAAATTGGGACAAAGAAGCTGGACTGATCAGTTTGTGCTTTGGCATGTTTTTGTGTTAAAACATTATGGTTTATATTTGTGAATTAGTAAGGGGAGAAGAGGTAACTGCAGAACAAATGGAGAGAGCAGCAAAGAGGGTGGAGGAAGAGGCAGGCTAAGATCACCCTTATGGGTGCCAATGAGGAGACGAAAAGAATGAAGAGAGCTCGGAAGCCATAACTGCAAACCAGTATTTTGAGGGCAGGAAGGGCCAAGGATAAACAGAAACAGGATTATTTTTTAAATATCCACTCCCATAGAATATGTTCCTTAATACGTCCATTTCTCAGAGAGGGGAAAACACACCTCCTGCGGTGTGAAAAAGCGGAGAGAGTCTCCTTGCTCCCAGGGCTGCAGGCCAGGATCCTCGTCTTAGGGGGGAGAAAGAACAAGCATGCAATTGAGAATACTCTCTTGCCTCGCCAGGAAGAGATTTTTAAGGTTTGTGACTTCTGGCTGGGCTATTGCTTGTGCCATGATAAATCACCTGGCAGAGTCTGCAAAAACAGATCAACTTGCACACAGATAGAGTCAGAACAAGCAGAGTGTCTCTCTAAAACTTTCCACTCGAGTTGTATGCTTTGGAAGTCTAGGTAGCTCTCCTGCAGTGATGCGGTGCTCAGCCTTAGGGCTACCACCTCCTGCAAGTAGAAGTTACTTGTTAAACCAACCCTGCGTTTGCAGGAGGGTGAATTGGAACAGTGTCCTTGGGGCACTTCATATTATGAAAATGCAGCAAAGGTAGGAAAATTCCCCTTCTCCTGAAACCCTCATGCGATTGATGTTTGACAACAGAAAACAAAGAGGATGAAAACTAGCAACTCAGGAATCCTGATCAGCTGCTCTCAAGATAAGTTCAGATCAAGTCTAGCAGATGCCAGCACACCCCCTTATAAGTCAATATGGTTAACACTCGACTTCTACGTACAGGTAGAATAATATCCCTTTAAAGACGACAAGAAATCAAACTAATCCTGTCACTTGTTTCAGATATCAACTAATATCAAGGACAACCCTTCCTGGGCTTAAAGTCAAGGGCAACCCTTTGACTTCTTATATCTTAATCCTTAACTTTAGCCTTACTGAAACTCCAGATGTATTAGGACCTACATACCTCCAAATCCCTAGGCAATACAGCTGTTGCCTTACGTATTTGCTATGAGTAAATGCATCCAATACACTGATTTTTGAAATACTGTCTCAAATATTGCAGAATGAAGCATGCCAAACATAAACGGCCCTTAGGGAATCATAGCTCTAGAACCTCTGTAGAAGTAGAAACTCTATAGGAGAGAGGTTTGTTTTTCAAAGACGCAACTTCATTATTACTTTTAAAGTCATCACAAAAGCTCAGAGAGCACCAAGGACCCCTCATCACAAAAGCTTCCAGAATTGAATGGGACAAAAATAAAACCATTCATCCTGCAGGAGTTACAGGTATTTTATCTCCTTATACTTTGGGCTTCAAGCCCTCAACCTGCCTGGGCAGACCCATAAATGCAGAAGGGAAACTCTGATCCATCAGGGCAATCAGTGGAGCCATCATACTCAATCTAAGTGGGCAACTTTTTGGTAGCCCTTGGAAGTTGCCTTCTTTTATTATCTTCAGCAGCAGTCGTCCCTGGAGGGCACAGCATTAGACAAGGAAAAGGTAGAATATTCAACCTTACTGTTGGGAACTGTAGAAGAGTAAACGTTACTGTGTTATTACTTTTGTTTCATGTGTTTGCTGAAAATCATTGGAAAAGCATGTTGCTTTTATTCAGGGATTAGCCACTAAATTTTAGCAGCATGACCTTATACTTTTTCCAGTAGGCTTTTCATTTCCCATTTCACTCACACCGTCAGCAGTTATTTCTTGAGTCTTAACCCTACCGGTATTTCTTTCTTTCTTTTTTTAAATCTCTGAACCAGATAGAGAATGAGATTCGGTTCAGGTCCCTCTTACAATATACTTGTTATATTAGATAATTTATGTAGGGTTATATAATGTTTCTCAAGGTGCAAAGAGAAAGTATCTGCTGCGATCTGCAGGTAGGCATCAGGAAAATCATCTGGCCAGTAAATGCTCATTCTACAAGCAGAGAACTGCTCTCAATTTTTACAAATCCTACAGATTCTCATGCCTTCCAGATTGGCCAACTGAAGAGAGTGAGATTGGGGAAGTGGCCCCATGTATTTGCTCTAGGTCAGCATTTCTCAATTTTGGAATTCTGGGAATTGAAGTCCACACTTCAAAGTTGCCAAGGTTGAGAAACTGCTTTAAGCAATACTACTGGGAAAGAGCCAAACAGTACTTTGTTTCACCCTTGTCAGGAAGCGGAACAGAAGGTTTATCCCACCCTCCCAGCACACCTTGTTTTTTGTTGGTGTAAAGGAGTTCTGCAGGTCTTTCATGCCACGTTCAGAAGCCTTAAATTCCTACCCCACCTCTATGGGAGAAGGTGTATTCCTGAGAGAGTTTGTATTTTTCCTCTCCCTCAAACTCCTTCCATTATAGCCTTAGTTAAATCACTCAACAGCAATTATCCCCGTTCCCAACCCCCTCCCCGCCCCAGATTTTGCCAGCTCCCCCTTTTTATTCCACCTTTGCCAGAACTTCCAGAGTTCTACTCTTATTAGTCTGGGACTGCATTGCTCTTCTTCGCTTACAGGCAACCTTGTCACTTAGGTGGGCACCTAGCCAAAGACTATACACAGTAGTAGCCCTTGTGGCTCCAGGGCATAATTAATGGCTGTAAAGCCAAGGACCAAAGGACCAAGAAAGAAGCCATAAATGTAACTTGGACAAGACCCAGATGTTGAGTTAAAGATGACAACACACAAACAGTGCGGCCAGGGCTGCGGGTATGATGGGGAGGAGGAGGGCAGACCCTTTCCACCTCCAAGGCAGTCAACAGGGGTGGTTTGAGTTTAGCCAGGAACAGGCAGGCCAAGAACCCAGTGGCCCCACAGTTTTCTCCTCAAAACATACCTTCGGGCCCACAAGGTAAAACACTTTTTAAGGAGTGGAAATTCAACCCCCCCCTTCCGCTTCACAGAACACACCAAGAATACTGTTCCAAAGATTTAATAAGAAGCTTTGTACAGTCACCTTATTTTGCATATTAAAAAAAAAAAATTAAGAGGGGGTATGGACCTATGGCCAATCTTTCCTCCTTTCCATTCAGGCACACAAACTCAAGACGGACTCTCCAGCCTAGAATGGTGCAGAGGAATGGCCAATGCGTGGCAATACAAATGCAGCTGAAAGAGGCAGGCCCTGTTAAGAGTGCATGCTGAAATAGCCAGGCAACCTCCCCAGCACAGCACCAGGACATGCTGCTGGCTCTCAGCCTCAATGGATTCTCCTTGTGCCCTCGCCCCTTCTCCACCCTACCCTACCTCCTGGAAAGTCTCCCAAGGATACAGTGACAGGCATCAGTTGTCTCTTGCCAGCAGACGCAATGAAGACCCGCTGTCTGCTCAAAAGCTATAGCAGCACCTGGGGGGGTGGGGTGGGGGGGTGTTTGGGATAGGGGCAGGAGCGGATAAGAACTAAGGGTTCAGTTAGGTCCCACCGCCAGAAAGAGACAAATGTACAAGAAGGAACAGGATGGAGACTGGGCAATCCAACCGAGACAGGAATCATTCGTCCTTCTTATCCTTTTGGCCTTCACAAGTTGCCTGAAGGGAAAAGAAGGGGGAAAAAAACAGACAAAACATTGATTAGAACAAGAAAGGCCTTTCTCCTATTTTTACAGGCAGATTGTCAGCACTCAAGAAGTGTAAGGGCTGAATTTTGCACGGTTTATTCTGCAATCTTTCTTAGTAAGGAAGAGGAAGCACTGCAGTGCTCCACTCACCAGACTGACTCCGAGGCACAAGTAATCCAGTCAAGCCTCTATTTCATTCTTTTGAGACAACCTCAAGCACCACTCTATAGACTTCCAAGCAGCCAAAGAGGCATTAAGAGTTACCAACTTAACTTGGTCAGAAAGCTGAATTGCACAGTCATCATGAAGTTTGGCATTTGTTATACATCTTCCAGAATCAAGACAGGGGAAATATACTTGTGTTTGATATGTTCCCTGACCTCCTCAACCAAGCTAGGCAGCTAGTGGATACTCTACAGTGTACACCTAGAAACCTAATACAAGCCCAGTCATCTCAAAGCAGACAATAGGCCAGTCTGCAACACAAAATATACACAACAGATTGACTCCCTGCTGGCCAATGACGCAAGGGCTCCATTCAAGTCATTGTCCTTTGTATGCTGCAAGATCACGAGTTGTTCATTCTTGAGCACATCATTCTAGCTTGTCACTCTGGCTTGTCTCCATGACATACGTGCCTAACGATAGTTATTGCAAACATGACTTACGAAAGTGGTGCTGTGGCAGGATATTCCCATCAGCATTTCTTTCTCAGCAACGCCAAACACACTGACAAGACTTGCCAGTTCAAAAAAATATATATATGACTCAATAACAGGACCGTGGGTGAACAAATACCCCATTACTAGGCACAGAGGTTAACTTCTTGAACAAGCCAGTTTTTTATCCCATCTTTTAAAGAGGTTCCTGTTCTTTAGAGCTTTGAAACTAGAGATAGTCCTCACTTAATGACTGGTCATTTATCCTTCAAACCAGTGATGGCGAACCTTTTCGGCACCAAGTACCCAAACCGGAACATGCATGCATGTGCACGCATGTGTGCGCACTGGAATACCAAAAACCCAAACATTAGCTGGCTGGCACACGCATGCCTGTTTTTTGGCTGGTTTTGGCCAGTTTTTTGGGTGTTTTCAGGCTGTTTTTTGGGCTGTTTCCAGGCTGTTTTTTTGGGCTGTTTTTCAGACTGTTTTCAGGTCATTTTTCAGGCCAATTTCAGGCCATTTTTGGGCTGTTTTTAAGGCTGTTTTTCGGGCCATTTCCAGGCCGTTTCCAGGCCGTTTTTTGGGGGGTGTTTTTCAGGCCATTTTTGGGGTGTTTTTCAGGTCATTTACAGGCTGTTTTCCGGCACTCTGGCAACCACAACGACTGGCTGGCGTGCATGTACACGCCAGAAACCAGAAGAGCACGCATAGTCATGTACCCATGGTGTGCATGGCCACAGAGAGGGCTCTGAGTGCCACCTCTGGCACATGTGCCACAGGTTCACCATCACGGCTCCAGATGTTACTTAGAACTTGGTCCTGGAGTTCCAATGGCTGCACACACCTCTACCGTCTCGCAACCAATGCCCTTTACAGCTGGCTGCAGAGTTAAGCACTAACATGACCACTTTTGCCTATTTCTGGCCTTTTCTGGCCAAAAAACACTCATAGAAATACGGGTAGTCCTCAACTTACAACCACAATTGAGCCCAAAATTTATGTTGTTAAGTGAGAAATTTGTTAAGTGAGTTTTGCCCCGTTTTATGACTTTTCTTGCCATATTTGGTAAGTGAATCACTGCAGATGTTAAATTAGTAACATGGTTGTTAAATTAATCTGGCTTCCCCATTGACTTTGCTTGACAAAGGTCGCAAAAGGGAATCACAAAACTCCGGGACACTTCATCCATCATAAATTTGAGTCAGTTGTCAAGCAACTGAAAATGTAAATCTCGTGACCATGAGGATGCTACAATGGTTGTAAGTGTGAAAAATGGTCATAAGTAACTTTTGTTGTAAATTCAAACAGTCACTAAATGAACTGTTGTAAGTAAAAGATTGCTTGTACATGGATTCACTTAACAACCACAGCATTCACTTAACTATCAGCACATTCACTAATCTTTTTTATTCTTTTTATGACCTTGTAATCCCTTAATTTGGGGTAGAGTCAAGGCGATTGAATGGAGCTCAGCATTTACTAAGCAGATGCCCTTCCTGACACCTATGTGGAGTTCACAGCAGATATTTTCTCTTTGTGCCTTGAGAGATTAACATCTGCCACTACCTAGGATTGAACTCTCAACCTTCCAAGTAGGAGGTGAGCGTGTTCACCACTAGGCCCCCACACCACTCACATTCACTAAATGACGGCCTCATTAAAAAAAAATCATAAAATGAGACCCAATCACATGGATGCCTTAACTTAGGATTGTCATGACTACTACTTGTGATGAAATCAAAAGAAATGATGGAGGAATGGCTGAGTAATATTTATTTGGGGAAGAATATGAGGTGGATGATCAGCTTCTGCATCATATCTACTTTCTGTTTCTTATCACCTCCAAAGAAAAAAACTAGACAGAACTAAAAAGTTAGACAAAACTACTCAGTTTACTATCACTTACATACCTATTATAGAACGTAATTAATTAGCCTGCACACAACGCTTAACAGGAATGGTGTCACATTCATAGAAACCCGTTACTACTGTATATTCCAATGGAGAATGGATTACACTCCAATTGGGAGAGATCCAAGATTTATACTGTTCTCCACTAGATGAAACTGCTATTCATGCAGAAGATGTGTAGCCGTTATTTTGTAGTTTTAAAAAATCCCCCAAACTTCCACAAATTTTAAAGGTTTGATGTATATTTAATCAAAATAACTAATAAGCAACCGAAGCGAGCACTAGCCCAATGTTGAAAATCAGCCTCCATGCTTCACGCACTCACAATAAACGTATCATTTATATCATTTCTAGAATTCTATTCTATTCTATTCTATTCTATTCTATTCTATTCTATTCTAT
>WNWU01000054.1:7960189-8009829 GCA_012654045.1 Ptyas mucosa
ATTCTATTCTATTCTATTCTATTCTATTCTATTCTATTCTATTCTATTCTATTCTATTCATACAGATCAGTGTTATTCTCAGATGGTGGTGTGAGACCAAGACTAAGAGAGAGAAAGTAGACCAATTGCTATCAAATTCACGTCACAAACGGGATTTGGTCTAGAAACAACCCAGTCTGCAAAAGAGTCCTTTTGATAACATGCCACAATAGCACACCATCATTAAATCGTATTTGTGAAGCAGACTATTCATCAGCCACACCTGCATGCAAATTCAATCAGATCAAATTTTCACCTTAGACACTGATTTTAAGATTAGCCCTTTTTGTATGCTACTATACGCATTTTTTTCCCCTGAACAGTCCTTTTGATGAGTCTGAAAGGTTACATCAACAGAAACACTCGCTGGATGACTAGAAATACTTAAGGCAACTCTACTTTTCTCAAGTGTTAAGCTCAGCCATGCAATAACTTGCTCAGCCCAGCAATGGCTCAAGAGGGCTAAAGCAGCTGTCGTTGAATTCCGCTTCTCAACTGACAGTCTTATTAGCATGACACCTAAGACTACTGCAATCTTACTCCACAGGAGATTTGTTTACATTGCACAAAGGGGTAGGAAGACCTCTAGGCTCTATCTGAGAGTGTTCCTAGGCAACTTGGAGACCGCAAGAAGGAACAACCATTTGTTTAAAGTACATAGCTGCCCAGAATAATTTCATTGTGAGATGGGTGGCAAATAAATTTAACAAATGAACGAACAAACAAATAGCCAGATTAACAGAGTTGGAATGGACCTTATAGGTCATCTAGTCCAACCCCCCACTCAAGCAGGAGACCCTACACCATTTCTGACAAATGGCAGTCCCATCTTTTCTTGAAAGCCTCCAGTGATGAAGCTCCCACAACTTCCGAAGGCAAACTGTTCCATTGGTTGATTGTTCTCATTGTCAGAAAGTTCCTCCTCATTTCTAGGCACTTGTATAGTTTATGGTATTTCTTCCAAGTTAGTAGATATGACAGCAATTGCCGGCTATTGCATTTCAGGCAGTATCTTGAACCATACAGCCACCCAACCAGAATCCAACTCTCTACTCTTCTGTTACTCTCCAAAGCTTTGAAACACTGTGGCATAACTAGGACACAATGCCCTGTATCTAAAGCATAGTCAGTTTCAAGTGTAAGGGCAATGAAGAAGAGGAAAGTAAATAAAAGAAAGTATATGTTTCATAGGATATTCAAGTGTTATAGAAGAAATCCCTGTGAAGCCACATGTAATTTCCTGCCACTCTTAGCTCCCTCTTCACCACCACCACAAGTCAACAGGCTTCTAACAGAACCCCCTACATATGAACCAAGGAATTCTGCCGGGACTAAAGCCAACCTTGTGCCTCTAGTCCAGGGCTCTCCAACCCTGGGAACTTTAAGACGTGTGGACTTCATCTTCCAGAATTCCTCAGCCAGCTTTGAAGCTGAAGTCCACATGTCTTAAAGTTGCCAAGGTTGGAGAGCTCTGCTCTAGCCAACACCATTAGTTGGTATTAGAACAAACCAACCTGTTTCATACTAAGCCATTGTGGCTTATTGGGATGATCCACAAAGGCTTTTCTAATTCCACAAAAGACGTAATCTTTACCAACTACAGCAGACATATCAGCATTAAGTGTGAACCAACTATCGGGGAACAACATTAAATAGAATGTAAGTCGTGGGTACAACCTCCTAGGTAAGGGAGCCTCTTGGAATCCCAATAATATTTGCCACTCTAGGTTATTAAAAGCAGAGCAATGTTCCTCAGGGTTGCCAGTCTTCAAAGACATTTGAGTATCCACACAGAGCACTATTTTTAGGCTTCTGGCAAAGCAAAGCAACACTCAGATCTGGAAGCCAAAATAGATGTGCTTTGGGAGTTACAAGGGAGGGAAGAAAATAATAACAGGTGGCTGTAGCTGATACAATCAAGACAGCAGCCAAAAAAGATCTGCAAAGAGGATTTATACAGAAAATGCATAAAAATACTACCTATGCTCACAATAATTCTGATGATACAGTCTTTGGGATCATGATTTTCTGAAGGACTAAGTTATGGTTAGAAAAAATAGCCCTGAAAATGAACTCCTTTTAAGACTAAGAAGGCAACTAACCAACCATCACCTCTACCTATACATGTTTTATGTCCTCTATGGTATCTGCAGAACCCCAGTTAACACAAATCACTATGCCCATACAGTAGCAGAGAGCCAAAGAATGGTGGCTCATGAAGTTGGAACGCTGGGCTGACAATCGGCAGCTTTGTGTTTGAGATTCGTTGCTGCCACAGGGCAGGATGAGATCCCATCACACCCTCGAGCTCCCGTCAACCCAGCGATTCAAAAGTAGGTGACTGCAAGTAGATAAATGGGTACCACTTCAGTGGGCAACTTAATGGGGACATGAAAGGAGCCCCCAACTTGGCATCCCCCAGGCAACAGTGACGTCACCAGAAAATCCTTTCACCCTGGAAGCACTTTGGTGCTTCCAATATTAGCAGAGAATCAAACCAATTAAAATGCTACATCTCCGACTCCTAGACCCAAAGAGCACATAATCTCAAACAATTCACGCAAACAAGGCCAAGACTCCTCCCACCAGTGTAACTCTGAAAAAAGGTGAAAGAATATCAAGAAGGCAGAGAAACCTTCCAAAAGGATGCTTCCTAGGATGCAGTCTCTTGTTCAACCGAGACTATGATCATGATTGCATCCCAATGAACCAGGGGTGAGATTGGAGAAGACTCCCACAAGTTTTGATATGGAATAAAGCCTACCTTAATGCTTCAAATCAGGAATGGGGGAGGGGAGGGGAGAAAACAGGTTTTATCTTAAGATGTATTCAGCTTTGTCTTAAAATTCGTGGATCCCAGATAAAAACAGAGTGAAGTCCTTCTATTTGAGTCAGGATAGTGGCATGAACACTACTTTCAAACTATCCTTGTGGTGAACAATCCAGCCATTTGCTTTCCAATTTAAGTCTAGCCTCAGTACCCTTTAAAAAACTGAACTCTCACATGCTTTGCTCCCCTCTGGGAACAAAAGAAAACACCTAACACTCCTCCCTCAGGCTCCACCTGCCTTATTCGGCCGCTTCCTTGTGTGCGTTATGGTTGCACTTCCCCACCCACTCACCTTTATCAGCCGCAAGGTGTGGCAGCATCTTATGACTGCTTACGTGCTGCCAACATGGATGTTTACTGGGCCAGATTCCCAGGCACTCCCCACCAGGTTCCTCTGCAGCCAAGGCTGTGTTGCATCTGTCTTCCTTGTAGCCACTGTGTGGGGATGAGGTTACCAAGGCAACAGAAACCTGGGTTGGTGGTTGTTGCTTTTTTTTTAGCTCTTTACAGGGCTGGATCTGCAGATTAACCTTGGCTAAAACCAACTTCTTCACACACAGAGAGAGAGAAGGGAGGAATGGGAAAGAGGAGCCTACAACATTTCACAGGTACAGCAGGATTCAAAGAAGGTAGAGAAAAAGGCTCCTTTTTGTCTCTTAAAAAACAGCAACACTTTTGGCTGCAAAGGGACTTGCTTTAGGAAGCGGGGAGGGGGGGGGAACAGGGCATTTGGAAGTCTCACTGCCTGTTTCCCAGAAAGGGCCTGTTGAAGCTCTCTGTCTGGGCCACTCTCTTCCCAGCATTTGGGCTGCTTTGGGATTGGAGGAGTTGACTTTCAGCATACCCGGAAGTCATGTGCAGTCTGACCTTGTCTGAGAGCTTGGAAGACACCAGGAAAGTCACACCTGCTCGTTCCCCGGGTAAAAGACCACTGCAGAATCCAAGGGTTTTTAGGTTAGACCCAGCAATTGAAAAAGATCCCAGGGAAAGGCAGTCGTGAGCCTATTCTGCTCTGTAGGAAAATGGAGAGATTTTAGGACAGGTTCCACCCGAAGACATTTTATCTTGGAGCAAATGAAGGCTAGTTGAAGACAAAGGGTGAAAACTCAGAAAGCAGATTTGGGAAGGGTCAAGATTCTTAAAAGGAAAACTTTTAGGAGAAAGAAGGAATCCAAGACTTTGGGGAGGCTCAGAAATAAGAGGGCTAAATGATCCACAAGGTTCCTAACTCAGTTCTCCTGAAGCCTTGAAATCCAGTCAGCCTGCATTCCTTTTCTGGACAAAAATGAAGTCACCAAAAGCGCCTTTGTTGCTCATCACCAGAGAAGAAGATTCATTTATGAAACCTTTTCCTACATCAAGGGACAGGCACAAAGCAGGGAATATACTGCCATTTGGGATATCTATTACCCCCATCAATGGGGGTTAATAGCTGTCTCAGAGTATTTTACTCACTGCAATTGACAAGGTAGTTGTAATCTCTCATATGTCACTACGTTCACATTACCAACCGTTTATTTATTTAAAAGATAAATTTAAGACTCAAAAGTATGAGGAACAAATAGGAGGAAGACTTAATATATGAGGGCAGATATGACATTGTTGCCGTTACCAAAACTTAGTGGGATGAAACACATGATTGGAACATACAGCTAGAAGGATTTAAATCAGTGGTGAAATCCAATTTTTTTTACTACCGGTTCTGTGGGCGTGGCTTGGTGGGTGTAGCTTGGTGGGCGTGGCAGGGGAAGGATGCCGCAAAATCTCCATTTCCACCCCACTCCAGGGGAAGGATACTGCAAAATCCCCATTCCCTCCCTACTTCTGGGGCCAGCCAGAGGTGGTATTTGCTGGTTCTCTGAACTACTCAAAATTTCCACTACCAGTTCTCCAGAACCTGTCAGAAGCTGCTGGATTTCACCCCGATTTAAATTGTTTAAAAGAAACAGACCTAATAAAAGAGGAGGTGGAGTTGCATTATATATAAGAAATTGCTACACTTCTAGAGAAATTTTAAAAAAAAAGATGAAAAGCTTCTTGAATGCATTTGTGTTAATATAAAAGGAAAAAAGAATGGCACTGCCATAGGTATATACTATAGGCCAGTGTTGGCTAACCTTTTTGCCGTCGCGTGCCAAAAGCGGGGGGAGCATGGAGGGTCACGGGTGCGAGTGCCCATATCCATAATTCAATGCGCCCCGCCCTCCCGCACATGACCCCATGACCCCCACACACTTACCCCCGATTTTGCACGCGATGGTGGGCCCAGGCCCAGGAGGCCCGTTTTTCCCCTTCCCCAGGCTTTCTAGGAGCCTGAGGAGGGCAAAACAGCCTTCCCCATCCCCCCGGAGGCCTGTTTCCTGACTTCCGGTGGGACCGGAAGGCCTGAAAATCAGTTAGCTGGTGCGCACTGGAGCTGAGCTAGGACAACACTCGTGTGCCCACCAATATGGCTCCGCGTGCCACCTGTGGCACCCGTGCCATAGGTTCGCCATCACAGCTATAGGCCAACCAACCAACCAACCAAAGGAAACAGATGGATTTTTTGCTAATCAGTTACTTATGGTGTGCAGGAAGCACACTACAATAGTAATGAGGGACTTGAACTATCCTGACATCAACTAGAAGACTCTGCACCTAATGGAAGATCAAACAGGTTGCTGATAAATCTAGCAGGCAACGCCATCTCCCAAAAGATAGAGAATGGAACTAGAGGGCCAGCAATATTGGACTTAATTCTTAGTATCAGAGATAAAATTCCGTGTGCACGGTCACTCACGCCCTCGTCACCTCTCGCCTGGACTACTGTAATGCTCTCTACATGGGGCTCCCCCTGAAGAGCACCCGGAGGCTCCAACTGGTCCAGAATGCGGCCGCGCGGGTAATCACGGGGGCTACATGGCGCTCCCACATAACACCGCTCCTGCGTGAGCTGCACTGGCTCCCAGTGGTCTTCCGGGTGCGCTTCAAGGTGTTGGTTACCACCTTTAAAGCGCTCCATGGCATAGGGCCCAGTTATCTACGAGACCGCCTTCTGCCACCGACAACCTCCCATCGACCCGTGCGCTCCCACAGAGAGGGTCTCCTCGGGGTGCCATCAGCCAAGCAATGTAGGCTGGTGACCCCCAGGGGGAGGGCCTTCTCTGTGGGAGCTCCTACCCTCTGGAATCAGCTTCCCCCTGAGATAAGAAAAATCCATGACCTCTGTGCCTTCCGCCAGGCCCTTAAAACATTTTTCTTCCAACAAGCCGGGCTGGCCTAAGCAAAGCCTTTTAAATGATTTTAAAGTGGGGTGTTTTTAAATTCTGGGCCAAATTTAGATATTCTTTTTAATTGGTTTTTAATTGTTTATATTATGTGTTTTTACTTGGCTGTACACCGCCCTGAGTCCCCAGGGAGAAGGGCGGTATAGAAATCTAAAAATAAAAAAATAAAAAAATAAAAATAAAATGATAGAACAGATTGAAGTTGAGGGAACTTTGAGAGAGAGCAACCATGTCATGTTGGAATTCAACATAATGCAGATACAAGCAATAGAACAAAGTCCAGCTAGTGTCTTAAGGCTTTAAGAGAGCCAATTTCAACCAATTTAGAGACATCTTAGGAAGGATTCCATGGACGAAAATCTTAAAGGGGATAACAATTCAAGAAGCTTGGGAAACTTTGAAAAATGAGATTATAAAAAGCGGTCTAGCACGATACCACTGAAAAAGAAAAATAAGAGATCCTAGAAGAAACTACCATGCTAACGTAACTCTCTGATAAACTCAAAGACAAAAAGGACAAGTATTAAAAAAAAATGGAAAAAGGGATATAGCCCAAATCTGCAAAGATGAAGTCAGGAAAGCCCAGGCTCAGAATGAACTAAGACTTGCAACATATGCCAAAAATTTTAAAAGTTCCTTTTAATGTGTAAAAGGAAAAAAAATCAGCCCACTAATGGGAGAAGATGGCAAGGAGGTGGCAGGCAGCAGGAAGAAAGCGGAACTGCTTAATTCATTCTTTGCACCTGTCTTTACACAAAAGCAAAAACAGTCCAGCCTATCAAAAATAGTATTGTAAAAGGCAGATTAGGAATACAAATCAAAATAGGCAAGAAAATAGTAAGACAATACCTATCCACTCTAAACTAGTACAAATGAGCAGGACCACATGGATTACATCCCAGAGTTCGGAAGGAACTGGCAGACGTGATATCAGAATCACTGAACAATATCTTTCAAAGATCCTGGAGCACTGGAGAACTAACAGAGGACCGGAAAAGAGCTCCAATGATCAAAAAAAAAAAGGGGGGGGGATGGATCCAGGAAACTACAGACCAATCAGCCTGATATCAATACCTAGGAAGATCCTGGAAAACATAATCAAGCAATCTGCGAACACCTAGAAACAACCAGAGTTATTACTAGAAACCAACATGGGTTGGTAAACACGAATCACACCAAACGAACCTTATTGCATTCTTTGACAAAGTGACTAAATTAGTGGAGGAACCGAATGTTGTGGGTCTACTATACTTAGACTTCAGTAAGCCATTTGACAAACTACATCACAGCCTAGTTTTTGTTAAGATAGAAAAATGTAGGATTAGACAGCATTTTGTGTTAAATTTAAATTTACCGACAAAGAAATAAAGGGAGACTAGTATAGCTATTTCAAGATGTTTGCTAGTCTCTCTTTGTTTCTTTGTCGGTAAAATTAAATTTAACACAAAATAGTTTGTCGCAGAACTGCCTCCGAAGGCTTCTGGAGTGGGGCTGAAAGGCAAAAGTGGAAGCAGTATACTCTGTCCCATATTTGGGTAAACCAGGTTGCCCTGATAGACCGGTCTCACAGGAAAAACACTTGATAGACAGCATTATCACCAAATGGATTTGCAGCTGGCTGACCAAACACAATCAACATGTAGTCCTCAATAGGGCTAGATCTATATGCAGTGGAGTACTCCAAGGTTCTGTTTTCGGCCCAGTACTCTTCAACATCTTCATAAAGAATTTAGATGAGGGGATACAAGGGGAAGTCGTCAAATTTGCAGGCGACACCAAATTGGGAGGAATAGCCAACAATTTAGAAGATATGCTTAAGATCCAGAAGAATCTTGACAGACTTGAACGCTGGGCCCTATCCAACAAAATGCAACTCAGTAGTAGGAAAGGAAAGTTTTACACATAGGCAAGAGAAACCAAATACACAGGTACAGATAAGGTACCATGTTTCCACGAAAATAAGACAGGGTCTCATTTTCTTTTGACCCCCCAAATAAGGGCTTGGCCTTATTATCGGGGGGGTCTTATTATTTTGGGGGTGGAGGCGGTAAGCCTGGGACTGGATGTCCCGTTGCTGCCGTCACCTCCCCTCCCCATTCTTTGCATTGGCCGCTGCCCTGACGTCTCCCGCCACCGCTGCTTCCTCGTGGAGCAGGACTCTGCAAGGCTTGTGCCATTGCATGCATGACCTGCAGCACCGCCACGAGCTTCATCTGACGTCCTGCCACTCACAGCTGTGCCAGTATGTTGAACCTCGCGGCTGTGCTGCAGTTCCTGCATGCAATGACACAAGCCTTCCAGAGTCCTGCTCTACGAGGCGGTGGCAGCGGAAGCGGTGGGACGAGTCTCACAAAGACTCGTTTCTGGCAGGTGGGGCGGGGGAGAAGTGAGACGCGTGGAGCGAGACGTGGCTCCCCTTGCTGTCTCTTCTCCCCCCACCCCTCGGGCTTTTCAGGACATGTGATAATATAAACCACCCCCGCAAAATAACCCCACCACCACCAACTACGCGCCCCACTCCCCCTGCCGGACATTACAGAGCTCCTACCCCTCACTTAGCCACCCGCCCCCATCCACTCCCTTTAGGGTACAACTTGGGGATGTTAGGTGGAGTGGGCAAGAAGCATCTCGCTTCTCCCCCGCCCCACCTGCTACCCCTCGCAATAAAGAGACTGTGGGGAAGGGAAGCAGCCAGACTGCTGTTGCCATTGGGGTGGGACGGGACGTGTTGGGCAGCGAGACAGGCATCTTACCTTTCCAGCACCATCACGTTCCTTGCCTTTCTGTCCAGGGAGACACGTTGTAGAAAAATCATTCTCATGAGTTTAGCCAAACTCCTTGAACTCGTGAGAAAGTTTTTTCTACGTGTCTCTTTGGACAGAAAGGCAAGGAACGTGATGGTGCTGGAAAGGTAAGACGCATGTCTCGCGGCCCAATACAGCCCATCCCAATGGCAACAGCAGCCTGGCTGCTTCCCTTCCCCACTGTTTCTTTATTGAGAGGGGTGGCAGGTGGGGCAGGGGAGAAGTGAGACGCTTCTCGCCTGCCCCACCTGCCACCCCCAAATTGCACCCTAAAGGGGACGGGTGGGGGCGGGTGGCTAAGTGAGGGGCAGGAGCTCTGTAATGCCCGGCAGGGGGAGTGGGGCACGTAGTTGGTGGGGGGGGGGTATTTTGCAGGGGTGGTTTATATTATCACATGTCCTGAAAAGCCCGATTGGCCTTATTTTCAGGACATGTCTTATTTTCGGGAAAACACGGTAGTACATGGCTCAACAGCAGTAACTGTGAGAGGGATCATGGTTGTCCTAGTGGACAACCATTTAAAGTGTGCTGCACCTGCCCAAAAAGCCGATGCAGTCCTAGGCTGTATCAACAGATGGATAAATAGATCATGTGAAGTTTAATACTGTTTTATACTGGTTTGATAAGACAACACTTGGAATACTGCATCCAGTTTTGGTCGCCACCATATAAAAAAGATCTTAAAACTCTAGAAAGAATGAAGAGAAGAGCAACAAAGATAATTGGGGCTGGAAGCTAAAACATGCGATGAACAGTTGTAGGAACTAGGTATGTGTAGTTTAATAAAAAGGAGGGGGACCAATCGGGGAATCTAGCGTTCTAAAGAACCATCTAGTTCTGCTCTATTTGTGCAAGAGAAACAGCATTCTCTATGAGAGAGGACATCTGCTGCAGCCTACCCAACATGGCTTCTCACCAATGGGTTGGATGGCAACCAGCATAGCCACAGGGGACACTGGCTATCAACTGAGAGAGTTTGGTTTAGCTTCATTAACCACAGCCTTCCATGGAACGAAAGATGCTGTAGAGCAGGGGTGTCAAACTCAAGGCCCGGGGGCCGGATCTGACCAGCAGGGTGCTTAGATCTGGCCTATGGGGCCACCCTGGAAACAGCAAAGGACTGGCCCACAGTGCCTCTACCAGTGAAAAGGGGCTCCCGAGCTTCGTTTTCTTTGGCAGAGCGCTTGGGTCACCACAGGCACCCTCGACACAAGTGACGAGAAGCTGGCCACACACACCCTGCCCCCCCAGGTCACATCTGTCACAAGTTAAAAACCTGAGAGTCACAAGTTAAAAACCTGAGAATCACATCGCGTTACCTGAAATCTGGCTTGTACATATTTGGATTGGACCTTGGCTAATTCTTGCTTCGTGGATTACTTTTTGCTACTGGACCGGACTGAGGATAAACTCTCTCTTGCTTACTGTGAGTGAAAACTGACTTGGCAGGCATTTCGCAGTTTACTGCCAAAACTCTTATCTGCAAGGGATTCTAGTCTGATTGCATAATAAAATCTTGGCGGGCGTGCCTGGTTATGTGTTTGCCTGTGTAGGGAAGGGGGGACAGAACAGGCTACAGCATAGGCATTTTTGCTGGGCTCAGTGAACCTTGCATCATTGCTGCCTTCATCTCCCTATTATCCAAGCCCCACAATCTTTGCAACAGTTGAGCTCAAACTTAAACACTGACAATATTGAAGTTGTTAAAAAATAAACAAGCATGGATTACGGCTTTGGAAGACCCTACAGGTACAGAGTAGTTTCCTGCAAATAACAGTACAGGCCTTCCCAGCTTGCTCCCAATCTCCATATTCTTGCTACCCTGTTTTCTTCCCTGGGCACCTGAAGTTTGGCGTGTTCCTTCAGCAGTCTGTCGTATTCGGCTGTCAATCCTTCAGCCTGTTTGCGCATAGCCAATGCCTCGTTGTCTGCCTTGCTCAGGGCTGGGTGAAAAAGAGAGAAAAAGGACCACATCAGTACAGTTTCAGCATCCTCACACATCTAGTTATTAGAGCAATCACAAGGCAAGGGTGCAATTGAATCTCTCACTGAAAATAGGTCATTCCATATCACAGCTTCTCTCCTCCCAAATCAAAAAAACACAACAGCCTGCCTCTTCTATTATCGGCTTCCAAAAAAACCACCTCTTTCAATTTTCGCAAAACTCCTACAAGTAAAGGATTCAGGTGACTAGTTGTGCCCAGCTATTCAGGTGGCTACTAGTTTGCACCAACTTATTATTTAATGGAAGTGTCACAGCCAATTGACTTGTCTTTGATTGAGGGCTGCAGAGCTGAGATAATTACATAAGGTTAGTTAATTAGCTAGAATATTTCTTTCCTGGTGATTTTATTCTGAATCAGCAATAGATTGGGAGTTAACACTTCCATCAAAAATCAAGATGACTTTTGAAAACAATTACAGTGAGGTAAAGTTTGTGAACCCATAATACTCTCTTTAACCTTAGAATACTTCATCTACAATGTGATCAACTTCATCTAAATTCTACAATAGACTCTGGTTATATAAAACACACACTAACAAATGACCTAGTATGCCATGTTTTTACTGAACACACTGAGGCAACATTCACTGTCTTTGTTGTAAAAAGTATGTGAACACCTAGGACAGTGAGGTCTCTTAAGAGGGAAAGTTTTAATCAATGAGAGGATTTGAGGGTCCCTCTACTATAAAAATAAACCCAAAGATAATCATCAAAGTCTACGCTTCATGGAACAAGCTGTGAAATGAATTCTGCACATTTTACAAAAGGAACTGAGATGCTTAGGAGGTTGAAGAGAGACTATAAAATCATTTTCAAAGACTTCTGTCTCAATCAGCCCGTGGCAAAGCAGATATTATACTGAAAAATGGGGAAAATGCAACATTACTGTCACTCTTCCCAGGATTGATCTTTCAACAAAAATCGTGACAAAAGCAAGGCAAGCAATATTCCAGAACATCAAAAAGGTAATGGCTAAAAACCTGTAGCCAGTTTTGTATTGTCCAATGTCAATGAGTCTTCCGCATGGAAAACATTAAGAGTGATTGGCATGGGAGAACACCAAACAGAAAGAGTGTCTACCAAAGACTACCTGGATGATTCTATTAAAACTATGTTCTGTGGAAACATGACATGAAAATGGAACTTATTAGTGTTAACGAGAAACATTATGTTTGGAAAAATCAAATACTGCATTCCAGAAAAAGAATCTCATCTCAACTATAAAACAGGGTGGTTTTCACATCATGTTTGAATCTATTTTGCAAACTGTCCAGATCCTGAGGCTATAATACTTGAGGAAACAATTACTGCTAAAATTCTCATGTCTATCATCTTTAACTGGGCAAAATGGTGCATGATAGGATAACAATTTTCGGACACAAGTACCTCAAATGGGCTAACTTACAGAATGTGTCTAAAATCCAGGAGCCATAACTCCTATAAGATTGAAATTTGGCAAATTTCAAATTTCATTCTAGCCCTCTGGAAGTTGAGTAGACCTGCCCCTCTTTTGACACTCGAGATCAGGTGGACCTGCCATAGTCCTCTGGAGGTTAGGAAGACTGGTCCCACAATCAATTGTTGTAATTAAGCTGGCTGGAAGTTGGAAGTCATTCCTGATCACTGTTTTTTTGGCCATGGTCATTCTGTTTCTGTTTAGGTAAGGAAATATCTCTGAAACAATGATCCTAGATCCTAGATTCTAGATTCTAAATTGTACCAGCAATTCTACAGTGAAATATCAGAGCATTCATCCATGAGGTGATGCTTAAACGAATATAGGTCAATAATTCCAACCACACAAATAAATTTACAAAAGAATGGCTGAAGTAGAAGAATTTTTATATTTTGAGACCTTAAGTCAAGGACAATTCAAAAATATCAATGAGTTGAAGCACTTTATAAAGAGGAATAGACCAAAATATTTCCAAATGAATGTGCAGGAGTGAGCAACAAGTACAGGAAACACTTAGTTGAACTAGTCTTAAAGTTTTTTCATATTTTTTCCTAACACAGTGAACGATAGCCTAGTTGACAGGGTGCACTGTTCTGCCTATTGCTTGTTAAAAGCTTTATAAAACTTTATAATTTTTTTGTACATTAATAGGCTGTAGATGAAGTTAAGATTATACTGTAGGTCATAATACTGCAGGATTATGGATAGTTCTAAATTGCTCACAAACTTTGTTTCACCATTGAACTATTGTGGAAATCTGAAATAAGCAGGCAAATTGTAATTTTCAAAATGAGGCAAGAAAGCGTTACTATTTTGATTATTTCAAGATTTTTCTTTGTTTTTTGTTATATGAGATGGGAGCCAAAAGAGTGGAAAATAATGTAAACCATGACAATTGCTAATATGAACCAAGGAGCGGCTGTTCTACCAAATAATACTTCTTATAACATACTTGATAGAAAGTACAAAGCATACATATCTCTCTTAATCCAACATGCTTTGTGTGTATAGTTAAGATGAAAGCTATTCCATATCTCCCTTTTAGGAAGGAGGTTAGAAGTAAAATAAGATTATGAATCAGCCCTGTTCAGATTTTCAATTTTGCACAGTACAGTAAACAATGGAAGTAGATCTCTCCAATTTCTTCACTTTTTTTTGTTTTTCTGCAATATTCAGACCAGTCTCTAGCTTTTTGATAAAGTTTGTATTGTGTTTCTGTTTTTGTTTTTCTGTTTTTGCTTGATGGTTAATATATTTGTTTGTTGCATCTTACCCAGAATCCTCTGAAATGGAGTAGTTTGTAAGAACTGTTAAATAAACATCTAAGTTAAATTGCTATGAAGGAGGTGAAAGATTAAATCCTAGTGAAGCCTTCAGCAATTCAATGCCTTCCAGATAGGCTGGACTACAAGTTCCAGAATTCCCAACCACAAAGCTAAGATTACACTGGCTAGGAATTTTGGGAATTCACCTGCCAATGATCTGTAGAGGAGTGAGAAAATACTGTAATTTGAATGAGATGTTTGAAATGGAGCTTTTCTAGTTTGGGCCATGATTGGAAACCAGCTCTTCTGAACAGTTCCAAGATCAGAATGCATCACAGTACCAAGGACAAGCATTGGGAAAATTTGCTACTCAACTGTCATTTTTATGGGTTCTCATCTTCTTGCAGTTGATGAAGGGAACAATATTAGATGAATTAAATTACTTAAAAGTATGCGCCCTTGCAACTCAACCCAACCCAACATGTCTTCCTTTTAACTTCTACAAAGACTTTCAAAGCAGTATAACTCCCCTTTTATTGCAAGTGCTAACAAGAATGGAGGGTTTTTATACCCACTACTTCATTTCAAACTCAAATCGTGACATCACCCACATAGTAGCTAAATTTGTCACTGCAGCTGTTAAAAGTAGGCAACAGTTAACTTGATAACGTCTTTGGACCATTTCATTTCTCTTTCTCCTCCTCTCATATAGCCCTAAAATATTACTGTATTATCAAAAACAACCAAGTGTAGGTACTAACTGAGAATGAGCAATTTTACTCAAAGCCAGTTTGGCCAGAAAAACCCCCACCAAAAACCTTTTTGAAAGACTGGAAACCTCGCATGGGCTTTTTGTTGAAAGAAGACGGGATTGAACTGATGATTTGGGGATTAAAAAGGGTTAAAGGGAAGGGAATTATATGATAAAAGGAAAAAAAGGGAGAAGTAAGCAAGTAAGATAACTGTTGGATGGAAAGAAGGGGCAGAAATAATTCTACATTTTTAATTTTTTTTCTTTTAATTTTTCTTACTTAACAGTGAAACATTTCTTGCAATTCTCATTTGCCTTATCTATTTTAAATAGGGCATGGTATTCTTATCCGCTATTTTGGATTTTTCTCCTTTTTCTTCTGTGTAAATTACTTGTACCCTACTTGTACCCCCCTCCCCATCCCACACTGTAATATTGTTAAGAATTGTAAATTCATCTGGTCATTGATTTGACCAGATTCAAAATTCAAAAAGGATTTGAATTTGAATATTTATAGAGAGAGAGCCGAAGGCAGCAGACATTGTACTCCCTCCTATTTTCTCCCAAACAACCCTGTGAAGTAGAGGTTTTTTGTTTGTTTTGTTTTTATTGAATTTATATACCGCCCTACTCCTGAAGGACTCAGGGCGGTGAACAGCCACAAAATAAAACACATAAATACAAAAATTTAAAATAGAATAAAAGCGAATTAAATAATTTGGCTGAGATAAATTTAAAATACCCAATAATTTAAAAAACAGATTAAAGTTTACATTTAACAGGGGAAAAAGATTTAGGTTGGGTTAAGAGAGAACGAATGGCCCAAAGTAACCAAGTGAGCTTATGAGGCTGAGAGCAGACAAACACCTGTGTCTCCCTGCTCCTGGAACAACACCTGCCCCACTAGGCCACACTGGTGCCTGTGAGAAATTAGTCCACTATCCCACCCTTTAAGACCCAGAACTGCCTGTGCATATGGGGCAGCGCTTTGCAGGGGACAAAGTCTCTGAATGGGCCTGCCAAATTATGAAGCTTTTTGGCCTCTTAACGACTGAGCCCTAGCTGAGGAATCAGCACCAGGTGGAAAGCATGCTACCCTCTTTGACAGCTATAAAAGGCGATGCTGGAAAAAGAGAGATGCCACTTCACCCGGGCAGACACAAGCAGCTGTTCCACTTTACTACTAGATCACCCTGCATCCTAAAAATAATGCAAAAAAAAAAAAAAAGCACGCCCTTCTGGAAGACCTCCTGAATGCTCCTTGTGGCTACAACACAGCAATCTGGTACTATCCATCTGCCTGGCCACTATGCCATTTGATCAGTTGGGGCAGAGGGAAGAATACTCCGAAGCGTTATACAAACCCACTCAGGACTGCAAAGGTCAGTTGCCACCCAGAACTTCTCAGTTCCAGGATTCCTCTAGGGCTGATGTCAACCCCTTCAATTTGCCATCCCTGTATATGGGATCCAGAGGAGCTGCTCAATTGATACTGCAATGGAGAAGAGTAGTCACATGTCAGGGAGGAGCAGGGGGTAGGGAATGACATACTATAGCTCTCCAAGGTTTGTAGACCACCTGTCTCCAACTTCCCTAGGGTGGGAGAACGGTTATGTATGTATGTATGCATGTATATATTTTATTTATTTTAATTCGTATGTCAAATTTAGAAACCACCCATCTCACAAAGCAACTCTAGGCGGTGTACAATGATGGGTGTATTAATGAGCAGTTGGTGTTGCGAGCTACCCAGATGAACACCGCAATGAATGCCTTGTGCAGGTCTACAGTATCACAAACAGACCCTCTGAAATACTTCTATGCGTTTAGTGTTCAGGACATTGTTTGTGGGAAGCAACAACTGAGTTAGAAAGCCACCATTGTTGGTCTTTGAAGCAGGTGTCCTTATTATCAAGAGGGAACTCTCCTGTTATCTCCCCTTCTCTTTCTGACATTCAGTACTTGCACTGTATTATATTTCTGCAAGCATGCCCAGCTCCATGGGAATGTCTTTATTAATTATCTGGGGTTTTCTCAGAAGAATGTAAACTGAAGACTTCAGCAAAATGGTGTCATTGTCCTTGAATATGGATGTACAACTAAATATGCACAAGAGAATAATCATAATAAGATAAGCAGGATCGGAGGGGGAAAAATAGCCTGGCAGTAGGATGAAGGCACTCATGAGCCCTCTTTTTTGTGGCCAAAACACTTTCAAATCACAATTACCAGAAGTGAGTGGCTTACTCTGCCACACAAATATATTTACCATAAGCTCCATGATAGAATTAGTAACATTTTAATAATTTAAGTGAAGGAGAGACCAATTCTCTCAAAAAGAAAAACTAGGCAAAAAAAAAAAAAAAAAGGAGGAGGGGGAGGAGGAATATCTTGGACATAGTCTCATGTGTCATATACCACAGTCTGCATTTATTGCTAAGACTGACATCACGTTTAGCACTTGCCAATTGAAAAGTTGCCCTTCCTTGGTCTAGAAAAGAACAGAAACAGAAGCAGCCCTCCCCACGTAGCTGTTGCGTTCTTGCAAATTTTGTTTCTGCAGGAAAGGTTGTGCTCCCAAGTTCTATTCAATTGTGTTCCACAGTTCAGGTTCTTTCAGCCGAAATGTGTGGCCTTGCATGGATCAGTGTGAACAAAGGAAGTTACATCATCTTAAGCCAGAGATCAGCTGGGGAAGAGGAAGAAGGAACTGAACAAACTACTTGCGGGAAGTGGCATATTGTTTTTAGGCAAGTGAGCTTGAAAAAGCTCGAGTTTCTTGCCAACGCTGAAAGAAAAATGACCATAAAGAGCTGGAAGGAGATATCTCACAAAGTGATCTCTGCCCTGAGGGTCAATTTAATCAGAAAGCAATTAATTTTACAACTGGACAGAACCTGCAGGCCAAGAGAAATGCTAACCACATGACTCCAGAGAAAGAAAGTGTGTGTACAAACAAATGCCCCAGGATTGGCTCACTGATTCCCAAAGCTGGATGCCAAGTGGATTATTTAAAGCCAACAGGAGGAACAAGACTGTACATGAGGAAGGCACATGGGTATACAGTTCTAGTTATAAATAGATACTATATCACCCCTTCAGTAGTTTCCAACCTTAAGAGCCAACTGTGCAAAATTTGGAGTAGGGGACAGAGAGAAAACAAGAAAGTTGCTCAAGCAAGTTATTCTTTCTTCCTCTAAATTGCTGGGAAATGGCATTTGTCGTGTAAAAGTATATTAGCTTCGGGGTGATCTTCGTGAGCCCTTTCATGCCTGAAGCTTCCCTTCTCACCTTTTTTGGTAGAGGTCAAGTCATCCTGTAGTTTCTTGACTTCAGCCTGCAGAGTTCGGTTTTCTTCCTCCGTCCCAATGCTTTTGATGTCCAGGTCAGCCACTTCTACCCCTGCCAGCTTCAGTTCCTGCAAGTAAAAGGAGGAGCGATACTGAACTGGTGGACGGTGTGAATAAGTTGGGAGAAAGGAGCTCTGACCATCTGAAATTAGGTTCGCCAAGAGAGAAGTCTCCTGACCTTTCCTGTAACCATTTGGGCTGTTGCTTATGTGCAGGAGAACCCAGAATTCAGAGGAATCCGGTCTCTCCCAAAATAGCAGAATCACAACTACTGTCTTACCCAACCCTCAGACTCGCGTGCTGTTCCATATCTTTTTCCTGAGGCCCCCAGAAACGGTACCAATCTAATTCAACAGTATGCATCACGTAATGTATAGTTACCTGCGTTTGGTTTGCCCAATGGAAGTACATCTGCATTACATGCTTCCAAACAGGTGTGACACCGGAACAAAATCCTACTCTCCTCCCACCCAAAATCACAGTAGAAATTACTACTAATACCATGAACTACAATCACTGACTGGACACACAATGCCTCCCTCACCGCCACACCCTCGATCTCTTCTGATCAGAATTCTTGCCAGTCCCTCTTCAGATATAGCAGATGCCCTCAGAGGCCACGGGTAGATAAATCGTTACGATAAAGCAGTAATTCTGGAAAGCTATGAATAGATTCCATCAGAGGTTTTGCAAGACAAGGACAAGAATGTACAGCTAGGTGGTATCTTTTTGTACTCTCGGCCAAAAGAGCTATTGCAGGGAGTACAAAGGGACAGTAATTGAACTTACGGCAAATTGCTTGGGGAAAGAAGCACTTGAGTGCCCAGCCTGTCTCTAAGTGTGACTCCGACAAAGTTCATTTCGGGAGGCACTCAAGTTGTCACAGCACAGGCAATCCTCGACTTTCGACTACAATCGAGCCCAAAATTTCTGTTGTTAAGCGAGACATTGGTTAAGTGAGTTTTATCCCATTTTATGGCCATTCTTGCCACAGTGGTTAAGTGAATCACTGCAGTTGTTGAGTTAGTAACACAGTTATTAAGTGAATTTAGCTTCCCCCACTGACTGAGTCACTGACTTGTGACTGAGGTCGCAAAAGGTACGACATGATCCCAGGACACTGGGATCGTCATAAATACGAACCAGTTGCCAAGTGTCTGCATTTTGATCACATGATCGTGAGGATACTGCAATGGTCGTAAGTGTGAAAAAAGGCCATAGGTCACTTTTTCACTGCTGTTGTAACTTTGAATGATCACTAAATGGAACTGTTATAAGTTGAGGACTACCCGTACTTCATGTGCATAGTACTACTTAGTCATCCTTAAGGTCCTGTTCAAAGCAGACTTTCCTAACACTTGTAACCCTGTTACACACCGGCACCTGATGCAATGGAAATAATGATGTCTGGCATTTTTGTGGCAAGAGAAGACACAAAAGGTAAATCAAGGTAAATCAATCAGATTCTCAAGGTACGCCACCACTGTTTGCAATGGCACATACAGAACCTCTGGCAAGGCTCAGCTTTCTTTCCAATTAACCCTGTTCCTCCATACTCCAATCATAAATCTGGCCATCTGCCCCTGGACTTGCTACCCATGGGATTTGTATAAACCTGACTGGGGCCTGCTTGGGAAGGGTGAAGATTATAGGGTTGGATGCACATCAGTCATCTAAGCAAGTTGTTTTCATAAGGTTTTGTTTTTTTTAACTAGGTGCCTATTTGAGGGTTTATATTCATTTGCATTAATTGATCTCAAAACAGAATACACTGTTAATTATCTCTAACTGCCTGCAAAATCTGCAAAAAGAGAAGAGGGCTGTTGTCCACGCTTGTTCTAGAGCAGTGTTTCTCAACACTGCTCTAGAACAAGTGTGGACAACAGTCCTCTTCTTCTTCTTTTTTTTCCTCAACCTTGGCAACATTTAAGACGTGTGGATTTCAACTCCCCAAGTGCCCCAGCCAGCATAATTGAAGTGGAAGAGCATTTGGTGCAGAAGAAAAGTGAATTTTCAAGAAGAAAGAATGATTAACGTGGACGGTGAAATTAATGGAGTTGGCGGAGCAGGTGAAATTGTCTGCTTTGATTAAAGAAAGCAGCCTTTAGCTTGTTTTCAAGCCTTTTTGCTTGAAACAGAAAGAAATGAAATTTTAACCCTGGGTTTTGATGATTAGGCTTTTTCATCATGATAGTAGCACCGTTTGTTATGGCTTGTTCTAGTTCAAAGGCTCATCGATATTTAGTTGTTTGTCTGTACTGAAGAAAGGTGGAAGTTCCTTTTCCGCTTTTGGCCTGCACTCCCCAGTTTTACTTTTTTTTTTGCCCATTACCTTTCCCATTTTCTTTTAAATTATTTTTTCTTCGCTTTTTTGAATGTTATTTTTTTTATTTAATAAAGGTTTTTTGTGGGGGGGGGGAACAAGACAGACTGGCTAATGGAGAGGGTTGGATGAGCCATGGTTCAGTTTCTGTGAGCAGCAGCATACTCATAAAGGCACAGGCAGAAGTGAAAGCTGAATTTTTGCAATGCTGTGCGCAGAAAAAAATGTCATATAAAATTATCACCAGAGTTTCACACTCCTATGGAATGTCCTGATTCTGCTTATATCTTTTGTCCTTTACTTCCAAGAGCCTGGCATTCCTCCCCCTCCATTACTAAAGTGCAAGTCATGGCAAATAACTGATGGATTTCAGCCAATTTTTCTACTAGCCATTTCCCCAGCATACTTGATAGCTACTAAAAACTACTCTTCCCCACAGGTGTTCCAGCAAAAATGTATTGCATAAACAAATTTTATGCGGCAACTTCCAAAAACCCCCAAAAACAAACCCTCACTCTTTTTTCAGTATCTTATAAATTACAAAAGAATTTCATTTTGCGTAGGATAAAATTATTCATACAAGAGCCATTTGGAATAGACTAAATGTCCAAATAAGCCAGCTGTTTTGCACATCATTTGTGGCAAAAATAATTAAAGAAATGATAAATTATTTTTTAAATAAATAATTCTTTTTTTCTACCATGATTAACCAGATACTACCAGTATTAGGAAAGCAGGACAGGAGGGCAATAGCCTTCCAGTGGAGTTCTCCAGATTACTCTGACTTGGAAACAACATATAGCTATCGGGATCTGTAGCTACTATTAGCATTTTATCCATCTGCTCCAAAGTTTATCCTGTGTATTTTGCATTAACATTAGTTCAAGCCGGCCTATACAAATTACTACATAGTCCTCACAGAACAACCTGCCTAGTAATCTAGAAGCCAAGTAATCTAGAAAAGAAAGGGGAAATATTTTTAAAATTGCTTGTCCTTAGGCAAGATTTAGTTGCCTTATATGCATGGTTTCCAGAAATGTGGTGGCAGAAACTCTATCCCAGTTCTTAATATTTTGAAGAAATACAACTCCCATCTATTTCTCAAGTCAAAGAAAGCTAGGGGCCTAGCTTTCAGGTCAGCCTCTCTTCCATCCTATCTTACCCCTCTCCCATTTGGGTTGCAACAAGGCCTGCTTCTAGAGCAGTCAAACTCAATTTTATTGAGAGCCACATCAGGGCTCTGGTTGAACTCGGGGGGCGGGGGGCATGGCCAACTGGGTGGGTATGGCCAGCTTGATGCCACTCCCCAAACTGCTGGCATGTTTCCTCTTTGCACTGGGTAGACTAGGCCAAAGCCATGATGGCCCAATTTTTCCTCTTTGCACTGGGTAGACCAGGCCAAAGTGATGTGGGCCGGCCCCTTACATTTTCCAGGATGGCCCCATGGGCCGCATCCGACCACATTTCAGGCTGAATCCGGCCCCCAAGCCTTGAGTTTGACACCCCTGTTCTAGAGGGAACATCAAAGCAAAACTACCTTGACCAATGCATGTAATCCTCGAAGAAAATAGTGCACATGTAGCTGAGAAAACCTCAAAACAATCTTCACAAGCGAGATTCCTCCCCAACCAAATATGGTTTCTTGAGAACATAAACTAGCATTTCCTTCACAAGGCCTCCAACTTATTTATTTTTCCATGCAAAAGTGTTTCCTACAATGTAGGGGGGAGGCAATATGAAAAAGACAAGGAAATATGGAGTTGGGGCTTTACTTTCTCAGAATCTATGAAGGAAGAGCCAGCCGGGTGACTTTGGGCCAGTCAATCTCTCTCAGCCCAACTCAGCTTACAGGGTTGTTGTTGTGGGGAAAATAGAAAGAGGAAGGAGCATTAACATATGTTTGCCGCCTTGAGTTGTTTATAAAAATAATCAAGGCGGGATATAAAATAAACGCCAACTAAGCAACACTCACTTGGGGTGCACAGCCAGGTGTGCCGGAGAGATTCTTTCATCCCTTGGCTCCACCATCACTAACATCATCTTCTGCACCCACATAATAAGAACAGGCAATGCAAGCAAAACACCTTCCCACGTTCATCAACTCTTCCGCAGCACAATCCATTTTCCCATATGAGGAACTGGGAGTCTTTGTGGAGGACTGAACCAATAGGGCTGTGAAGGTACGTAGGCATACATGCAGGTGCATTATGTAAATTAAAAACAACAGCAGCAGCAAACACCTTCAAATTAAAAGCAACGCAGTTGTATTGTGTGCAGGGCGTACATTTATTTACATTTGATTTCTAATTTCCAATTGGCCTCAGGTGGGCCAGATAGGAAAGGCCAAAGGAATGGATGTGGCCCGGGGCCCATAAAATGCCTGGGTGTGGTCTAGGGACAACCCTTTTTTTCTTGTGATCAATCTGACATAGAAAAACACAAGGCAACGCTCCAAAGGATACTATGTGAAAATGGGAACGTTCAATAAGATAGTCAGAAGAGCATAACGTCTCTGGTCCAGGCCAAGTAAAAGCAGTGGTGAAATCCAATTTTTTTTACTACTGGTTCTGTAGGCATGGCTTGGTAGGTGTGGTGTGGCTTGGCAGGGAAAGGATACTGCAAAATCCCCATTCCCTCCCCACTCCTGGGGGAAGGATATTGCAAAATCTCCATTCCCACCCCACTCTGGGGCCAGCCAGAGGTGGCATTTGCCGGTTCTCCAAACTACTCAAAATTTCCGCTACTGGTTCTCCAGAATCTGTCAAAACCTGCTGGATTTCACCCCTGAAGTAAAGGGAACAGATGTGAGAAAAGAGCAATTAAACAACTTCTACCTGGATCCCAAATGGTGATTTCAACCCTGTAAGACAAAATCTATCTGAAGGTTTTAGAAAAGACAACATTTGCCAGGAGGGAAAGGGAACAGAAGAGAATAAGCCAATGTCCCACTGTTATCTTTAACTTTGCCAATCTGAAACATAAGGAAGAATTTGCAATAATCACCAACCTTGAACAACATCTGTATGCAGTTATATCTTGTTTATAACTACACTTTATCTTTACATATTTACAGCCACAATGTTCAAAGCCTCTTGTTATCCAGGGAGGTCAAGGCTATCAGCTATGGATGTCATTTTAATTAACTTTATAAAAAAATAAATAATCCTGCCATGTTGAAAGACTGTGCCCTTGCAGCAACTAGAGATATTAGGCTAGGCTGCCCCCTTGTGGTTTTTATCCACACACAATTTGAATATACTGAAATTTTAAAGGGTGGGCGAGTTGATTTTGAGTAGATACTAAAGGGAGAATGAGTACCTCAAGGGAAAATACACAGATCATGGAGTCCAGAATTCTACTAATTCTTCCATTAAGCCCGAAACTAATATTGTTGTCCATCCTAAAGCAAAAACTTTCATTTTTATAGAAGGTTGAAATAGAAATGCCAGGTTGAGGGGAACAACTGGGCAATAATACCTTAGGAAATACAGCTACAGCCAATTCCTAGTGAGTCTAACACGCTTGGAAAGGGCATGGCGACCACTTGGCAGAGCTCAAATGTTTCTTTATTATTTTATCCACGTAGGGGGAAGGGGAATCAAAGCTTTGCAGCTGGATTTCAAAGCTTGTCTTCTTTAGCAACTTTAGCAACCACCTTTCCTTGGCCTGGTGCCATCTAAATTTGTTTGATACAGAAAACAGATTACTGGCATTTTTCTTTCTGTGCAGGCTACAGAGTAACCTGTTGATCAAGGAAGACCATTCGCTGCTGTAGCGATATTCCAAATCAGGGAGAGCTCAGCATAATTCAGAAGCTTACATGATAAAAAAACCAAGAGGCTCTGTAAGAGGCTGCAGTTACCTGCAAGTCATAAGGATTTGCAGCCACATCTATAAAGGAAGGAGCAGAACGATGCAGCTGTTTCCCCGGGTCAAATTAGTATCAAGCAAGTGAAAAAGAGCCACCAGTCACTTGACTGGTCACCAGTTTAAGATTTCTAAAGATTTTTTTTTTTACATTTTAAGATTGTTAAAAAAAAAGTGATAGAAATAGCAAACTGATCCTCACTATCCAGAGTCTATCCGTACCTCTGCTATTACTGTAAAGCAGTTTCCCAATCTTAGCAACTTTAACATGGGTGGAGTTCAACTCCCAGAATTCCCTAGCCAGCAAGGTTAGCTAGGGAATTATGGGAGATGAAGTCCACTCATCTTAAAGCTACAGGGCTGGGAAATACTGCTATAAAGAATGAGAGTTCAAAAAATAACTACTCTTAAGGTTCAATCCTCATCACTCCTCTAACCCCAACAAGAGTTTCCACTGCCCACAGACTCTGCTCCGCTGGGAAACACAGGACTCCCAGCATAAACAAAACTCAACAGTTTTGTCTCCCCTTTTCCCTCCCTAAAATTTAATCGGCTCCAGATATTGGAGTTTTAGCTCCGAGAATTCTCAGCACTGGCCATGGAGAAAGCTGCCTTGAACTTCACTTCTTTGTTGGGAGACACAGCCTTTCAAACCTTAACTACAATTGTAAAAAGACAGAGGTGCTTGCTTTTCTTGGCTGCCTTGTCTTACAGGTGACACCATGCAATTCTATGGACACATGCATGCAAAAAAAAAAAAGATTTTTGTAATGTGCTCCACTGCCATCTGCCCAGAAGAAAAAGCACTCCCGAAAGAACAAAGTAGGCAATTGGGACAAGATGCATTTTGATAATTAGAACTGGAAGGAGGAATCCGAAAACCAGGCTGCAGAGCCAAGAGTGGCTCTATCCTCTCTCCAGTGAATCACTTTATACCTGGATGCAAAGAGTCAGCAAAGTCACTGCCGGCCAACCGTTGCTTTTCTGCTTCCATTGGAGCAGAATCAGAATCGCAAAGAGATCATGGCTAATTGATAGGCACATACTCTGGCAGGCTCGGTCCCCAGAGCCTCTGGTTCAAAAGAATGATTGGAAGCAGATTCTCTTAAAGCTGTAACCCATCAAGGCAGATTACATCCCCCTCTTCCACCGCAGTCATTTTTCCTCCCATGTATCTTCTGATTATTATTTTTTTATGTACAACAATGTAAAGAGTGAAATGGGTTCTAGTTTCTTAGCCGCTCAGGCAACACCGTCTTTAACCCTTGTTTTTAAAAAAATACTCCCATTTTCCCATTTAAGGGTCCCCATGGGAAGAGAGACTGCCATGCCAGGAGCTCTGCGTGCTTGACATTTGCCTCTGCGGCAATCACAAGAGTCAGATCGCCCACAGTGTATTCTTGGAAGGAAAAAGGACAGAGGTCCCTAGCCAGCGATTAACCCCAGTGCTGAGGTTAGGGCCATAAAAAGGGACAGAAAGACGCTTAGCCTGATAGGATTACAATGGCAAGCAGAAAGTGAGCCAATAAATCAATCTCAGTCGGGGCAAGATCCCTGCATGCCACTTGCTGCCCAATAGGAGCACCACATCTGCATTTCCTGGCCTAACCTCTTTTAAATTGTTTTAAAATTTTAAATTTTAAATTGGGTTTTATAATTGTGGTTTTAAATTGTTTTCTGGGCCATAGTATTTAATATATTTTTAAATGTTTTTAATGTTTGTATTACATGTATCTTATCTTGGCTGTTCACAGCCCTGAGTCCTTCGGGAGTAGGGCGGTATATAAATTTTAATAATAATAATAATTATTATTATTATTATTATTATTATTATTATTATTATTATTATTATTTCCTCAGTGCAGAAAGCCTCCCAGGCGGAGCATGCTCAACCCCCTCCCCCCGTGAAATGGGGGGGGAACCATCTCAAGGGAATTTCTACAAGCAACCAGAATCAGAATCACCCATGCAGATTTAGCTTTCTGAGATCTAAAAACTCAAACTGTTCCCAAACAGCAACACATTTGCAACAGAGGCATGAGAATTGTGACGAATCCATGCATGTCCATTTTTAAAACTGATTTTAAAAAGTTCATCCAGCACTGAAGTACAGCAATGGAGTGTTTGCCCACCAGTAAACTAAATATTTCAAAGGCCTGGCTAAGTGTCTATGGAGAGCTTCGGTCATCCAGGTCATGGTTGTCCCAATGGTGCTTTTTCAAAAGACAATGGGACTTTCTGGTTTTTCTTTGAAGACGTTGTAGACATCCTCATGACTACAAAAATGCAAGTGTGGTGCTGCTCCTGGGGCAGCAAGTGGCATACAGGAATCTTGCCCTGCCTGAGCGAGCCTGAAGTCAGAACTGAAGAAGCCTCTTGGATGAGAAGCGAAATGTCTTCAAGGAAAAACAAAATTTTGAGAAAGCATCTTTGGGAAAAGCCTGGCTAGATCTGAGCAAGTCTATCATATTCAAATCCCTAATGTGTACATATTAAAAGAGTATAATATAGTGTGATCTCAAAAATCATGATAAAACGTACCCAATTATAAACAAAACAGTTCCAAAAGTATATGACCATATTGCTCAAAGGCTACACAGATTTTTACTTATACATACATGCCTCTGTATACATACATGTATCTGTGTGTATATATTTGTTGTTCAAAAACAAAAATACTTCAAGCAACCACATCCAAAACTACGTAAGTCTTTGTTTATCATGATCTATCATTTATATAAACTATATTCATGTTTTCTATATCAACTACCTTTCCTATCTGCCCAATTCTTACCTCATTATTCCATAAAGCACAACATGAAAATTAAAAGCAATAATCTCTACGTATTTTGATGCGTTAGCATCCAAGTACCACACTTCCAGTGTGTAATGAGCTAGTTAATGAATGGAAATGCTTGAGAGAGCTTCCTCTACTCATTAAAACACATTTCCAATGTTTGTTTTATCCACTTGTCAAGTTGTCAATTCATACCAGATTCCAATCTCAAGAGAAAAAGGGATGAATTATATAGTTGCATTGTAATTGCACCATATATTTGAACATGGAGAATTTCTTCACACTTTTATCTAAAAAGGCTTTGCTTTTCCCTTTCATTTTTTTGATAAGCCATTAGGGATGACAAAGGTCTCCAAATTCTACCATGACAACTGTTCCAGCATGAATGATTCAATCCACAAGTCAAATACAGCATCAGAAGATCACTGTGACTGGAAAGTTACAAGAGCTCTTTTTCCAGAAAGCAAGAATGAGGGCCAGCCTACTAATCACTAAGCATTTAGACAAGTGAAAAAAAAAAGTACATAATATGTCCTTTGTAATATCTGAGTTGATGCCCCAATTAAATTATCGCCTTCTGTCACCAATAACCTCCCACAGACCAGTACGCTCCCATAGAGAGGGACTTCTCAGGGTACCATCGGTCAAACAGTGTCGGCTGGCGGCCCCCAGGGGGAGAGCCTTCTCTGTGGGAGCACCTACCATCTGGAATGAGCTGCCCTCAGAGATTCGGATAATCTCGGATCTTCGTACATTCTGCCGTGCCCTCAAAACATTTCTTTTCAAGCAGGCCAGCCTGACCTAACCTCGTCTAAAAACTACTTTAAATTTTATATTCTGAATCTGCCCCAGAAACTTGAAATGATCTAATTCAATACTATATCCGAACATAACTATTTAATTATATTTTAAATCGGTTTTTTCAATTCCTTTATTACATGTATATTTCATTCAACTGTACACCGCCCTGAGTCCTTCGGGAGTAGGGCGGTATATAAATTTATTTATTTATTTATTTATTTATTAAATAAATAAATAAATCTATCTATTTGTGATACATGTTTTTTATTTCATTTTTAAATTGATTTGTGCAGTGTTCCATCCTAGACTGCTCCTAGAGGAATAGTAGTCTTATTCTTAAGAACTAAATATCGTATTTTTTGGAGTATAAGACGCACCAGAGTATAAGACGCAGCTTAGTTTTGGGGGAGGAAAATAGGGGGGAAAAAATCTGCCTACCAGGTATTCATCTGGTTGGCGTCCTTAGTCTGGTCAGCTTCAGCACATTAGTTTCCTGGTTTTTTTATCCCCTGCTTGGGGATAAAAAACAGCTTCTAAGGCACAGCTAAGAGGAAGCAGCAATGAGAAAAGCAGGCAAAGCACGGGGAGATCACTTCACTTGGCTAGTGCGTTAGGGCTAAAAAAAAGCTTCAAAAAAGCTACATTTGGAGTATAAGATGCACCCAAATTTTCAGCCTCTTTTAGGGGGGAAAAAGGTGCATCTTATACTCCAAAAAATACGATAATACTATAACGTAATAAAGAGACGATTGCGGTATCAAAAATGGGATGATGCTCATGTCATATGACCAAGCCACGTAGGCTCCTGCCTTTCTTCTGTTCAGTTCTCAGGACCTCACAGCCATACCTTTTTCAGCTTGTCATTCTCCTCCATATATTTCTTGGCGGCGTCGCTTGCCCCTTCTGCCTGCTTCTTGAAGGCTTCATTAGAGGCCAGGGTGGTAGCATGCTGAGAAATTAGGGTAATCAGTCGTCTCAGGAGGCTGTAAAGATAAAGCAAGGCTCGGTTAAACCCGAGGCTCTCATCTTGACTTGATACAACAGAGAAGAAATATTAGATCCATTTCGAACCTTTTCCTAAACGTGCAATTGTTATGTGAGTTATAGAACTACCTTCGGATTGCAAACTAAAAATGACAATTCTCAATAGGTCAGGGTTCTCAAACTCGGGGCCCGTGGGCTGAATCCAGGCATGGGGTATTTAGATCTGGCCCCCGGGGCCACCTTGGAAACAGCAAAGGACCGGCCTGCAGTGCCTCCGCTAGTGAAAATGGAGCTCGGGAGGGCCGCACATGGCCCTCCCGAGCTCCGTTTTCACTGGCAGAGGGTTGCAGGAGGCCATCGCAGCCGAAAACGGAGCTCAGGAGCCACACACCCCCCCCAGGTCAAAAACAACCCTGATGCGGCCCTCAATGAAATAGAGTTTGACACCCCTGGCCTAGACTCTTGCCTGCTACTTGGAACTAAGTCAACGATTCCTTAAGAGTTTTGCTAGTCATAAAAAGCCCTGGCTGGTGGGTAAGTGGCCTATCTGATGAGATAATGATTTCAAACCTCAGCTTAGTCAACCTGCTCGGAAAGCTGTTGCCTTGACTGCCAATTTCCAACACTGAAACGTTTCTCAAGACAGGCGCTGTATTGAAAGAACAGGAAATGAGGAGCAAGATGTTGCCTTGATCAACATCGTATAATTTTAGATCTGAATTCAGTCCTGTATCCTTGAAGTGTACATTATCCCCAGTCAGAATAAAATGGGCGCATTGCATATATAAATAAGACAAAAGAGCTTCCTGGATGTATTTCTGGAGGGGAACTGAGGACAAAATGAAATAATACAGGAAATGACAAGTACCACACTCCAGGAGTCACTAGAAAGGCTGCTGACAATTGGATTCCTGTTCACTAAGCAGAGAAGCAGGTAATCACAGCTAGGGACCATATTTCCCAAACTTATGTGATAAGCTTGCCTTGCACTGGATCTGGCTTCATCATATTCAGTTCTCATCACCCTTAGCCTACGGTGAAAACACCGATTTTCTATCCTTTCCAGACCTATGTGGAAATATCAGAATTGGCCTGATGTATCCTCTTCGCACTGGGTAGACTGGGCCAAAGCGATGTGGGTAGACTGGGCCAAAGCTACACAGGCCAGGCCTTTACATTTTTCAGGATGGCCCTGCGGGCCGGATCCGGCCAATGGGCCTTGAGTTTGACACCCCTGGACTAAGGTAACCAAAGTGAGTAACACGCATCAAAGATAATGGGAAGTCTCAACCAAAGTGCTACTTTAAGAAAGGACAGCACCAAACGGATGCAAGAGCAACTCTATTGGACCAATGCTACCAGTTATTCACACTTTGCTTACCTTGATACAGTTGCTGATTAGCATCTCATCCAAGAAATCTGAAAAGCCCCCCAGTTTTGGCAACTCAATAGGCAATTTCTCTGACCTTCCCGGCAGTTAAGTTTACTGTCCTAGTTCTTCCCCTTTAATCAGGATTTGCTTCCAGCTGTAAAATACCTTTCATCCAAGGAATACACAATGGTATGCATGGTTTTTGCCACTCTCCACATATTTTATCCTCATGAAACCCCTGAAAAGTAAATTATGTTGAGAGATAGTAACTGTGATAAGTTTTATGGCTGAGTAGGGATTTGAACTTCAGAAAGAACAAAGTCCTCTAGCTGAAAAACAAGAGGAAATGCAATGAAGAATAACCGAGTACCTAGAATAGAGAAAAATAACAGAGTAAGGTTGCCTGCATTAAAGACTGTAAGACAGAAATAACTAGCACAAGCATTAAAAGATGCCAATACTGCAATATCAAAGATAAGCTCATTGCAAGAATCAAAGCAATTGATGTACGGCACAGCTGCCGTTATAACTGAAGATCTTGTATGCAAAATTAACAAGCAAGAAAAAAGCCAAACAGTGTACCACCAAAATGGAAGATCAAACTAGCAAATGAGATCAGATGTAAGCAAGCGAGAACAGATAAAAGAAGACCAAAAATATCTGATGAAGAAACATTACTTGAAGATAAGAGGAGATCAAGGAAGCACTGGAAATAACAAAGCAGCAAATAACAGCTATAGCCAAGGAAGTCGACAGATATGAAGCTCGAATTACGCATTATAGGCAGAATCTCCAATTTTAGTAGAATCAGGAATGTTTTTACTAATCCATCAAAAAGAGAGTGTGCAATGAACCTGACATAAAAAGAAACAATGCAATTCTTGGCACAACTATGGGACAACCCAAAGAAATACAACAAGAAAGCAGTTTGGATAAGGGAGGTGGAAAGGGGGGTGGGGGAAGAAGTCGAAATGAAAGAACTTGTAATAAAAGCAGAAATAGTGAAGAAAAGGACACGGAAGATCAAGAATTTGTCAGCCCCAGGTGAAGACAAACTACATCATGGTTTTTGGTTGAAACATCTGACCAGTCTGCACCCACTCATTGACAAGTAGTTTAACAACATATAGTAAGGGGGGTAAAATTGAAGATTGGTTAACATCTGGCAAAACCTACCTGATAATGAAAGATCCAACAAAAGGGGCAGCACCTCACAACTACAAGCCAATTACCTGCTTTCCAACAACTTGCAAATTGTTAGCTTGTGTAGTAGCTGATGTAGTCCAACAGCATCTACAGTTGAAAACAAACTCATTCCATCTGCACAGAAACTGCCCAAACAGCAAGGAGACAAAGAATCAGCTATTAAGGCTATCAAACTTCATGAACATTTGCCAGGCTATTCCGCCTCCTTTATATGGACGATCTGAAGCTGTATGGAACTGCACCATCTGAAATTGAATCACTGCTCAACGCTATTCAAATACACAACCAAGATATTGCAATGCAGTTTGGACTGGACAAAAATGCCACACTTGCCATACAAGTGGGGAAAAGTAGTGAAAACTGAAAGAATCAAGATGCCCTATGGAAATAATATCAAGAGTCGGGATGAAGAGCAATACAACTACCTGGACATCCTTCAAGCTGACATCACCAAGCACATTGAAGTTAAGGGGGTTAGCAGTGGATACATCAGATGAGTGAAGAAAATCTCAGAAATCTAAACCCAGTGAAGGAAATATCATCAAGGTAATTAACATCTGGGCAATTCCAGTCATGAGATACATAGCTGGAATAGTGGAAATGGACCTGAAGTAGAAGCTCTGGATAGGAATATCAGAAAAATAATGACAATGAATCATGCCCTTCATCCACACAGCGACGTTGACAAACTCTACTTACCAAGGACAATAGTGTTGCAAGTACACCAGACAGTTGAAGAAGAACAAAAAAGCACTGGAAAGAATGGAATGGAATGGAATGGAATGGAATGGAATGGAATGGAATGGAATGGAATGGAATGGAATGGAATGGAATAGAATAGAATAGAATAGAATAGAATAGAACAGAACAGAATTTTTTATTGGCCGAGTGTGATTGGACACACAAGGAATTTGTCTTGGTGCATATGCTCTCAGTGTACATAAAAGAAAAGATACGTTCATCAAGAATCAAAAGGTACAACACTTAATGATAGTCATAGGGAACAAATAAGCAATCAAATCATATTAGGAAACAGTCAATATAAATCGTAAGGATACCAGCAACAAGGTTACAGTCACACAGTCATTATGTGGGAGGAGATGGGAACGATGAGAAGATTAATAGTAGTGCAGACTAATAGTGGTGAAGGACAGTGAAGAAGATGTACTGAACATTACTGACTACCAAAATCATCAAACTGGCCTACAAGAAAGACCAAATGAAGAAAAAGAGACATGGAATGGCAAAATATTACACCGCCCATACATAAAAAACTAGTAGGCAAAGAATATAATAACAATATTTAGCAATGGCTAAAAGTAGGAAAACTGAAAAAAAGAACCAGAGGGGCTATTTTTAGTTACACAAGATCAAGTCTTATGAACTAATGCATATACAGCCAGAATTGAGAAGAATGTTAACAGGCAGCAAATGCCACTCTGCAAAGAACCTGAAGAAACAGTGGGCCACCTATTTAGCTGGTGCAGGAAGATCACACAGATTAATTATAAACAAGGCCATGACAAAGTAGCAACAATGGTGCATTGGAATATGTGCAAGAAGTACCTCTTGCCTGCAAGCAAAAACTGGCAGGATCACAACACAGACCAAGAAATAGAAAACGAAGACACTAAAGTGCCCTGGGACTTTAGAATTCAAACAGACAAGCATCGGCCACACAACACCTCAGATTTAACAACTGTTGATAAGAAAGAAAAAAAGCTTGGACAGCGCACACTGCAATACTGGAAACAGCAGACTAGAAGAGAAAAAAATGGAGAAAATCCAAAAATATAAAGACCTGTAAATTGAAGTAGTACAATGTTGGCAAAGGAAACCAAAGATAGTACCAATAGGGATAGGTGTCTTGGGTGAAATTCCTGAGGTAATTCAACCTCAACACCATCAGCATGGACAAAATCACCATCACTCTGGTTCCTGTGCTTGTTTGTTTTTTTATTGTTCTAAATGTTGCTTTATCTTTGGATTGTAAGCCAACCAGAGTTTGGCATTAAGATGGGTGACTATACAAATGTTTTGAAGGAATGAATGAAAATAGATACCAGATGTAGGCCCAACCAGCCAAGACAGAGTGTGATAAGCGAGCAGCCCAACACTCACAATCTGTTTTTAGAACAGC
This sequence comes from Ptyas mucosa, assembly GCA_012654045.1. NCBI lineage: Eukaryota > Metazoa > Chordata > Lepidosauria > Squamata > Colubridae > Ptyas > Ptyas mucosa. Next base: position 7,993,446 of record WNWU01000054.1, read on the forward strand.
TTCTCTCTAAGAAAGGAGGAGGGGGGGAGGAGAGGCTTTTTGATGGTCCTGTGGACTCATGAAAAGGCCAAGAGTAAAAAACAGGCAGAATGAATCCTGTTGTCCCTCAATAATTATTCTGAAGAGACCTGACACTTTTCCTTGCAACAAAAAGAGATTGGCACAGAGCAGAGAAGACGTGTCCAGTGTAACAGCTGGTATCAAGATGGAAAAGTTTGCTTCTTTGGCCAGAAACACAGCAAAGAAATGGGATTCATAGCTAGGACTTCCCTTTTTTTCCATCCCAAATGCATAATCTGGAAGATCCTCTTTGAATGCAACTGCTGCATTCAACACTGCATTCAGGCTGATTTACATGCCACAGGCATTATTAGCAACCTTACTAAGGGGTCTCTCCAAGCCAAAAGCAGCTGCTAATTAAACCCAAGAATTGGGCAGGCAGCTTCCCAAATGGACATAGGGATTTTAAAGACGCGATTTCCTGATTCACTTGGGTTATGAACAGCAGCTATTATGGTAGCAAGGCCGCAAGAGCACAAATGGCAAAAGTCGTTGCTTTTCTGAAACAAGGGTGGTGGTGAAGAAAACTCTTTAGGATTTGAAATCTCATTTACACAATGCTTCTTGTCAAAGGCAATTTGTATAAATTGACCAGACCCAAGGCTAGGAAGGTGCTATCTATATTCCAAGTCACCTAATCACATATATGCAATGTTATGGTTACTACCAAGAGAAAACATTCAACATCCTGGTTGATTCAGCTCAGAAATCTGGTTTCCTGACTAAAGAAATCTTTGAAGAGTGGGAGGGAGAGAAAGGGGGAGGGGGGAAAGAGAGGGGGGAGGGAGGGGGAGAGAGAGAGAGGGAGATATGTGGTGTTCTAGTCTGCCACCTTGTGGCTTAATGGCCAAACTTCCACAGCTATTTCATGCAAAGAACTGCAATTATCAGAACACCAAGAGGGAACATGGGAGGGGGGGGGGTTGATTGCAAATGTCTTCCAGGTAAGGTTACATGAGGAGTTACCATCTGCTCTCTTCCCCTACCAGGACAATGTGGCAAATACTATAATACCGTCCTGCAACAGTCATGTTTTTGTCATTCTGCACAACGTAAGTCTTTGAATGGCATGATGGGGACCACACGTCCTCTAGCACCGGATTAAATTTAAGTAAGGCAATTCCATTCACTTTTAATTTTTAATAATTTTTAAGTTTCTAATGTTTCCCAATGTATCATACCAAAAAAGATTCCAATAGTAGCTTCGTAAGGCCTATGTGCCTACACCCAAGGTTTTCAGACTACATGAAAATACAGAACTCCAGAAAAAATAACTACAGGCAGTCCTCAACTTATGACCTCAATCGAGACTGAATCTTCTGTCACTAAGCAAGGCAGTCAAATAAGCACCCATTTTATGTTTTTTTTTTTGCTATACAGGTAGTCCTCGACTTACAACAGTTCATTTAGTGACCAATCGAAGTTACAACAGCACTGAAAAAAGTGACATGACTGTTTTCCGCACTTACAACCTTTACAGCATCGCCATGGTCACGTGATCAAAATTCAGATGCTTGGCAACTCACTCATATTTATGACGGTTTCAATATCCCAGGGTCATGCAATCCCCTTTTGCGACCTCCTGACAAGCAAAGTCAATGAGGAATTCAGATTCACTTAACAATCAGTTTATTAACTTAACAAATGCAATAATTCATTGAACAACAGTGGCAAGAAAAGTTGTAGAATGGAGCAAAACTCACTTAACAAATTTCTCACTTAGCAACATAAATTTTGGGCTCGATTGTGGTTGTAAGTTGAGAACGACCTGTAGTTGTTTGACAAATCACCACGGTCATTAAACGAATCATGCAGTCATTAAGAGAAACGGTCTTCCCCCATTAACTTTGTCAGAAGTTGTCTGGGAAGATCACACCCACATGACTCTGATTGATATGTATTTACCATTGGAGTTTACAAACTCCAATGGTGAATACATATCAGATGCCAACTGCCTACATGACCATGGAGATGCTGCAACAGTCTTTTAAGTGCAGGGTGGCAAGTACTTTTTAAACGCCACTGTAATTTCAAAAGAGTTACTAAAGAAATAATAAGTCAAGGGCTACCTGTATGAATCCATTCTAATTCTAAAAGTCTGTAGACATTCTCAGTCATCCAAGGTCATGGTTGTCCCAAAGGTGCTTTTTCAGGAGGCTACTGAGCTTTGTTTTTTTTTTTCTTTGAAGACGTTTCACTTTTCATCTTCCGCTCCACTGTCCTGTCAGAGCTGAAAAAGCTTCTTGGATGAAAAGTGAAACGTCAAAAAAAAAAAAAAGCAAGAAAGTCCAGTAGCCTCCTGAAAAAGCACCTTTGGGTCTTCCCATGACCGGCAGCAAGTTTCCATACTACCAGAATGGCTTTGGTGACAGAATGTACTATTTGAAGCAGGCTTTATTTAGTCTATTTTAACTTTTAACTGGAAGAGTTCCAAGCCTGACCACTAAGCAGCCGGTCGTAAACTGAGGACTACCTGTACAGTAAATTTAAAGGCAAAGACACCTAAGTATTTATAATCTGATTTACTCTGCAATAATTCTTATTTATAGCCCTCCTTTTTTTTATTAATAACTCAAGGCGGCGAATATATTTGAAATCACGGGCCAAATTCTATTTAAATTATTTTAAAGAGTCTTAACTTTTGTATTCAATGGTTTTTAGTTTGGCTGTACACCGCCCTGAGTCCTGAAGGAGAAAGGCGGTATAGAAATTTAAGCAAACAAATAAATAAATACACAATACCCCTTCCTACTCTTTATTTTCCCCACAATAACCATCTTGTGAGGTGAGCTGGATTGAGAGTGACTGGTCCAAGGTCACCTAATCAGCCCCAGAATATGCAATATATACATTTATTTTTTTAAAAAAAAACACCTATCGCATAATGTCCCATGAAACTGCAAATTTAACTCGGCAGCATGAAGTAGGCCAATAGCCTTCCAAGGCGACTCTGACATCAGCCTTACATAAGGGCAAGCAATCTTTTTGCTATCATGGACATTATTGCATTATTTTAATATTGTTTTTCAAACCGAAGGTAACATTCCATGTGGGGGGAGGGGGGGGAGAGTTTTACAAAAGATAGCACACTTCCACCCATTTGTTCCCTGAATCTTGTATATTTTAAATGCTTGGAAACATGCATAGAATGAATCGAGTATGAACCAAACCAGAGTTGGTTTTGGCAGAAATTATTTGGGGAAGTAAGAATAGCAATAGGAAAACCCTAAGACAGCAGCTGAAGGGAAGAAGGGAGTGAAGATAGTGGGAAGAGCAGGTGAATCAGGGGGCGGGGGGGGGTATGCTTGGCAGCTGTTCCAGACACTGGAGATCAATGCAATAAAGAACAGGTGCAAAGGCCATATATCAGGGATGTCGAACTCACAATGACACATTGTCATCATGTGACGTATCAAAACTTTTTTCCCCTTCGCTAAACCGGGGCTGGGCGTGGCCAGCACCTGATGCATCCAGCCCGCGAGTTTGACACCCCTGCCATATATGGACAGCAGCCAAGAGAATAGAAAGGCTGGGAACACTGCAGGGGGTGGGGGTGGGTGCTGTTGCTGGTGGGATACATGTGCTAATGGGAAGAAGAGAATACAGATGGGGAGCATGGGTCAGGACAATGGGCCATGCTAAGAGAACAATGCAAGCTGCAGTTAAGGTGGAACATGATGAGGATATACTGTCCTGGAAACTGAGCGAAGGAGAGAAAGGGGGGCAATGCTCATTAGCCTTGACCTACTTGCCCTTAAAATTCCTCTAGGACCTTCTAGATTTTGTTTCATCCAAAACATGGAACCGCCCCATTTTGAGTTCTGTTTCTGCCGCATGATGACCAATCCCAAATGGTTCAGCAAAACTGCCAAAATGCAATGGTTTGCTTGTCGTTTGAAAGAAAACATGTTTCCCATTTGTGCATACTCCGAAGACCAGATGCCTTTCCCACGAACCTCTTTCTACCCTCTGGAAGAACAAGGATTCCAAATAAAGTTTCTTTGGCAGCCTTCATGAATGGCCAAGTCATCTGAGATTGATAGGATTTATAGCATCTGCAGGACTGACCCTACTAACAAAAAGCCGATCTTAGGAATGATACCAATAGCAATAGCACGTAGACTTATATACCACTTTACAGTGCTTTTACAGCCCTCTCTAAATGGTTTACAGAATCGGCATATAGCCCCCAACAATCTGGGTCCTCATTTTACCCACCTCGGAAGGATGGAAGGCTGAGTCAACTTTGAGCCTGGTGAGATTTGAACTGCCAAATCGCAGGCAGCCGGCAGTCAGCAGAAGTAGCCTGCAGTACTGCACTCTCACCACTGCGCCACCTAGATAACTAAATGTATTGCAATGTTAATGGCAGCATGTTTTACAGACACGTATTTCCAATTCTCCTCCAATTCCTTCCTGCTAAAAGCATTGCTACAGCCAAATAATCCAGATTCTTCAATCTTGTCTAATTTAATGTATTGGATATTAGCAACCACTAGCTAGTATGCTGGCTGGGTAATGATGGCTCCAAATATCTGAGAACTGCAAGAATGTGAAATGAATTAATTTCAACAGTGCTCCTTTTTGGTACTCACAAGGCCATCAATAATGAAAAGCCAGCAATATACAGGTTTCTTTGGGCCCGGAAGAGCTTCATATGAAAATGCTCCACAGCCCCAGGATTGTTCTGCAGGTTCACTTTCTCTGTCACATCATCGTATTTCCGGATCTCACGGATGGCATCTGCAAGTCATTGAGAAACAATCAAAGCTCTGAATACATACATTTACAAATTCCAGCCAGTTTGCAGAAACATAGCCCAATATCCCTCGTGGCTTTATATGTGTGATTATTTATTATTAAGAACATCTCAGACAAATACTCAATATAAATACCACAAAATAGGATACCCAACAGAGCCAGTTCACCAGCAGAGCAGATTTACCTCAAACATGTTCCTAAGTTACTAGTTGGGATCCCACGAACACCACCCAATGGAACTGAGCTGCAGAGGTCAGCTAATGCTAAACTACTATCATTTCCTCCAAAATATTTGCTCCTAGGCCCAAGAAATTAATCTCAGTAGTGAGGCAAACTAGTTGTACTTATTGCCACTTTTTATTATTCTTTGACTGTAAATCACAGTTAAGAACATAATTATAGTCTTTCTAATTGCTGTTAGTTTTCTGAATTGAGACAGAACCTCACGGCCTTCCTGCAGAGATTACCTCACACCACTCTGCAAGCGGGCACCATTCTCGCATTTCTTAAAGGGGAGCCTCCTCAAAAGGGGATCTCCTTAAAGGATTGCAAGAAAAACACCTGCTTTCAGAATGTTGCATAGCAGCCTCTGGAGAAGGCCAAGCCTCACACTGGCTGGGTGCATCTGTCAAAAGATGCAGAAAAACAGAAAGCTTGCATACTCTAGGCCCCGGAGCCATCCAAGGCCTCCCATGCATGGCTGAGTAATAAGTAAGCTAAAGGGTCCAGGGTCGTAACAGCTTCACACACCCCACTAAGCTCGGGAACTGGCTAGCACATAGCGGTTTCCACATGCCAGAGGCTCTGACTCTTCCTTGCTCTCCAAGGAAACTCGCCACTCTATTTAACAACTGCAATTGCATGCTCCAGGACTGCAGTTGTTGAATGGAATACCGTGTTTTCCCAAAAATAAGACCTTGTCTTATATTTTTTTGAACCCTGAAATAAGCGCTTGGCCATATTGCCATGTGCACAAAAGCCCGATTGGGCTTATTATCAGGGGATGTTTTATTTTGGGGGAAACAGGGTAGTCATATGACATCTCACTTAGTGACCACTTCACCCAGTGACTGAGATTCCAGGTGTAACTGTGGTCTTAAGTCAAGGATTACCTGTACTGCAGCAAGTTATTATCCTTGTGAATTTTTGAAGGAAGTTTAAAGTCTATTATGACTTCAATCTTTGTTGTGTTTCGACATAATCTTAGGGTTCTGTTTAGTACAGAGCAGCACACTGGCCGTTGCGCTTTATTCTTTCACTTTCAGTGAGAGATTCCTTAAAGTCTCCCTCATTTTTAATGTTCTGAGCAGCAGCATATCTGAGGCGGTGATTGTTTCCCCCAGCAATCTTATTTCTATTTCTTCTAGATTTTCTCATGTTGATTTTGCATGTAATTAAATCAACTGATAGTAATCAAGCTTGGAACACTCCTTTTTCCAATTCTGAACCGTTTAACTGATCTGTATTTCATTCTAATTGATGTTTCCTAGTCATGAAATAAATTCTTCAATAGGCAAATGGGATGACTTAATACCGGTAGTCCTCGACTTACAATTCATTTCATGACCGTTTATAAAGTTACGACGGCACTGAAAAAAGTGATTTATGATCGTTTTTCACACTTACGACCTTTGTAGCATCCCCATGATAACATGATCAAAATTCAGATGCTTGACAATTATTTCATACTTATGACTATTATGATCACATACCCAAGGTCATGTGATCGTTTGCAACCTTTTGATAAGCAAAATCAAAGGGAAAGCCAGATTCACTTAATTCACTTATTATTATTAACTTATCAACTGCAGGGATTCACTTAACAAGAGGCAAGAGGTCATAAAATGGGGCAAAACTCACTTAACAAATGTCTCACTTAACAACAGAAATTTTGGGCTCAATTGTCGTAAGTCAAGGACTACCTGTATATCTGAGAAACCATCTCACCCCAATGGGACTAGCCCGCCCCACTCAAGATAGCAGAAAAGGCCTGCAACGGATCCCGTCTGCTAAGGAATTCTAGTGGGCAGGACCAAAGAAAAAGCCTTTTCCGCTGTGGTCCTGTGCCTGTGGAACACTCTACCACTGGAGGTCAAGACTGGTCCCATTCTTTTGGCCTTTCAGAAGGGTATTAAAACTTGGGTTTGCTGTTTGACTTGGGGCCCCGTGTGTGTGCGCACTCACAACGAGAGGTGGTTGATGGGGTAAGAAGCCCTCATCCCTGTGCCATCCATCTCTTAATATTGGTTTTTTGCATAGTTTTAATCTTTTAATTATTTTTCTACTTGTCTTGTTATAATTTGTTAGGAATAGCCTTATAGGTGAGATAGGAAACATAAAAATTTAATAAAAAATAAAAATAAATAAATTACTCATGTTTTTAAGAGTTAGCTCTCCATAATCAAAGCCACAAGCAAACATAAATAAATATCTTTGGTTTTTCATTCTCCAGTGGATATCAGCTATGTGATCTCTGGTGCTTTGCCATTTCTGAATTCACCTTATACATCTTGGTACTTGCTGCATGTACTATTGAAGTACAAACTGCAAAATCTTCAGCATTATTTCAGATGTGAGAGAATTGCAATTGTTCAAGAGTTTGAGCTACTTCCTGCCCAAATTATTTTATAAGATTTAAATTATAATATTTGTATTATTTTGCTGGTATTTAATCAATTGAGAGCAACTTTTTAACTTCACTTCCCAGACTGCCTAGTTCTAATTCAGTGATCTTAATACGCATCATTGATTTGGGGCCATTTTTCTACACTTTTTCATGTATCTACACTGTCTTTCTCTAGTTTAGTAGATCTTTGGCCTTTTCTTGTCTTTTCTCAGCCCATCTTTGCATAAACAGTCCTTTGATTTATGTAACATGCTTAAATAATTCTTTTGTCCTTCCCATTCAGTTGTTAACCTCAATTCATTGGTGTTGTTTATTTAGATGTTATTTTTGGTCTTTTTGTCTGCAACTCAGCAGTTGGGCCAATTCTCCTCAGTTATCTATTGCCCTTTGTTTTCTTTCTACAGCTGTTCGCAACTTATCATCACATAGTCTACGTGTCTTATTTTGATTTTCGCATGTGGCGTATTTTTGTTTCATTGTTAAGGGCATCACACATTTCAATCTTCTGTAGGAGAGCTCTTCAACCGCCACATCATCTGCATCTGTGATTGGAGCACAGAGGCCGCTGTTATTGGCTGATTTGCCTTGGGTTCATTTGAGATCATTTTCTAACGTAGGGGGTACCTGAGCACCGGCTGTGATCCTCTTTTGCTAAACATTGGTGGCTATTCTTTATCTTTTGTGCTTTTCTCATCCACAGCAGAAGATGCAAAGCTTTACTGGTGTGAGGGCAGGCGTTTTCAGTCCATTCGTTTTGCTGATTCCCCAAAACTAATGTTCAGTTTCACATTTCTGCTCTGAGAACAACAAATTGGCCTTGGTTCATGGATCTGACATTCCATGTACCAATGATACATGGGACTTTGGAGCATCAAACTTTCCTTTTGCTTCTGGATAGATCAGTAGTTTAACGTCTTTTCAATCCAGCATCAATATTAGCCATGCTTGCCCTCTGTTCTTCCTCAGTAGCTGGTTGGACACCTTCTATCCAGTGGTGGGCTGCCGGTTGTAACAACCAGTTCGCCCGGAATCAAAAATGTGAGCGTGAGCGGCATCGAAAAACCGGCGATTATATAGGATGTGATAGCGCCAGGGCGGGACCAGCCGCTGGTCGGAACTACCGGTTCATTCAAACCGGCAGCAGCCCACCACTGCTTCTATTCTGAGGGCTTATCTTCCAGCCTATGTTGACTTATGATCATCCATTTGGCTTTCTTGGCAGAAATCTGGGGCTAGATACTTCCTTCCCATTCTTTTTTTTTTTTATTTTCCATAAATATATGCTAGTTTCCAACCGCCTGTATTTTGATCACATGACCTTGGGGATGCTGCAATGATCACAAGTGTGGACCACTGGTCATAAAACACTTTTTTCATTGCCAGTGAACGGTCACTAAATGAATGGTCGTAAGTCAAGGATTACCTGTATGCATATAGGCACACCTTTATGAATAAGTGATATTAATAATACTGTCAGCAGCACTAACCAATTGCATAGACTTCTACTTACCAAGAAACAACAAAACAAGGATGATTATAAGTACGACAAAGAAAGTGTTTCCGTAAATCACAAGGAGCTGCACCAAACGGGACTTGAAGATTTTCTGCCACCTGTAGAAAAATATCCAACATTAAAGGGGGGGAATGCACCCAACGGACTGCAATGCATGTTACAACGTGGCTTAGCAAACGTTTTAGATATTGGCTGCTGCCTCCCAAATAACTTTTAAAAATGACTGAAACCTCATGATTATGACAATTATACTGCCAAGGAAAAAAGAGCAAAGGAGCAGAGGCATAACATGAAACATCATGTGACCCATGCCTGACATATGTCAATTCATCATTTCTGACTCTGGTTGTTAAGCAGGACGACACATGCTTACCATTTGCAACGTTCTGCCAGCTTCTCCATTGACTTCGCTTGTTGGAAGATGGGCGTGAAGGACCCAAATGGCCATCGTGTGATCACAGAACACTATGGCCACCATGAATGCATGCCAACTGCCAAGCACCCAAATTGCGATGTGACCATGGGGACGTTGTGACAGCCATAACTTCAAGGACCAGTTGTCCCCCTTTTTAGTGCAGTTATGACTTTGACCATCACTGAACAAATGGTTAGTAAGTGAGAACTACTTGCACTATGAATTCTTTTAAACTTGTAAGCCACTCATAGTCTTTTCTGAGTAAACAGTTAGTCCTTGACTTAAGACCCATCATTTAGTGACTGTTCAGAGAGTCACAACAGATCCCCCAAAAAGTTATCTACAACCCAGATTTGAAGTTCCAACCATTTCCCCATGGTCATGAGACCGTATTTTGGATGCTTGGCAACGAGCATGGATTTACGGCTATTTGCAGCACCCTGTGGTCACATGACCACAATCTATAGTTTTGCTGGACACTGGCATGTATTTCTGGTTCCCACCAAAAAAAAAAATCCCAGCAACAAGGGTTTGCTTAATACTTGCTGCAAAAAAGATGATAAAATCAGGCACGAGCATGTAATGATCTACTTAATGGCCATCATAGTTTGCAACCATAATTGTGGGATAATTATGGTCTTTCTTAGAGGACTGCCTGTAGCCTCAAAACTTAAGTAGTTAATTAATACAAACTTGAGCAACTCTTTACGTTTAACACACAAGCATGTACAGGCGAATTATCCCAGCCTCCTTCTGATTCTTGGCATTGGTTAAAAATATATTCTCCCGCCTGCTTTCAGGTATTAATTACTCTTACCCATCATCCAAAGATCCTTTTTCAGCATCACTCCCTCTGCAATCCTCTGGAAACCAAGCTGAGTCTTGACCTACATTTTTGCATTTCTCAGCAGCCTAAACCATTCAAAGTTTCAGGGACCCATCCCACACTCACCCTCCTAGCTCCTCACCTTGTTGCTGAGATAAAGGGAATGCAGAGGAGAAACACAAGAAGGACTTCTGCATAGAGAAAAGTGGCCACAGCTGCCCACTGGAGACTCATCATGGAAGTATGGGAAGGAAACGGCTCCAAGAAAAGCTGAGATTCACCGCTAAACAGAACTCTGAGCTGAAAGAAAGGGAGGGGGAAAGGCTATTAGAATACAAAATGTACAATGTGCATATACCACGTTGCTCAGTTTCTGTCTGGGTGTTTTATCCTTGGGGTGGACAAGCTTCTGCCTTAGTGTATTCTTGGGTTTGAAGTGTGCACGTATGTTATGTTGGTTGAAACTCCTCATGAGGTATATGCAGTAGAATGCAGTGAGCCATGTGCAGATCTGTACATTGGGGAAACAAAACAACCACTTCATAAACGCATGGCACAACATAGGAGAACAAACACATCAGGACTAGATTCAGCAGTCCATCTGCATTTAAAAGACATAGGCCGCTCTTTTGAAGACAACAAAGTCCATTCTTTGGACAGAGAGGATCGCTGGTTTGAAAAAGGGCTTAAAGAGGCCATCTATGTCAAAATTGAACACCCACCATCTTTCTCAACAGAGAGGGAGGAATACAACATCATCTATCTCCAATCTACAACACAGTCCTTTCAACAGTTCCAAGAAGGCTCCACACCAATTTGCACCACTCAGGTGACCCTGATGACACAGAAAAACCTCCAGGTGACCTTAACGACCCACTAAAAGAATGCAAATGATGAGCTGCATGCAAGGAGTATAAATCCTTCCATTCCCCACCATCCAATCAGAGCTGAAGAAGCTTCTTGGATGAGAAGTGAAATGTCTTCAAAGAAAAACCAGAAAGTCCAGTTGCCTCCTTGGGACAGTCTGATGACTGTTCAGATATTCCTCTCAGATCAAAGGTAGAAGATGCAAATGCTGTTCCCAGTAATGGCCACTCCCCCCACCACCACCACCTCCTCTTTTCAGCAACAAAGTTCTCCCGGTATCTCTGTGAAGATCAATCTGTCAGATCAAGTTCTCTCTGTAAACCACATGTGACAACGCCTGCCTAACTCTCACCAGGTGGATTCAAATAAGTGTTCCAGAGTGTTACACAGCTTCAGTGCTCCCACACCCCAGATACATTCGTTGCTGCTACTGATGAAATTAAGAAGTTAAAAAAACTCCCAGCAACCCCTGTAAGCGCTACCAATGGAAAGGAATCCTGGGAGATATAGTTCAGCACTATAGGAGAACTGGTTTTCAGTTCCTAAATTATAGTAATTTCTCTGCCTTTTTCCTACAGGTTTAAAATAACTATCAAGAATTAAAAGAATACCAATTTAAGAGATAAAAGAGGTAGCAGAATGCATGCAAAACAAGTTATGAAATCAAAAAATAAACCCCCAGGAAAAAGAAATCTTGTGCCATAATGAAAATAACCTGAGGAGGAACAGAAATCATTTCTTTTGATCCAAGAGAAAGTTGTACACATAGCCTCCTTAAGGTATAACGGCACTTGGCAACCAGTCTGCATTTCCAGTCATTTGAATTATTCCACAGTGACATGATCACCATTTATGATGTTTTTGCCAAAAACTTCAGGGTTGCAGCAAAAATGCCCCATGGCAAATAATGGGTTCCACAAAAAAGGTTATAAAATCAGATCTGGTAACAAGATGACCCGCTTTACAACTCTTACTATTTGCAACTAAAAGGGGCAGGCTCCACTACAGTCATAAGTTGGGGACTACTTGAATAGGATAAGAGTAAGATTTGTGCTTTAAAATTGCTGCTATCCTTCAAGAATTAGGAAAGCAAAAACAGTGCTACTTCTCAGATGGCAAGAATAATTTTTCCACAGTCAGAATACAAGCTTGAATCCAAAGCGGTTACCCCAAACTTTGTGGCTTGATGTAGGCATAAGTCATCATTTGCTTACAATAAATGAATGAAATGGCAGTTTACTTGTATTTCACTAAAAGTAAAGTGTTAACCAGTCACTTTTTTTAAAATAAAGGAAGGCATCCAGAAAGCAGGAAAATAAGGAGGTGGGGGGGGGGGGAAGGGCGGCGAGCAAGAAGAGAGAATGCAGTTGTCAGATCTAAAGGTGCTTTTTCAAAAGTTCAGTTGCCTTTTGAAAAAGCACCTTTGGGACAACCATGACCTGCATGTCTGAGAATCTCCACAAACATGTAGTTGCCATACTATACAGGTCAAAAAGAGGTAAAAAGATGACAGTTCGTGTAAAAAAAGGAAAAAAGTCACAAATAGCCCCTTATGATTAAGCCCTCATAGAGGATTTATCATTCGTTCACATAATGGCCAGTATAGTAAACATCCGTTTCAAAGCAAGCATTCATCGAAAGGCTAGCCATTACTTTTTCTACCTCCCCTCCTACAGGGACTCCCATCTACCCTAATAGTTTCTTTTTTATTTGTTAAGAGTGGGAGAATTCAAAGAAGAATTGAACTCATTCAACTTTGTCATTTTTGAAGAAAACCTAGGAGGCCCACAAAAAGCCCCAAAGCATTCTGGGGATGGTAGTGAGAATGATACTAGAGGCTTTATACACTCCTCTATAGTATGTTAGCTTCCCATTAAATTATCTTTTAAATATAAACAAAGATTGGAAATTGGATAGGTACCAAGGAAGCTATCTGCAGAATTTTTGTACACTTGTATACTTCAACCGAGTCCCAGAATGACCATCTTTTCTATCTGTGCCTAGTGTGTCAGATTCTATCTTCCATGAGTTGAGCACCTTAGGAAGGTAAATAACCCATAATCACAAATATTGAAACACAAAATCTACTAAAGAAAAAGAAAGTAGGAGAGGGAAGACCTCACTGAGAGAACTACATTGTAAAAAATTCAATGCAAAGTCATACATTTGTCCCACAAAATTATGTGCACAAATTCGCTTTCTATTTGTGGATTTAGTAGAAATGTTAATCATGCATCTAAGGACCCTTTCTTACTGACCTCATCAAGAGAAAGCTATCCACACAAAAGTAGCAACTTTGCAAAAAGAATATATGATTATTTGCTATCTTTGTACAGGCTAATGATATTCCTTTTATTCATTTCATAGCTTGGTTTGAAATGAAAATTTATATGGCTGCTGAATTAATTACCAAGTCATCTTATTTGGACTTGTGAGTTTGAAACACAAATGCAAGTAATCCTTGCCTTACAACCAGTCATTTAACAACCCTTCAAAATTATAAGTCTGGAATAGGTGCTTTATAGCCCATAAAGCACACCTGGTTGTTATATTATGCCCCCCCCCCCATCACATTACTGTATTTCAATGGCTTCACAACCAGCTTGACTTTACAACTGGTTGCAGCATCCCACAGCCTTGTGACCATGATTTGCAGTGTGTTTTGCTGGTTTCTGGTAAAAAACAAACATTTGGAGTAATGGGTTTGCACTCATGACCATGTATTTGCTTAATTATGGCAGTGCTTTGCCTAACAATCATTGTAAAAATGTTGTAAAATTTTGTCCAGTCATGTAGGTGCCTTACAACCAGAATGACTTAGGACCCGAAATCTGGTCCAACTGCAGTCATAAGTCGAGGGCTACACCTGTGTGTCTGCTTTTGTGGGCATGTATTTAAGCTAGGTTGTAGAAATCAGCTGAATGGCAGCTCTCCTACATTTACTATAGAGAAGGGGTGTCAAAAAGAGCCCTAGTAGTACAGTGGTCTAAAGCACCCTGTTATTAACACCAGCTGCCTGCAATTATTGCAGGTTCGAATCTCACCAGGCTCAAGGTTGACTCAGCCTTCCATCCTTTCTAAGGTAGGTAAATTGAGGACCCAGTTTGTGGGGGCAATAAGCTGACTTTGTATAAATATACAAAAGTATGAAGGCTATTGCTTAGCGCATTGTAAGGCGCCCTGAGTCTCCGGAGAAAGGCGGCATATAAATCAAATTTAAAAAAAAACAAAAAACTCAAGGGTGTTTAGATCTGGCCCGCGGGACCACACTGGAAACAGTGAAGGACCGGTCTGCAGTGCCTCTTCTAGCAAAAATGGAGCTCAGGGGGACGGCCCGGGAGGCCGCATGCGGTCCCTCCAAGCTCCATTTTCCCTGGCAGAGGGGTGCAGGAAGCTGTCATGGCCAAAAATGGAGTTTGGGGGCCCATTTTCGCTGGCAGAGGGTGCAGGCCATAGGAGTCCCTGAGATGAGTGATGTCACGCTGGCCACGCCCCACCCCAGGGTCAAACACAACCCTGATGCAGCCCTCAATGAAATCAAGTTTGACACCCCGGCTATAGAGCATGAATGCAACAAGCTCACCCACATCCATTTTTTGATCCTCATGCCACCCTAAGTAAACAAGTGCTTGGGGTTTTTGGAGTTTGGGGATAGGCCTTAGGGCAAAATAGATAATGAGGCTTAAGATTTCATCCATTAGGTCCCCCAAAAGTCCTCTTTGGACTGCAGCTCTTAAAAGAGCATGTCCATAAAACTAAAAAACAAAACAAAACACCTTTCAAGTACTAAATTATGCAGTCTCCAAGAAAGATCTGCAAATTGAGCAAGCAGAAAGGGAGATTAAAAGAGCCTATGACTGCCAGGGACAGCTGAAGCATTGCAACACTTGCACAATTCCACTGAAACATTTGGTGCATCAACTGAGAAAAAAAAAAGAGGAAGAAATTTAAATCAGCATGTGTTCCAGGCTGGGAGGCATGCTGTTCTTTCTCTGCACTGCCCATCTACTTTAAAGGAAACACGAGACCTATTTTTCTTTTAAAAAGCTATTTCAGAGACAATTTGACAAGATAAATTCCACCTCTCACACCCCACCCCACCCCCGAGATTGGAAGCCAACTCTTGTTAAAAAGTTACGTGCTAGCCCAAACTTCCCATATAAAGTGAGGACAGGTGAATGCAAACCTCAGGTATTGGCATATGAAACACCTACTTAATTCGATTCCCTAGGATTTTAATATTATGCCAGCGAGAAGTTCGCTTTCTCAAGAGCCCCATGACTGACAGCCAGAACAAGTCAGACTACTACCACCTTTTCGGAATTCTCTTTGGAGAGACGGAGGAGATTGTAAGGCTTACAGGACAGGCCTATGCCTGTTAACACACTCCTTTCGCAAATACGCACCCGCTCCGGCTCCATGGGGCCTCCTCAACGCATCTCACACCCACCCACCCATCCTCTTGTTCGCGCAGACTCCTCCATATTAATGGCCCCTTGCAATATTCGTCCAGCCTATCCTCTCGTTCCTAAAATTTGCACTCAGGAAGGAGGGGGGGGGGGGTAGGCTGCTACCAGGATGAAAAAAGGTGGTGGAGAAAGCAGGTTGCAGGTAAAACAGAATTGCATTCAGGTGTGTTACGGGAAGACGCGGCAGAAACGTGGGGATTTAAAATTAGGGGTGCTTCAATTACTCCTTGCAGAAGAGGCGTCCCGTCTTCCCCCATTCTTTCGAAAGACGGGGAAGAAGAAAGCCATTTAAAGGCGGGAGCGCCTTCTTTTTAACATTAATTTGGCTTTCTTTCCCGAATAACCAGCTTCGCTGTCCCTTTCCTTTCCTTTCCCCGCCCCCCGCCCCCAGTTCTGCGGGAGGGACCCCGATACATACCAGCCAAGCCCCACAAACAGCTCGCGCTCGACCGCAGGCAGAAATAGAGAACGCTCGAAACCACGCCCCCTCCCTTTCGTTGGGCGTGGCCTGGGTGCGCTCTCCGCCCAATCGCGAAGCAGGTTTTCTAAATAGAGACGTAGGGGTGGGGGTGGGTAAAGGCCGAAGTTGCTCCGTCAGGGTCGCAGGCGTGGCTGCGTGTCGCAGTTTTCGACGTGTCTATTTTTTTAAAAAATCGGGGGGGGGGGGAGGAAAGGGAGGGACGCTTCATAGGAAGTATGGGAAAGGTGAAGGAAGTAGCTGTGCTATATGAAATGCGTCGGACTACAGCTCCCATGATCTCTAGCGAGGATGACTCACGGTCCCGCCCTCACGGGGTTTAAAGCAGGGGTTTCCAACCTTGGCCACTTGAAGACTTGTGGACTTCAA
>WNWU01000054.1:8010229-8064997 GCA_012654045.1 Ptyas mucosa
CCAGAATTCCTGAGACAGCTTGGCTGTCTCAGGAATTCTGGGAGTTGAAGTCCACAGGTTGTAAAAGGGCCACATTTGCCCACCCCTGCTTTAAAGTACTTTTAGAGAAACGACTTGTAGAATTGCCAATTCAAGAGCGGCGTTCAGCTACAGCTGAATAGAAGTATGTTGTTTTTTCCTATCTCTGGTTCCTGCCCCCCTGCTCAGAACCAAAATCCCTTTTGACTCTTTAAAGGGACTAACTGGATAATTTCCAAAAATGAGGACGGGAGAAATAATAAAATGGCACATTTTGGCAGTGGTTTGCTCTCCAAGCTTGTTTCCATTTAGTTTCTGAAAGTTTAATTACCAGAAGTAGGATTTTCTTGTCCTATTCTCCTTAGCTTATAAAAAAACCGAGCTACAAATATTTTCTATTATTTCAAAATGGCACATTATTCATATATAGGTCAATAATACCTTGCATGTCTATTTCCATAATATGGATGGGTGGGGTGGGATTACTTAATTATGCTTGAGGTCTCAGTATGATGGTTACAAGTGTCTCCTGTGTTAAACAGATGCTATTCTTTTAAAGACCAAAAGGGTTTTCTTTTCTGAGAAGCAATTACAGTCCCCCGCCCCCTGTCAAATTGGCACTGGAAGTTAAATTGTGCAGCTCTAATTTATTAATGTATTTACAAGTAGAATGTTGACAAAGAGGCCAGATTGCTAGAGGTTGTTCAATGAAAGAGACTTCAGGTTCCTGTTTGCAGCAGATGGCAGCACTCAACATAAGTTCAAAAGGAACAGAAACAGATTCACAACAATGTTTTCTTCAATGGGAGGCTGGAATGAGCTGTAGAAGCCAAGTCACATGTTGAAGACTCTAATATCGGTAGGAACTATAAGTATCTTTGGGAAGAGATGAGCACTTCTGTGTCTAGTATATAACACATGGATAATAGTGCCTCATGCTCTGCCCTCTTCCATTGGCATCATAACAACCAATTTTAGATATACAGTGGGAAAGCCCATATAGTGTTCAAGATTAGAACCGGGGAGACCTAATTGTAGCCCACCCTCAGCCACTGGATGTTTTGGGGACTGATATTCTCTCTTAGTGTGTCCTACCTTGCAGGGTTATCCCTGTAGGGAAAAGTACAAAAAATAACTATACACTTCAATTCTTGCAAGAAAGCTGGGTTATAAATCTAAAAGTAAAAACAGCTCCAGGAACTGCAGCTTGAGGGCAACAGTTGCTATAGCCTGCATAATCGCTTAGCTTTTAGATGATGCTGTATCAAATAGTATCAGGGTAACCAAGCTTGGCAATCACTCAATTTAAAAACACACCTGGAAAAAAACAAGCGGTCTATGTATTCATAGATAAAATATTAATCAGGCTGTGATTTCTTGGCAAACCTATTGGCGAGTCTTTCTTCAAAACTATTTTGCCCTCTGGCTTTTGTTATATAAGGATCCTAAGTATATAATAGCCTAAGTATCGATACTACTATTTGATGAAATACATTGAGTTATGAAATCCCTTTTTTGGAGCCAGAAAAACACCAACAGCTGTGTTGTAAATGATATATTAAAATACAGTATCAGGAATCACTACATACTTTGAAATAACAGATTTTTCTCCTGGATTTTGTAGTGAGATGAATGAGATGGCTTCAGAACGGTGCTGCTCATATGAGTTTTAATGGGCTGTTATTTGTTCCTCAGATTCCACAGTGATAACAATCAAAATAGATTCTACTTTTAATCTCTTTTAATACGTTTTGAACTCTCCGATTCATTTAGACAAATTATTCCTAAAGCTTTTGGAAGCTGCATCTTGCAAATAACTGAGTCAGCCACCAGCACTCAATCAACAACAACAGAAAAAAACCATTCCTCCCACACAAGTTTCCTTTTTGTGTCCCTTCTTGTAGCTCTGATGAAGTCACACCTTCATTGTGGTTGTTCAGACGATATTTGAGTCTCGGTGTAGGGACAATAACAGTTTCTGCCTTCTGTTAACTCTACATGGGTTCGATGTAGTAGCTGCATTTCTCCAATCTTGCAGCGTAGTAGTGGAGATAGAATGGAGACAACTAGCACGAACACATCCTGATTACCACGCCGTTTGTCTAACGCGATCCTGCAAGTAAATTGTCTTTATTCACAGACGCGTTACATACAGATAAACACTTGACCCAATGATACGGTGTTATAGCTACAGTCATCTGATAACGTGCCTCTCCATTTCAGTTTATTATTAGGAGGGGTGGAAGCCCCTTGCGGTAATAGCAATTCCAAAGCAAACATATTCATTTGCAAAGCTACTATAGCACATTGATTTTTTTGAAGGGATGGGCTATATCCAAGGCTATATCCAAGGCTTTGGAGAAGCGGACTTAAGAGGGACAGTAAGGACAAGGATAGCAACGGGAGCGCTTTTGAAACCCGGCGTGTTTTGGGGCTTTTCTCAGAACGAAAGAGGAGTTCGTAGAAGTAAAAACCTCCTCCTTCCCGGCCTCGCCCTCTACCGGCCACCTGTAGAAACGTCCTCCCTATTTCGTCCTCTCTATGGTCTGAGGGATGGCCTGCCTTCAGTTCCCTCCCCCTCTTGTCACTCCGAGGGTTGGGCGTTGTGGATTGAGAGCCGACTCCCGGCTTGCGAGTCAGCCCCGCTACAGTTGGCCGGAGGAAGCTGCCTTCTTGCTGGGAGAGGAAAAGCGAAAGCCCGAAGCGGAGGCACTGCCTCCCACCCTTTGGGATTATGCCCTTCACTACAGCCAAAGTAGCCACACGGCTGAGCCAAGGAATCACCGCCAAAAGAGCAGCCGTGGCACTCTTGTTGGCAGCATATGGGGCTAGGAAGTTGTACCCCATCCTGCGGAGACAGTGGGCTGCCTCAGTCCTCCAGGTGAATGCAGAGACCACCAGCCCTAGAGAGTCAACAGCAAAGTGGAGGGAACTGGAGGTGGATGCTGCATCACCACCTGGTGTCAACAAGGTGTTTTTCCTCCGTCTCCTCCGACTCCTGAGGTTGCTGTTTCCCGGGCCACTGTGCCGGCAGACAGGACTCTTGGCCTTGCATTCAGCTGCCCTTGCTAGCCGCACCTTCCTCTCGGTTTATGTGGCCCAGCTGGATGGACGCTTGGCCCGCTGCATTGTCCGTAAGAACCCACGGGACTTTACGTGGCAGCTTCTTCAGTGGCTCCTCATTGCCCTGCCAGCCACTTTTATCAACAGTGCCATTCGGTACCTGGAAGGACAACTGAGCCTGGCCTTCCGTGGACGCTTAGTGGACCATGCCTATCGCCTCTACTTTGAGGGTCAGACCTACTACCGGGTCAGCAACATGGATGGACGGTTGCGTAACCCGGACCAGTCGCTCACCGAAGATTTGGTGGCCTTTGCTAATTCCGTGGCCCATCTCTACTCAAACTTGACCAAGCCTGTCCTTGATCTCATCGTGACTTCCTATACCTTGGTCAGTTCAGCTAGATCGAAGGGGGCTGACACAGCCTGGCCTTCATTTATTGCTGGTTTGGTAGTCTGCATCACTGCCAAGGTGCTACGTGCCTGTTCACCAAAGTTTGGCCAACTGGTAGCTGAAGAAGCACGCCGGAAAGGAGAGCTGCGCTACATGCATTCTCGTGTGGTGGCCAATTCGGAAGAGATTGCCTTCTATGGCGGGCATAAGGTAAAGTTGGAGGCAGAATGCTAATATTCTTTAGTAGAAAAAGATGATTTAGTTTTTTAGAAAGAGGAAGTCTGTGTGCTACTTGGACTCTTCCAGTTCCAAATGAGGAATGACAACAGAGTCTAATTAGAAAAGTAGAGAGAAGATACTTTATTTTTATTTTCTGTATTAGTAATTTACCATCATCTCCTGTAGAACTTTGCCTAAAGCCCCTGCAGCTAACTCAGTTTCAATTCTGCCTTGGGTGAAATGAAGCTGTCCCAAAACAGATTTAAACCAGCACCCTTGTTTACTTCCTTCCTTTGTTGTCTCCTTGAATATGTCCTGAGGCATATCTGGGGTTCTAACCTTGATTATAATCTATAATCTGTCCTTGTTGCTAACTTCAGTCCTTTCCAACTTCCTGCAAAAATCTTTCTTGGTTTCTGTTGATCCTACCTAATTCAAACAGTTGAAGTAGCTTCACGGCCTTCTAAGTTTGGCACCGGCTTGTCTTTTAATGTTTCCTACATTCCCAGGCAGAGGAGTGAACTGGAGGGCAGTAAATGCGTATGGTGTGGGGAATTTCTGATTCCCAAATATAGAAATAATGAATACCAGCAAGGAATATGGGGTAAATCAAAACTCCTGTTAATAAAGAATGGAGAAAGAAAGGATGTTTTAAAACCGGGAAAGAGAATTTGATACTAATAGTCCTATCTTTCATATATCTTACTTTTCCCCATTCTTCAGTGCTAATGTTGCCTTCCAAGGCCAAATATCTCTCCCTGTAGTAACTTCTCTTCATAATTAAGAGCCATTTAAAGTCGTGTACACAAAAATCACAAGCAAATGGGAACAAATTTTTCTGCCTTTTTCAAAGTTCACCTCAAATTTTTTTAAAAAAGGATCAAAGTGCAACAGTTGCTTTTTCAAATAAGAGCTCAGTAATACCCCATGACCAGCATTAGACATAATAACGTTTGTTATGTGATAGATGTCTGCGTTGTATCAGCTATTGGATTTTGTAGGTGACATAGGGAAGTTTAGAGGATTCTTAGAGGCATGTATTTGTTCCATGGTTAGTCATTTGTGACTTTTAAATTCATCTTTGCAGTTTGTATTACCTGTTTGTATATAAAAGCTACAGTAGAAGGACTGTAATTCAGAGTGCATGTAGTCATACACCACAGAGCTAACCTAATGATTCCTTTATACTATGCCTGATGCGGATGAGGAAATGTCAATTAAACTACTTTAGGAATTCATGGAATTCTGATCCAAAGGCTATATGCTCTGAGAGATTAATAAGGCCTGAAGAAGGTGTAGTAGGACAGATGAGAGAAGATAAATATTAGATAAGAAAATGTATAGATGAATTAGAGAAGATAAGGAAATGAACAAAAATGGACAAAGGGGCTGCAATTTTAAATTCTTAACTAAAATTGGGATGGGGAGAGTTCCACTGAACTCAATTGCAAGTAGAGATTTTTAGAACTTTGCTGTAGAGCAACTAAAGCGTAGAATTCTTATCCTTCGTTTTCATCTGTTTATATGGACTGTGTGATTAAGGCTATGAGTTCTAGTTCCAGTTTAGGCATGAAAACCGGCTGAGTGACTTTGAGCTAATCACTCTCTCAACCCAACTCACCTCACAAGGTGGTTATGGTGGGGAAAATAGGAGGAGGAAAGAATATTGGATACCCTTAAGTTGTTTATAAAAATAATAAAGGCGGGATATTAATTCTGCAGTGTGAGAGGGACAATTTGGTGCAGTTCATTAATTGAGAAATACTTACCACTGATCACAGCAAACGTCTTTCTTTTTTTTTTTACCCATCCCTGTTCTTTCACAATAGCTTAGCTGAAGGAACAGAAACTCATGCAGGATACTTTCCTTGGAATAGAGGTAGCAGTGCTTATTTTTACTGTTTAAAAACATTTCAAGTGACAAAAGAAGGAGAATTAAAATCTAAGCATCTCTATTCTGCTGTATTTGAGTTTATTGAGAATTATAACTAAGATGTTAGAGATTGGTGCATTTCTCTGTTATCATATTATCATATCATTGCACTAAAACACAAGTTGGAATTAACCCATAGTGTTTCCTACATGATAGACATCAAGGGGATGATTAAATCTGCTACTTCTTTTTTAAAATCTTTTTAACATATCCTGTTCCAACTTCTTTAAAGGCAGGCTGCTGATCTAAGTTCTAATAGGTGATCCCCCCCTCCATAGAAATAAAGAGTTGATGTCTCTTGTATATAAATATGCTGCAGAAGGCACTGACGCTAGAAGACGGAAATAATTTGGCTGTAACTTCTCATAATTGTAGAAATAATAACAAACTAAATTCTTTATCTGGCGTTCTCTGAGTTTTAGGTTTATTTGCTCTGCAATCTAATTTGCATATTATAGTAACTCATGGCATTTTTCATCTTGGTTTATTCAATAAACTACAATTGCCTAAATCTGAACAACATTCCACGTTATAAATTATGATTAGACCATTATGGCTAGATTCACACAATATACTAACCCATTGTGATTTTTTTTTTAGTTTCATATGATTTGTGAACCCAGCCTATAAGAACAGGTGTCTCCTTCAATCTAATTGTCCAATTCATTTGGTTTTTATTCTTTTCTCTGATCCTGGAACACATCAGTTTGTCTACATGCACTGGAGTTTCTTTGGTACATTTACATCGTTGAAATAAGATTTATATGGAGATGCCTTTATTTTTGTGGTTGTAAACCTCAAGTCACTTTGTATCCTCCTGCTATTCTTTTCAGGTGGAGCTTTCCCTTCTGCGGCATTGCTATCATCAGCTGGCCTCTCAAATCAATGTGCTGCTTCTGGAGAAACTCTGGTATGTGATGCTGGAACAGTTCCTTATGAAGTATGTGTGGAGTGCTGCTGGGCTGGTCATGGTGGCTGTACCAATCATCACTGCTACGGGCTACTCTGAAACAGGTGAGGATGGGAGAAAGAAGCAAAAAACTGCTGCTCTTCTAGGAGCAACATGGCCCCAAATAATAAAATGGACATTTAAGATCATATATTAACAGGCAGGAGCTGGAAGAGCATCAGTATGGAATCATTAAGGATATTTTCAAGATGATGGCTGAAACACTATTTGCTAACTGACTGGAAGGCTTAGTGAGGGCAGAATAGCCCAGAGCAACTTCTCATTGGCTCATGTCTTCAGGTTTCATATAAACCATTTCCACACTACTGATTGATGGTGTTACCCAACCATTCCTCTGTCAATATCATGATGACAATGGCTGGGTGATGTAGAGATATGGATTCATAGTGGGCACAAGTGTTTGTGTAGCATCTTCTCAGTACCACCTTAAAGCTAACATGCTTTTTTCCCCCTATGATTGCAGGGCAACATCTGCATGATCCCAAGTAATAAAGACATACTAGTTTAAAGGAATTGCTATGTGCACTTACACACGCACTCCAATTCACACTTTCCCCTTCAGATCCAGATGTCTAGAATCACTAGTATAGAAATAGTCACAGGAAAATGCAACCAAGCACAGAAAGATGCATTTTTGATAGTAGAAAACTGAACAGATAGGAGAGAACTGCAACAGCCCAGATGTACAACACCTGAGAGCAAAATCAGGTTGTCTGAACACCAAAGTCTTGAAATATCACAATCTTTTCAAGGTTGGAATAAATATTTCACGAATATTTGGCCTGGGCACATATTTATCTATGCCTGCTTGTTTTCACTTGTAACTTTGTTCTTGGTGCTGCTCCACAGCAAGCACTTGCTCAGAACTCCAATTTGAGAGGTAGTGGAAAGGAAGAGTGGGCAGCAAGACTCCAGATGACCACTCTATGGCAGCAGAGAGTTTTCTGTACATGTATCTCTTTCCTTAATTTTGCAACTGTGATCGGGTAGCCATTGTAAAGGAGCAAGAAGAAAAACAGGAATGAATGTTGGGATAAGAGAGTCAAGCTTTCCCCCATCAGCTGGTTCTCCACTAGTTCCCAAATATCTTGGTTTTCCATTAAAAGCCTAAAATCATTCATTTTTCCCCTGTTGATGGTTCCCTCTAATAGTTTGTTTTTTCTTCAGTAAGGCCAAAGAATTTGAAAGAATACAATAAATTTTGTAAATAAAAATTGTGACAGTTCACAAAGATTATTAGGTACAAATAGAAATACATTATTATTTCTATAGCAAGGAAGATAAAGCAGGAATGGTTAAACTGATTACTTTATTTAAAGGGGAAAATATGTTCTTATTTGGATATCACTTCTGAATTTGTGCTTGTGAAGAAAAAAATGAAACTTTGATCTTGGTTTTGTTGATTAGAAAGATTTGGTATTTTAGAAATGGCTAGTTATATATTAATGTGTAAAAGTAAAATATTGACATTGGAGTGTGTTTATCCTGTACTGTGCTAGGAAGAGTTGGAAGTCAGTGCCCCCTTTTCTTTCTTTTTCTCTTCCCCCTTCTATTTCACACCCCCTTTTCCCCTTTCCTTTTCCCTCCCTTAATTTCCTATTTTCTTTTTTTCTTTTTGTAAAAATAATGATAAATGCAGTTTGTAGAAATACAATTACCTCTTCATGGAGACCATGTACAGGTGGTCCTCAAATTAGAGCCAGAATGGAGCCTGCCCAGTACAGTTGGAGTCAGGAGGGCTGTTAAGTAAACTGCCTCACTTAATAAACCCCCTATCACTGCTCTTCATGATGCATTTGTTAAATGAATACATTAAACAAACACACAGGTTGTTAAGTGGAGCATGGGGAGCCTCAAGGATGGGGGAGAGCCTGGGGGGGGGCGTGGTACAGGCACAAGTCCACCTGTTTCAGATTGCCCAAGGCCTCCGCCACCTTCTGAGAGACCCGATGCTCTGCTTCCCACCCCTTGAGGTCCCCCCAGCTGCTTGGGCCTCCTTCTCACACTTTGTCACCTATCATTCACTTACCTTTCAAAGATCTTCACAGCTCAGGAGATCTGGGTAAGGAAAAAGTATAGGCCACATCATTCCTGGGCCACATGACACAATCCCACAAGCAACCATGTACAGTGGACATAACTTCAGGATTGGGTCATAAGTACTTTTTAGAGGAGGTCTGTCACAGTGGTGAAATCCTCAGCGGTTTGCCACCGATTTTCTGCCCACACATGCGTGCTACCCGCACGCATTCGCAGTGCACACCAAATGCACACTGCACGTGGATAAAGGAGTTAAATAGAACAGCAAAGGGGGGAACAGCTATGCCGCACAATTTAGAATATAAATCGCACAGCACAGCTGATTGTCAGAAATACTGGTTCAAACGAATCGGCAGCTTTTTTTAACTACCGATTCGCCTGAAGCGGTAGCTTTTTTTTACTACCAATTCGCCCAAACTGGTAGTTTTTATTACTACAGGTTTGCCTGAACCAGTGCAAATCAGTAGCATTTCACCTCTGGTCTGTCATAACTTCGAAGGATGACCAGTCTTAAGTCAAGGACTACCAGTATTAACTTCCTTCATGTTATAATTCTTTCACCTGCTAGTTGTCCCAAATACATGTCAGGAAAATGATTAAACTATGTAAAATCTTTCTTCACAATTCAGTGTTTACATCTAATGCCACAGATCTTTGAAGGTTTAAGGGAAACCTAAAGAATGAATAGATGTCTTCCCCATGAAGCTTTATTACAGAACATTCTAAGACAATATTTGGAGTATTATTTGAGTAATAGTTTTGTGGAGGAATGCCTTTTTTTGTTCTGGCCCCCATCACAGGAGGGTTCTTATACTGGTATTTTCAACAGGTGCAGACTGCAACATGAATAAGCAACCTCAGATAAGGGTTTCAAGGAAAGTGATTCCTAATAAGAAAATGGGATTCTAGGCAGTAGAAGTCAGTGGAGAAATTGAGATAAGTGTTCCAGCCTTTCTTCCCTGTCACAATTTTGTTCCACCAGATTCAGAGGCAGTGAAACAAGCTGCACTGGAAATGGAAGAGCAAGAATTGGTAAGCTTGAGGACTGAGGCTTTTACCACAGCACGGAGTCTCTTGTCTGCAGCAGCTGATGCCACAGAGAGGGTCATCTCTTCCTACAAAGAGGTACAGATGCTCAGTTGCCTGGGGAAGAATTGGGTCAGACTGATCCTCAGATGAAGGATGTAAATAAGGATATAAAGCCTCTATGTCTTTATAATCTCCTGAGATACAATTCTAAAAGGCACATCCTCCCTAAAGCATGACCTGCATTCAGGCATGGCTTCAGTCTTGCAAGTTCTGAGAGCAGAAAGGAGCCATACCTATGGCCTTTGACCTTGTACAAGTGGTGGGTTGCCCCCGGTTCGGACTGGTTCTATAGAACCGGTAGTAAAACCGGAGGGAGGCTCCGCCCACCAACCCCGACATCATCTGAACGCTTCTGCGCATGCGGCCCCATTGCGAACCGGTAGTAAAGGTAAGTAGAACGCATCCCTGCCTTGTACTGCTAGTATTTCATAAGATCAGTTTTCATCTGTTACCACCCTAGACAAACACACTGAATCCAACCATCCTTTATGCTCCTCGCTTCAGAATAAGTCCCATTTTACTAGTATAGTAAATATAGTATTCATTTCTGAGTAGACATTCACAGGATCTGGGTAGATCTTTCTTACCTTCTCTATGGCTATCAGATCAGGTTGCAAAAATCTAGACGGTCATTAGGTGATAGTAAAGAGATACAGAAGCCTAACTTTGCTACCATCTACTGGTTATCTAGATTTTCACCCCTGATCTAACCATCAGGCCAACATTGGCCATGTTCATATATTATGCTAGCACCAAACCCTATACACATCATGGTGGCTTAATTGTCAAGCCATCTCTCAGGTTTATCAATCCTAAGAGCCGCGGTGGTGCAGTGGTTAGAGTGCAGTACTGCACTTTCTTCTGCATGCCGGCTGCTTGCAATTTGGCAGTTCAAATCTCACCAGGCTCAAGGTTTACTCAGCCTTCCATCCTTCCGAGGTGGGTAAAATGAGGATTCAAATTGTTGGGGGCAATATGCTGACTCTGTACACTGCTTAGAGAGGACTGTAAAGCAGTATATAAGTAAGTACTATTGCTATTGATGTAATCCCTATTTTACCTCCTTTCAAAATAACTGTGATGTGATATTTGTTTTGTAAAAGAAATTTAATTTCACAGAGAACAAGTTTTGTATAGTGGTGAAGGTGTTAGCCTAGAAACCAGGAGACTGTATATTCTAGGCCTCCCTTACTCATGAAAGCTGGTTGGATAACTTTGGGCCAGGCACTCTTTCTGAGCCGAGCCCATTTCACAGAATCATTGTGGAGAAAATAGGCAGGAATATTAAATATGGTCACTGCCTGACCAAAATATATTATTTGCGGTTTGGTCCTCATTCATTCTATCTATATATAAAAAAATATTTCAAAACACTTCTTTCATATGAGTCACTATTCAGTCCATATTCATTCAATACCCATTAATCCTGGCCTTATTTCTTCTTGTTTTGTAGTATATACTCCTAAAGTACCCCATTCCTATTGCATTTAATTGACTTATTAATTGCATTTATATCCCTCTCCTCCTGAAGCTTAAATAGTTTACATGAGGATCTTTCCTAATTTCACCTCATAAAAACTGCTGAAGACTTAGAGAGAGACTAACCGAAACTAATCAGTGAGCTGCATAGGTGAATTGGACTTGAACTCTAAGTCTAGAACCATAACCAGTACATTGGGTTTCTATTTGTATCCCTCCCAGGATCCTAGAAAAATCTTGACATCAAAATTGCCTTTGTATTGGTGAGGCTTACAAATGTAACAAGAAAAATAAAAAGTTGAGATGTTCAGGGAAGAGGAGGTTTTTCAGTTTAATTGCTGAGGGGCAGAGATACATTGAATATTTTAAATGCAGGAACAGAACAGAATGTAAACGAAAG
This sequence comes from Ptyas mucosa, assembly GCA_012654045.1. NCBI lineage: Eukaryota > Metazoa > Chordata > Lepidosauria > Squamata > Colubridae > Ptyas > Ptyas mucosa. The sequence goes on from WNWU01000054.1 coordinate 8,021,832, forward strand.
GTAGTTGCATTAACTGAATAATTTACTATTCTCTAATAGTAAATATGAGGCACTACTTAACTCTGTGGGTTCAAGGAAATACTGGTTACACCCATTTGTCTTTTGATCTGATTGCTACAGTCTTAATTGTCAGTTTGATTATATCTTATGGATTCTTCTTCTTGTGCCATATCCGTCATCGGACGTTGGCGATCATGTTGGCAATCCTATGGTATCTTATGGATACCTTTTGAAAATAATGATCTGTATGATTTCATATATGTCTCCACTCCAGCACAGTAATTGTGCTAGAGTGGAGACATATATAAAATCATACAGATCATAGAGCTCGATAAATGCTTTGAAACAGTATTCCAACCTGTTGTGAATAGACCCAGACTTGGGAAAACAACCACGGTGAATGCCCACTACCTCAACCCCTGGCAAAAGGACTAATAAAGGTCTAATATGTGGGTTCCCATTCCAGATGAAAATGAATTGTAGTTGTGCCTTTCTTCTCTAGGTAACTGAACTAGCAGGCTACACTGCTCGTGTGTATGAGATGTTCCAGGTATTTGAGGATGTGAAATGCTGCAACTTCCGACGCCCCGGGGAGCTTGATGAAGGCCAGGCTCAGGCTGGGACAGTTATGAAACATGGTATGCGTGTCGAGGGCTCACTCCAGATTCAAGGTAAAGCTCTTCAACATATCCCCACCTGCCTATCCCTGCAGCTGATTTTGCAATGGCATCCTGCTAGATAAAAGATTTTGTGTTGGAAACTGACAAGGATCAAATTAAGACTGTAGCCTTGGACACTCAAGTTTAATTAAGTCTTTTGTTTATTGACGAAAGAAGGCATATGGCTGCCACTCCTGTCTTGTGACTGTAGCCACAGACATCCAGAAAGTAGACGTCTTCTAAGTAAACAGGCACAAGCTCAGTCTATGCTGTGGATTTGCTGAAAATATTTATACCCTACTGTTTAGCCTGAGTGACTCCTAGCAAAGCTTACATAAGAATAGAAACAGTCAATCCCTGCCCTCAGGCTTTCAGTCTAAAAATATATGACACAGGAGGAAAATAAACAGGACACTCCCACTCTTAACAATTCACCACTCCTGTAGCTGCCAGTTGTGATGAGATTGGGGTGCTCCAGAAGGCCTTCAGCTCCAGAAGACATGGTTTCCTTGCTCTCTTCCCAGTAGATCTTACAAGGGGTGGAAAAGGCCTCAGCAACAGAGAGGAGAAATGCTGGCTAGTCTCACATATCACAGTGAGACGAAAATGTGGCTTATTGGATGTTGGTTTGGTATATTGCATGAACCCTGTCACTGTGGTTTGAAAACCATAGTTAGGATTACTGTAATCTAATCAATTGAGGTTTATTCAGGAAACGAGTTAAATAAACTATCTTAGCATAACGTATAAAACAGATTTATGGCCTGATGCTTTTCTGTACCCACACAGAATCAAGGAAAGTTTCCCCTGGTTTTTTTTATGGCCTCACATTCCCTGAACATTTAGGCTGACTGCAAGCCATGTAAAGTTCCAACAGCCTATTTTTTACTTCCAAGTGCAGTTGATGGAATCCAGAGATACTTATATTTATTTATTGTATTTATTGGTTCGATTTATATGCCGCCCTTCTCTGGAGACTCAGGGCGGCTTACAATGCGTTAAGCAATAGCCTTCATACTTTTGTATATACCTGCTTAGTAGGGCTTTCGGGCCCCCCTAAGCGGTGTTCTTTTTTATACAAAGTTAGCTTATTGCCCCCACAATCCAGGTCCTCATTTTACCTACCTCGAAAGGATGGAAGGCCGAGTCAACCTTGAGCCTGGTGAGATTCGAACTTGCAGTAATTGCAGGCAGCTGGTGCTACTTTACAGCACTTTAGTCTGCTGTGCCACCAAGGCTCTTATATAATTTAAGCATAATATCCGCAAAAGAATGAAATTATTTTTCTTAATCTGGCTCTCTCCAGATATCTGGGACTCTTCTCCAAACAGCTCTGACCATGTTGTATGGAAGCAATGGATGTTGTAGTCTAGCTGGTCTAGAGCAGGGGTCCCCAACCTCCGTCCGTGGACCCGCACCAGTGCCCGGCATGCCAGAAATCGGTCTATGCAAACAAGCAAAGCCCCAACCACAGGATGCAGGCAGCAGATAAAACCATGACCCCCTGCTCCATGGAAAAATCTCTCTCCATGGAACCGGTCCCTGGTGCCCAAAAGTTCTAGAGGGAACCAATTTAGGGAAGACTGCAGTAGATTTTTCCCAGTTTTACCTGCCCTCCACTGATGTCGGCCAAGGTTGGAGAACTTGAGATGATCATATCATAGTTCCAAATGTTCTCCTGGGACTTTAGAAGTAGTTCTCAGTAGTCTGCCATATACTTTTAATCTGTCAAAAGAATCCCTGCACTTTTAAAAAAAAATGCACATTTGGTTTTGATCATTATTCCTTCTGTTTTTAAAATGACACAAATAGGAATTAATTTCTAATGTTTTATTTATTTATTTTATATTTTATTTTAAGTCAACAAAAACTTAAAATCAATCAGCAAGATGGTTTTCATAATTAAAAAAAAACTTATGAAGGAAAAGCTTGAATGTTTTGCCTTTACATTCTGATGGTTGTATAGGATGTCCAGTTATGTGGTCATAGATAGACTGATACAATAAACCTCAGGCATAGGTTTACTAGGCCTTGCTACCAACTTGTCAGAACTGTCTTGGGGTGATCAGCCCATACTATTTGATTTTCTCTAAAGTTTATGTCCAACAAAAAAGAAATGAGGGATGTACGCTCCAGATTAAGTTTAATTCCACATCTTTGTGTAAATTATGCAAGATCAGCATATTTGAAGGATATACATTTCATAATCTACTTTGCGAGATTTCCTCCTATGTCATTGGTACTAGTTTTGCTTGCCTAAACTTTAGTAATGTCCTGCCTAAGATTTTTAGCTGTCATTACCTTGTTCAGATACATCTTCTACAGATTTTTTTCCCTCCTCTATATGTCTTGACAGATGATTGCTATAATATTCAGTGTAGTTGTAGAAGTAAGGTGATGTAATGCCTGCAGGCTTCCCTTGCTCTTTGTTCAGTGTTTTACGGATCCATCTTTTTCACTTATTTGGTGGGGCGGGTACCTTACTATATTATTGGATACCTGTTTGCTAGGCTTGATTCAGATATGCTAAGCTATATCTTATGGGAAATGTGCCAGGTATTGATGTGCCTATTATCACACTCCAATTTTTTAAAAAATAAATAGGAAACAGTAGGCAGCAAAGCATCAGATTTTATTGCCATTTTTATTAATAAGAATATTTCTGAATTCTACACTAATTTTACAGAGCATTTTTAGAATAAAAATTGCCAGATAGCCACAGGGAAAAATTAGCAGAGGTTGTGAGGAACATCCTGCAAAGAGTGATTAGAAATAGATTGGGAAATAACTTTACCAGATCACCATCTGATGACTGGCTATTCTCTCTATGGTACCCACTTAATAAACTGTAAAACCTCAACAGCAGTCATGAATGTGCCCACACCAAGCTGTAAAATCTCAGAAAGTGTCTTTTGTCTCAGGTTCCACCTATGTAAAATGAGTCATAGAGCAAAAGAAATCAATGACAAAGGGTTAAATTTGTTTCTTTCTACTGAGAAGGTCAGCATCTCTTGCAATGAAATGCTTCTTTCATTGTGAATATAAGACTCTTGTCTTTTCTTCTGCTTACAGGACATGTGATTGATGTTGATCATGGGATTATCTGTGAAAACATCCCCATCATCACTCCCACCGGAGATGTGGTAGTCACCAGCCTCAATATCAGAGTAAGTGGTCAAGGCATTAGTATAGGGCAAACTGACTTTGTAGATCCTGATGAACTACAATGCCAAGCAACCTGAACCGGTATGACTAATGGAAAGAGAAGCTGGAAATTGTAGTTTGACCACTTCTGAAATCCACGTGGAGGTGGTCTGAGTGAGTAATAGGAAGACCAGGACTCTGATAGCAGCACTGAAACACTGATGAAAGTTGAGATGTTATATTTTCTAATCTAATTGCATCAACGTGGGAAGCAATTTAAGATTACTTTCATCGAGTAAGGCTGCCAATTTTTGAACTGGCCCTATGCAGATATTATTTTAATAGGCTCCTGGAATTCAGGAATTAGTAGGTGGCAGTGCTGAGAAGCTTCCCCTCGGAAGTCTGCAAGTCAGCTTGTGATCAAAGGCACAGGACCAGATCAAAACCCTTTATTTTCATGGTTAGCTGATATAGTAGTCTTGTTGGCAAACATGTTAACTTGGCCTATGTTTTGCTGGCCACGGTCTCTCTGTATATTCCTGGACAAAGTCGTGACATGGAAAGGAGACAGCATGTCAGGAGGTATTCTGTTGGCTAGAATTCAGAGAACGAGAAATCAAGAAGCAGCAGCAGCAGCAAAGGAGTACAGAAGGGGAAGGCTAGGGAGTCTCACCTGTTTCAGGGTCAGGTAGGATGACTTATGTGTTGGGGGGTCATGTATGTTTTGATGGAACTGATAGGTAACTTCTGGTCTTTATGGTTTTGCAAGGAGGCTGGGAATACAATGGGATCTTGAGACCAGATTAAGAATAGAGGTAGTGAGCTGATGGGGCTCAGAGATTGCTATTAGAGCACCAAATGCAGTGGTGGGATTCAACCAGTTCGCACCACTTCGGGAGAACCGGTTGTTAACTTTCTGAGCAGTTTGGCAAACTGGTTGTTGGAAGAAATCATTAGGGCAGAGAACCGGTTGTTAAATTACTGGAATCCTACCACTGACCAAATGGATATTAAGTTGCCTGGACAAATACAATTTCTATTTGTATTGGGGGAGGGGGGAGTTTGGATCCTGAGAAACAATTAAAGCTGCCAAGAACTGGGGGGAAAATGGGGAGAGACTATTATTCCTATTGTTGTTGTTAGTCACACAGTCAATCACACAGTTGTTAGGCTGGATTTGGTATTTTTATCCATCTATCTAGAGTTTTCCAAGGACTTGGGATAGGCAGATGTGGATGTTTGATGGTGTTAGACGTATCATTGCAGGATGTATGCCGTTCCAAGTAAAGCTGCCTTTTGCAGTTGGCCGATGATGTTTTTATCAATGCTAGTGATAGTCAAGTGTTGCTCCAGAGGTTTTGGGATATTATTGTTGTTATTATTGTATTTTTATTCTTCCTTTTTCATATTTTGCTCTGTCCCTCCCCCTTGCAGGTAGATGAAGGCATGCACCTCCTGATCACTGGACCAAATGGCTGTGGGAAGAGTTCCCTTTTCCGCATCTTGGGGGGGCTTTGGCCAACTTACAATGGCACCCTCTACAAACCACCTCCTCATCGGATGTTTTACATTCCACAGAGGTACAGTGGCTAGTATGGCAGTGGAGGGTGGGGAACTGGGGACCAAATAATAGAGATGTTGGCCCTCTTGGAATGAGTCGGATTGAGTGAGGAATGGAATATGAACAGGAAAACTCTGGATTCCAGAGATCTGAACTCTAGTTGCCTCAAGATTCTCTTTTTCATATCGGAGAAAGAGAACCGGTACACTGAAAAATGCCCTAGTTTGAATCTCTGCCCTGTCATGAGATTTCTAGATAACTTCATGCAAACTACTGTTGCAGCATTCGGGAGCTTTCCAGTTTGATTAAGTACCAGATTTCATCATCCCAGGATGGCTATTGTGCATGCTGGCTGGCAGTGATGAGAACACAGCTGAATGCCACCAAGGTCAGGAAGGTTGCCCTCAGCTTCTGCCATGTCCACGCCTCACTTGCTCATCTGACACAGGGACGCAGCCTCCTTTAAAGGGCTATCAACACCCTAACTGTGGAGAGTTTCAGCTGCTCTTCAAATGCCAATTAGTATGACTTGTTTACTTGGCATTTCACTGTAGACCATACATGTCTGTGGGCACCCTGAGAGACCAGGTGATCTACCCAGATACAGTCAAGGACATGGGACGGAAAGGACATACCGATTCTGACCTGGAACGGATCTTGGACGTCGTCAACCTCAATTATATTGTACAGCGTGAAGGAGGTGCGTAACTCCCTGGCATGGATGGAGAAGGTGGCAGTCAAACACCTTGACTTCTTTTACTGAGTGGAAATATATCCTGTGCCTTGTCTTGCCTTTGGTTTACCTGCAGGAGACAGGGAATTGGGGAGGTGGAAGAACTAGACATACAGAAAAAGTAACAGTAGAGCCTCTTCTTTAATTATTTTTCAATCAGGTTGGGAAGCTTTCAGCGATTGGAAGGATGTACTTTCAGGTGGCGAGAAGCAGAGAATGGGGATGGCCCGGATGTTCTATCACAGGTTAGTGCCTAGAACTGCATTTCCAATTGTACTTTACACCGGGAGATGCCAGAAACAATGGCATGCCAGAAACGGGGCCATGTAAACAAGCGAAGCCCCATACATGGGATGCAGGCAGCACTTAAAACCATGCCCCCTCTGGTCTGTGGAAAAATCTGTCTCCACAGAACCAGTCCCTGGTGTCCAAAACATTTGGGGCCACTGCTTTACACCACTCCCTGGTGATGCTGGATTAAGTCACACAAAGAGTTTCCAAAAAATGTGGCTTGGGGAGAAGCAGTCAGGATCCATTCCAAATGTATCGGTTTATTTGATCAAACACTATTGTAATCACAAAAGATTCCCAGTGCTTAACAATATAGACATAAAAACAAAACAAAATTCTATAAAAAGCCGTAACCACAATAATAACGATAATAACTTAATCCAAGCCAGGAGTGGCCACTTCCCTTATTTCCTGAATTGTCCTTGAAATAATTTCACCTTAAGTAGTATCTGGAAAGTGGTCGAGCCTGCCAAAGAACAAGATTGTTCCAGAGGGTAGGTGCCCTTTATGTTTCTAGGCCTCTGCTTCCTTCCTTTCCCATGAAGTGGTTATCAGGTAATTACTGTTTTCCAGTAGAAAGACATGGTCCTGATACTGCAGGAGACAGGAATAAAGGAAAGGAAGGGGGCAGCACAGTACAGGAGGGACAGATGGGGCCCTGGACTAGTGAAACAGGCATTTGGGATCACTGACTTGGGCTCTCCGTTCTTTGCCCCAGGCCAAAGTACGCTCTCCTTGATGAATGCACCAGTGCCGTCAGTATTGATGTAGAAGGCAAGATCTTCCAAGCAGCAAAGGATGCAGGAATAGCGTTGCTGTCCATCACACACCGACCTTCGTTGTGGTATGTCTTTTTCTGTGCCTGGGATATTATGATGCTTTACACTAGGGGTGTCAAACTCAATTTCATTGAGGGCCGCATTAGGGTTGTGTTTGACCTGGGAGGGTGGGGGTGGGGGGGCAGTTTGACATCACTTGTGTCAGGGGCGCCTGTGGCAGCCTGAGTGCTCTGCTCTGCCAGTGAAAATGGGCTCCCATTCTCCATTTTCAGCTGGGACGGCCTCCTGCAACCCTCTGCCAGTGAAAACGGAGCTCGGGAGCCTGTTTTCATTAGCAAAGACACCGTGGGCCGGTCCTTCGCTGTTTCTAGGGCGGTCCTGCAAGCCAGATCTAAGCACCCCACATTGAATTTGACACCCCTGCTTTATGCCTTCCCTCCCTTGCTTAAAGATCTGTGTTTTTTTGTTTTCATTTGAATTGATACATATCACTTGTAGCAGATATTCCCAGGGGTTCCTGATTAGGTCCACCAAAACAACGAGGCCTCTTGTGATATTAATCTCTAAGGTATCACAAGATTCTGTTGTTTTGCATTTACTGTAGCATCAATTTTCTATGAATTACATTCCATTTCATTGGGATAATTAAAAACAGAATGATAAAAGCAGTCAAAATACAATCAAAATTTGGGGAAGGAAACAACATTAAGAGGTCAATGAAATGTAGGAAGTGCAGACTCACATTTACGACCTTCCTGTAAAACAAAGGAAAACTGAAGTAAGATCATAAGCACAGTTGAGTTGCCAATCCTGATTGGGGTTGCTAAACAAGGATTACCTGTACATTTGTTTGCTTTTGGATTATTACATTGTGTAAACCATAACTTTCGAATTATGATTTACGGTTGTTCTAATCCAGTCACTTACGGTCTTTAGTAAAACATGAATAAACAAGTTAAGGATGTAATGTATGGAATGAGCTATACAGTATGTTAGAGCCTCAGTTCGTATGTTCTCTTAGAACACTGCGTTACACTACAGTTTTTCAAAATTATCCATAATTGGCTGAATTCATATTTCATGCTAAGCCACTCAGAATATCAGGAATAAGAATTTGTGACATTCTAAAATCAGAAAACTATAAGTTCGTTGCAGGATCTAGGATGTTCTTTCTTCTTGTGTAAGTTCTTTCCTCCTTTCCAACTGTCCACAAATGCTAGGAATTGTACTGTAATGTAGTGACGGCCTTTTTAGCTGGCAATCAAGATTTGCAAACCACAGTGGTACCAGATTCACATAGCATGCTGGGACAAAAGCAAGCAATGTCTTATGCCTTATGTCAAACTCGTGGCATCACGTGACGTTTCGCAGTGTTTTTCCCATTCGCGGAGCTGGGGTGGGCATGGCCTACGCATGACGCATCCAGCCGCGGGCCACCAGTTTGACACCCCTGCCTTAGCATGATGTGCAGGCCAGTCTCATTTATTTATCTGTTGCTCAACATCCCTTGTAGAATCCTCTGAGTCCTTTGTCTTCATGCAGAGTTGTTGGGAAAGTAAAGAAGTTGGAGAATTCTTACTAAGTCCTTTCCCTGAAATCCGGCCATATATTCCTGCCTGAGAATACACCTCTTCTATTGTTGTGGTTTTTTTTGTCTATGTCATTGTTTTGATTAAAAAAGGGAAGGAATTCTGAAAGAATTCCTGTGTTATTACTTTTGCTTTCACTCATCCCTGGAATATGTCTGGCAACCCTCCATGATAGCGCCAGGGGCAGGCATATGATTCTTCCAGGAAGCCTGTGCTAACTCAGTGCTTTCCCTGACTGCAAATTCTTTCCTTGTAGAAATCCCTTTTTACCAAATTCTCACCTACTCATAGCCACAAGATTCAGCTGGGCAGGTCAGGAAAGTGTGCCTAGGAGCCTGGAGGCAGAATTTGCCTCTACTTTGGTGGCCAGGAGCTGCTTCCTTTTTCCTAAAGCAGGGAAAAAAAGGAATTTTTTTTTCATAGGACCTTCTTCCCTAGGAATCCTGGGCCTTTAAGAAGCCTTGTGCCAGGAAAAGAGGCATTTGCTGAACTCATTCTTTCAGTTCATACTGCAAAAGGGGACAGGGGACCTGTGTATTGAATCTGGCAAGCCTCAAGCCAATCCACTTTCCAAGCCTCAACCCTCTCCTCCCACCAGCCCTCAGTTATACTTCCTTTCCCTCCCCCATTTCTCTCTCTGTCTCTCTCTCTCTCTCTGTGTGTGTCTGTTTGTCTCTCTCTCTCTCTCTCTCTCTCTCTCTCTTGTCTCTGGCTGCTCTCCCAAGCAGGGAGTCATATCCTCAGCAGGAAATTGTGTGGGCAGGAGCACCATGGTCTCATCCCTGGAGACTGAGAGTGGTTTTGTTTCTGACTCCACTCCCAGGAGACAGCTTAATGGAAAAATCCCTCCCCCAAACCCCTCCTACACATAGGACATTTGTCTAGAGGAATGAGGAACAGTAACAGAGCCAGTGTGGGCGAGATTGACCTTGAGCAAGGAGAAAGATGGCAGGCTGAATGCAGAAGTTGTATCCTGGAACTGTCTCTCACTAGCCTCCATCCTTATTTTCAGGAAGTACCATACCCACCTCCTCCAGTTTGACGGGGAGGGTGGCTGGCGGTTTGAGAAGCTGGACCCTGAAGCCCGTTTCTCCCTGCGTGAGGAAAAGCAACGCCTGGAGCAGCAGCTGGCTGGGGTCCCTGAAATGCAGCAACGTCTCAGCGAACTCTGTCAAATGTTGGGTGAAGATGCACCCTCTACAGTGGGATAGGTTGGTGATTTTGGGTGCCTTCCAATCTCCCTTCCCTGCTGGCTTGGTGAGAAGGATTCTAACTGCGACACTCTCACCTCAGGAACTGCACAAGATGGCCAGTTTTTGTCCCAGCCACCCAAGGAGCAGTTGAGGATACCCTGCGGGAGGGCATTACTTATTTCTGGCACCCATTAATTTATTCTGCCTCAGTTTAGGGCTGGAGGAAGAAAGGGGTTGCCCCCACACTGCCAATATCTCTGAAGCCAGCCCTTTCAATCCCCACGCACATGGTGCCTCAATACCCCTAGATAGTACAAGTTCTTCACTAGTGGGAATTGCACTGGTCCACTGCCAGTCTCAAGCCTCTGTACTCATAGACTTTTTGGAGTAACTTCTCAGCTACTGCCACCTCACCAACACAGAAACTTCAGCCAAACCAATCACAGCCTTTCTTCGCAGAAACACCGCACATATAGCACGAGTGAACAGAGTTCTTGCCAGCCTGTTTCTTTCTGGCCTCCACAACAAGGCTGCAACATTTGGTTCCACTGGCAGATTTCTGGTACCCAAATTGAGCGAGGTCTGCTCCTTCTTTAAACAGCCCCGGAGCAAAGGAGAAAGTTAAGAAATTCAGTTAGGTTGGTTATGTTCTATGAAATGCACATATTTTTCAAGCACTTACCCATCGTCTCGTTAAGAAACTCTTTGTGATATAGGGCAAGTTGCCTAAGGAGGTCCCGGATCCATGAGGCCCATCTTCTGAAGCTACCTTGGGATTGTTCCGAGCATGCTCAGGTGGTGCCAGGGTTCACCATCTGGTACCCTTATAGATGATTCAAACTGTGTTGCTGACAGCACATCTTTGTAACCTCTGGGATCTCATCACTGCATTCGAAGGATGCTCAGTAAACACAGACATGGGAAAGTCTTCCTGAAACGGGAAGAAAACCACTGTTTGGGATTTACTTTAATGTTGTGATCTTGTAAGGTCAGATTTTGCAGCTTAGACTATCCAGGCATTCCCAAGGGTTTGTCTGCATGTCTTCTGATATGGCGAAGGCCTTCACTTTGGGAAGGAAATGACCCTTTATTGAGGGAGCTGTATTTCAATATCACTTGCCTATGGAACTGGGTACGTCAAATTGGAATTTCCTAGAGAGACTACACCAAGAATTTCCTAGAAATATTTTTATTGTAAGTACTCATTTGATTTAGACTTCTCCGACGTTCTCGTTTTCTGTAGACCATGAGAGGCTACGGCGGGTTCCCAATTCATTTAGTCCCTTGCCTGAAGCAGGATACATAAAGGCATACTTATTTGCAAACTATAGAGCTTTGCCAATTTATTTGCATTGGAATGAGATCCTAGCCTGTCTTGATTGAGGATAGAGCACATTGTAGCTCCTGTCTCAGCTACTGTGTTCATAGTATTTTATCCTGCCACTTTAACTGATAGGTTTTGTAGAGGGACTACACTAGATAGGAAAAGAATAAGTGGGTCCCCTTTTATGAGACCACCTACATTAGATTATTATTCTTACTATCATTACAATATTGTTGGTCTGCTTCCCCCCCAAAATCACCCCCAAAATCATGAAATGGTGAGAATTCCTACTGTCATGGTTTAGAGTACTAATATCAACTTTCTCCCTATGAAATAAAAGACCAACAAACTATTATTAGTGTTAGCGCCAAGGCCCACCCAACAATTCCTTTTAGTAGGAACTTCATTAAACCTGATATCAATCTTATAGACTGTCTTGGCCCACGATTCCTTTGTTTTCCAGAATTTCGAGCCGCTGGGATCCCATTCATAACATCCTCCCGCGTATCCACATTTGGTTAAATCTGCCTGTGCAGAGTAATGAGGCGCTTTGTGGGGATTAAAAAAAACTTGACAGGTTTAGATTTTGCAAGCTGTTGTATTCTTTAAAAAATACTCCCTCACTTCTCCCTCATAATTAAACAAAACAAAGAACAGCACAACAAGGAAAAAAGCTTGAAGAACCTTTTCTCCCACACATGCCCCTTGAGATGTTGGATTTGTGGTTGCTCAAAAGCCCAGTTCCTATCTCCACCATCCATGCCTGTAGTTTGAAGTAATACTGCTTACTTCATCATATTCAGCTGAATGAGCAGATGCAACCTTTTAGTTCCACCATTCTATTTTGTAGAAACGAGAAAGTCACGATCCCACAGTTGCTGCTTCCTGCAGATCAAAAGAGAGACTCTTAACAGTTCCGTGCTGCTCTCTGCCATCTCCTTGACTCCCACTAGAACTTGTGGTATTTGCTACCAGTGACCCTTCACTGCTTATGACCCTATTGTTATATTTTCCAGCCACAGACCCATCAAGCCTGGCTGCCCCAATCTCACCAGTAAAGTCCAAGACATTTTATAGGGAGGTTTTGGTCAGCATCAAATTACTTGTGTCGTACCCTCTAGAAGAGATCTTTAATTCAGATTGTACTAAGCCAAAATGGGATGGGTTGATTTGTGATGTAATGCAATATTGTGATTTGTAAAAAAAAAAATGTGGTTCTTGGCTTTGCGTGAATTCATCCAGCTATCATAATCAACAAAACATGGTTTTGAATGAGAGTGTAGAATGATGTGTGAAACCTGTCAATAAGAGCAGATTGGATGTTGGAAGGAGGTTCCAGATGCTGAGAAGCTTGATGAAGGAAATTCATCTTCTTCTTTTTCCTCCTCTCCTTTACTGTGTTGTGTAAGTGACTAGTTTTATTTACTGTGTGTCCGCATTTTGTAAAGTACTTTGAAATAGCATTATCAGATATATTATGGGCCATTTTATGAGCCTGGTATGTTCTATCTACTCTTCTAGAAAGCAAGCAAGCAGAACTGTTTTATTGCTTATGGGGAGGGGGAGAGAACAGCAAAAGCCAAAGAGTGTGCCATTGAGATTGCACATCTGTCAAATGTAAAATTCTCACTGCAGCACATAGCTATTTCCATTTATTAGCTTTGATGTCAAAATCATGTAAACTATGCAACGAAGATTTTCTTGGTAGTTTTGGACAGGCAGGACTACACACTCTTTCTTCTGTCCTCACAGTGCCTTTTATGCTGGCAAAGCCAGGTTTATTCAGATGATGTTAATAAATATGATGAAACACAAACAATTGTCTGTGTGATTCTGGGTTCATTACCATATGTCAGAAATGGGAATTGGAAAGTCTTAGGCTCCAAAAGTTTGAAAGAATCCCAGATTATTATAACACATGATCCTTCCCTCACTCACTACAATAGTCAGTTTGGTGTAGTGGCTAAGATGCTGGCCTAAAAACCAAGAGACTATGAGTGCCAGACTGTGAGTGCCATGAATGACAGCTGGGTGACTTTAGATCAATCCTTTTCAACCCTACCCATCTCCAAGGTTGTTGCTTTTGTTCAGAAAATAGGAAGAGGAAGGAGTATTAGGTGTGTTCCCAGCCTTAAGTTACTTATCAATTAATAGAGGCAGAACAAAAATAAAATAATAGGAATAGGTGCAATCCCAAAACAACTGGAGCACCATCTGAACATCTTCGTCGTTGACAAAACCATCACTGGTCAATTGCAAAAGGCAGCTTTACCTGGAATAGCTTACATCCTGAGACAATACCTTTAACACCATCAAACAACAACATCTGCCCATCCCAGGTCCTTTGGAAGGATTCAATAGGTGGGTAAAAATGCCAAACCCAGTCTAAACATCTGGCTGACTGTGACAAACCACAATAATAATTCTGCCTATCTAAAGATGAGCAAGATGAAATCATAAATTCATCGAGTCTGCAGGAGGTTATTCCACCCACCTTTCCCTGAAAAGGACCTGTCAGAATCTTCAGAGACAATCAAGGTAGACAATTTGCTCTTATCATTACAGTGTAAACATGAAGGTGAGCTCTTATCATGGTTGCCATGGAGGCAACAAGTTCCTGAGGCCTTCCAGAGCTCACCCTCTGGGCCATGGACTCCCAGAGAGAATTGTTCCAGCAAACCCTTTCTAATTACTTAATCTATGTGGAACAGGCAAAACGTGATCAACAAAACATCTAACTTATAAAGCGAAATCTTCCAGGCAGATTTGGGGTACTTTTCAGGCACTTTTAGTTCCACCATCTGCTGCTAACGAATGTTTTGCCTCACCCCTAATGAATTTGGTAACTATTTTATACTCAGAACTGGGGGGGGGGGGGGAAATCCAAATTACAAGTTTAGCACATGGCAGATTTGAGTAATTTAAATGATGCTGCATTGTGTTATGGTATGTTTAACACCAGCAGGACATTCCACCGTTATCAATTGGGAGAACAGCCTTCTCGTCAGTTCCTGCTGGAGCAATGAGTCACAGATTGAGAAGGACCCCTTCGTAGGAATCAGATACTATGAATTCTAAAGGGAAAAAAATCACTTTCTGAGATTTCTGTATCCTTATCCTAAACTTTTTCAATCAATCCTGGAAAGTCTTACTTTTTGTAGCAATGGGGCAGCCAATAACTTGATATACTGGATTCCCCCCCCCCCTTCCATTATAGAAGAGATAAATGCCAAAATAATTTCAGAAAACCTGCCACCCCCATACCACTGGTCCAGGGGTGGGTTCTACTTACCTTTATTACCGGTTCGCAACAGGGCTGCGTGTGTGCTCTTCTGCGCATGCGCAGAAGCATTTTGATGACGTCGGGGTGGGTGAGTGGAGCCTCCCTCTGGTTTACTACTGGTTCTATAGAAACAGTCCAAACCGGGGGCAACCCACCACTGCACTGGTCCCTCTGATCATTTTTCTTTTGTAAACTTCTTTTTCCATCAATATTTTCAAGATTCCAGAAACACACTTTTCTTTATCCTTTGCTGAAAAAAGAAACACCCCACAATCCCTCAGTATTGTGTTCATCCCTATAGCTATTTGAAAACTATAGAAAAATTGTTCAGGAGTAACTACTGTTAGCAAAAGATAAATAGTTGAGACGACTAATATTCAAAATGTGTCTGGCTTACCCAGGTCAAGGTTCCTTTCAATTTTTTTAAAATCACCTTCACTAAGTTCTATTACCATCCTCAGAAAAGCTTTCTTCTTAGAATGTAATTGTTACATATATGTTCACAATATAGGCATATTCTTCTGTCACTTTTCTGGATAACATGATGTGGGCATTCCTTTCTAAGCACCTTGGTAGATCCTGAACTGCTGTTCTCAACATGAGCAATGAATGTGGGCAAAGAAGATGCTACCCAGGTAGTCCTCGACTTACAACAGTTCACTTAGCGACTTTGAAGTCACAACGGCAGTGAAAAAAGTGACTTATGACCAATTTTCACACTTATGACCATTGCAGCATCCCCCATGGTCACATGATTTACATTTGGATGCTTGACAACTGACTCACATTTAGGTTGCAGTGTCCCGGGGTCAAGTGATCACCTTTTGTGACCTTCCAACAAGCAAATTCAACGGGGAAGCTGGATTCAATTAACAGCTGTGTGACTAATTTAACAACTGCAGTCATTCACTTAACAAATGTAGCAAAAAAAGTCATAACGTGGGGCAAAACTCACTTAACAAATGTCTCACTTAAATTCTGGGCTCAATTGTGGTCGTAAGTTGAGGACTACCTGTACTCCATACTCACCACTCAACCTTTCTTGTTTTGACTGGAATCCACTAGTTTAAGGGACCCCTCAGTGGTGAGGAACCAAAAGATTCCATTAGGATTTTTCTGGAAAGGCCCTCATCAATAAAATCACCAACTGTTGGGGCCATTGATCTCGCTGCTGCAATCTTGCGAGACCCGGCCATGAATGGAGTATATGGGATTTTAATGTTTTTTTAAAACAACTTTTATGGTATATTGTTCGCATTATTTTTTGTTGTAAGCCACCCAGAGTCCCCAGGGATTTGGGCGGCATAGAAATGCGACAAATAAATAAATAACCCCATAATTTTCATTTAATGAATATTCATTGGATTTGTTGATTCCTCACAGCAAGTGTAGCAAAGTATGCCTTGGTTGCCTCAGATTTGGATTACTGCAGGAATCTATTGGCCAGATTACTTAATACCAACTCCTAATCTGCATCTGAAAGGAGAAACAAAGCAAAAATATTACCTTGTTTAAGAGACATTTATAAATGTTTAAGCAATTATCATAATCCCTTTATAATTTAAAATCTGTCATTTAAAAATTAATTTCCTGAGGTACATGACATTAGACAAGTGCCCAAGGGCTAAGGTGACCAGATTTTAACACTGGTAAAGAGGGACACCTGTGGGGGTGGCTTATTTTGTGGCCGTGGCTTGGAGGTCATGTGACTGGGTGGCCATGGCTATGTGTATAGGGACTACTCAGAGGGCTGAAAAAAGTCATTTCTGACAGGTCCTCGCACTTTTGAATGGTCCTCACACTTATGACCATCCTCACATTTATGCCCGTGCAGCATTCTTAACAACCATGTCACTCATTTCACAACTGCTTCTCTTCACCATGGTGATAAGATAGGGCAAAAAACGTAAAATGTGAGGACAGTCGTAAGTTCGAGGACTGGTCAAAAGTGCGAGGACCAGTCAAAAATAACTTTTTCAGCCCTCTGAGTAGTCCATGTGCACAAAAGGACTATCCAGAGGGCTGAAAAAAGTGATTTCTGACAGGTCCTCGCACTTTTGACCATTCTTCGCACTTATGACTGGTCATCATTTATGCCCATTGTAGCATTCTTAAAAACAGTGTCACTCATTTCACAACTGCTTCTCTTCACCATGGTGACAAGATAGGGCAAAAACGTAAAATGTGAGGACAGTCGTAAGTTCGAGGACTGGTCAAAAGTGCGAGGATCAGTCAAAAATAACTTTTTCAGCCCTCTGAGTAGTCCATATGCATAAAAGGATACAGCAATAGAGAGGGATGAAGAAAGGGAAGGGAAATTAGAGTAGCAGTGAGGAAGAGAGGAGGAGAAGAAGAAAGGAAGAGGAAGTAGGGAGGAGAAGAAGAGAGGGCGGGAAAGAGAAAGTAAGAAGGAAAGAAAAGAGAGAGGTGGTAGGTTTGAGGAGAAAGATTGCTGTACAATAAAAAAGATGAAAGGGAAGAAAACCAACCCCAAACAAATATAAAGATATTAAGATAAAGAATGAATTGTTAAACTTTAAAGAATAAAAGAGAACAAATATGAATAAATAGCAATAATTAGAAACACACATACAAACATACAATGTATTTTCTTTGAACAGAATATTTGGCCTGTTCACAAATTTAAACAGTGTTTAGTCATTTCACTTAAATTTACTATTTCTATATTTCCTTTTTGCCATATTTATTCCTCATCTATTTTTTTAAAAAACCAATATTACCCTTCATCCTCATCTCTAATCTTAATCAAATTCAATTTTTCACTTCTATTCTATATTATACCCCTTCCCATTGGCATCTATTTTTATATCCATCCTCACATTGGTTAATTATGTAATATTACAGTTGTTTAATACAAATTCAACATTTTAATATAAATCAATTAGTTATATAACTATCTTTTTTGTATATTAATCAATATGAACATGAATATTCCAATTATTTCCATGCAATCCAATTTCTTACAAATCAATTAATTATATTTACCAATAATAAAAAACCAAATAATTTCCCCCATATATTCTTCCAAACCACAACTTAAACATTTCTGCTTTCAACACAATATACAATTAATAGTATCTCAATTATTACAATTCCCTAGTTAAATAGAGCTTTTTTTTCTTTTGTGTTTTAAAATCTTGAACCTCCTCTTTTGGCCTAAATTTCCCATTGTTTGCAGTTTTGCACCTACCTTTTTTGGTGAGGAAAAAGAAAAAGAAATCTCTCTGTCTCATTTTGTCACGTTGCAGCAAAGAGCCTGCTTTAGTTTCAGTTTCGCTTTTAAGCATAGCTAGGGGGGAAAAAATCTGCACCTCTTTGCAGCTAGCTAGAAACAGAGCCCTCCGAAAAACAGCTGAGAGCAAATCAGCTGAGAGTCGGGAGGCCTTTGAAGCCCCGCGGCAAGAATTTAAAGAGGTTTTTTTCCCTTTGGCCTTCAGCTGGGAGTCAGGAGGCAGCAATAGATTGGGAGTGGGCGGGGTAAGCAAACCCCGTTCTCCCGCCGTTCCCTAGCTTGTCCTGCATTCCTTCCAAAAAGCGGGACTTTTTTTAAAATGACTCGGGACGCGGGACAAATCATTGAAAATCGGGACTGTCCCGCCAAAAGCGGGACGTCTGGTCACCTTACCAAGGGCACATCATCTCATCTCAAAACCCAGTATATCAGGCTGACAAGTGCAGGTTAACTTTTTAATTATCAAATCAGTGTGCAAACGTGAATGCATGAATTATTTTTCAAAAGGCAAAAAGGGTTGTTTGATTTATTTAGGCCAAGCTGAACATTTTGGGGAAAAAGTGCTGAGGCTGCAGTCCAGAATGTCTGTGTCAACAATTAAAAGATGTGGCCAAAGGTGCAATGACGATAAACCCCAAGGTAACCAAGCCCAGTTTCTTTCTTTCGAAATTCATCCTAATTGAATAAAAGCTAGTCAAGCTGCATTGAAGGGATAAGGTTATTCATGTACCACATCAGTGTAGATAAAACTCTGGAGAGTTTCAAAACACA
Organism: Ptyas mucosa; assembly: GCA_012654045.1. Classification (NCBI taxonomy): domain Eukaryota; kingdom Metazoa; phylum Chordata; class Lepidosauria; order Squamata; family Colubridae; genus Ptyas; species Ptyas mucosa. The sequence continues at coordinate 8,040,412 of WNWU01000054.1, forward strand.
TCTATGTTAAAATGGCTTGTGGTAAGTTGTGGTCCAGGAGTGGTATTCACTTACCTTCCCTACTGGTTTGCAAATGTGCATGCGCTTTTTTATGCTTTTGATGATTTCCCTTGGCTTTCCCAGATGGCTTATCACCTCTTCATTTCTGATTTTGTCAACCCAACTTGTACGTAAGAGCCACCTGTAAATCCACATTTCAAATGCTTCTAGTCTCTTCAAGTGACTTTCTGTCAGAGACCAACTCTCCACTCCGTAGAGCAGGGGTATCAAACTCAATTTCATTGAGGGCCGCATCAGGGTTGTGTTTGACTTTGGTGGGCTGGGGTGGGTGTAGCCAGCTCTATATCACTCGTGTTGGGGGCGCCTGCGAAAATGGGCTCCTGAGCTCTGTTTTCTGCTGCAACGGCCTCCTGCAATCCTCTGCTGGCGAAAACGGCACGGCCCTCCCAAGCTCCGTTTTTGCTGGCAGAGGCACCACAGGCTGGTCCTTTGCTGTTTCCAGGGTGGCCACACGGGCCAGATCCTAACACCTAGGGGGCCAGATCCGGCCCTGGGGCCTTGAGTTTGACACCCCTGCTGTAGAGTATAAGCTACCAGGAATGGCAATACTGTACCTATCAATTAGTGAGGAACTATTCTAATTCCAGACTGCCCTAAACAAAAAAGTTCACTAGAATTGAAATTGAAATTGAAAATTGAATTGAAAAATTGAATTGTATCAAGTTCCACCACCATCATCCCCATCCTCTTATGAGGTAGATTAGGCTGAAAATGAGCAACTGGCCATGAGCACACAGCGAGTTTCATGGCTGAGCCAGGGTTTGAATCTGGATTTCTCTGGGCTTAATCCAAACACCTGGAATGGCTGTGAATTTTTTTTTCCATGTGCATCTTTTCTGGCATCTGGCTCTCTTTGAGCAATGGAGAATTCCCTAGCTTAATTGGCACATTCTTTCGCTGCTTATTTATAGACAACAGATGAGCCTACAATAGATGGCATCCCTTCTTAATCCAAAAATTAATTCTGGGCTATAATCCAAACTTGTTTTACAACCACATGCTAGTGTGTAATTGCTTTGAGAATCTCAGGCATTTCTTTATGGTAAAAATCACTATCGGAGCTTATGTAATTTAATAAGGAATTGCTTAATTGCTAACGCTAAAAACCGATGACATTCATAAAAGCAGGGGTTTATCCTTGTTCAGGAATTTGCCATAGAAACAATCTTCCAGGAAATTGAATTTAAGTTGTGGGTATTTCACAACGAGGAAAATAAAGGTGATCAAGATTTAAAACAGGGAGTTTTGACAACAAAGGTGTGTACCTTGTTTTATTTCCCCCTTTCTGGAAAAAAAAAGGAAGAAGAAAAAAACATTCTTTATCCCAGTGCTTTTCTCCCCTTCATTACCCAAAACAAGTTATCTGAAAGTCCTTTTTAGCCAATGTAGGTAAAACACTTTCCTCAGTTTAAATGTCCGTGTTGTGATTGACTAGTGGGTTTCTTGTTTGCTACCCAAGTAAAACCACTTTTTACCCCCTAATTTGAGTTAATTTACCCAGGATTGGGAAGCATTGCTTTATCTTATAGATGAAGAAATGAAACAGGTGATTTATATCAGAAAATATTTGAGAGCCAATGTGGTACAATGGTAATGGTATTACAGCAGAAGCCCAGAGAGTCAGCTCGGACAGGTAATACTTACAACCACAATTGGGATCTGTCGCTAAGCAAGGCAGTTGTTAAGAGAGCTGTGCCCAATTTGATGACCTTTTTTGCCATAGTTTTTGCATGAGTCAATGCAGTTGTTAAATGAATCATGGAGTTGTCAAATCAGCTTCCCCCCTCCCCTCACACACACACAATGTTTGTTGGAAGTGGTGGGTTTCAAATCTTTTTACTACCGGTTCTGGGGGTGTGTCTTGGTGGGCGTGGCATGACTTGGTGGGCGTGGCAGGGGAAGGATACTGTAAAATCTCCATTCCCACCCCACTCCGGGGGAAGGATACTGCAAAATCCCCATTTCCTCCCGATCAGCTGGGACTTGGCAGGCAGAGAATAGATGGGGGTGAGGCCAGTCAGAGACAGGGGTGAAATCTAAAATTTGTTACTACTGGTTCTGTGGGCGTGGCTTGGTGGGGGGTTAATGTGACTCGGTGGGCATGGCCATTTTTTTTTACTTTTAAAACCATTTTTACATGTAAAACCATGTATAAAAATGCTTTCAAAAGACTCTGATGATCCCAGCTGAGTTGCCTGATTAGGAGGCAACTCAGCTGGGATCGTCAGAGCTTGGATCACCAGAGCCATTTAAAAGAAAAAAAAAGGCTCTGATGATCGCGTGGCTCAGCTGGGCATGGGGGGCGGGGGCAGGGATTTTTGCTACCGGTTCTCTGAAATGCCTGCCGCCATCGCTACCTACTCGCCCGAGCCAGTCCGAACCGGGAGCATTTCACCCCTGGTCAGAGGGAGTATTTACTGGTTCTCTGAACTACTCAGAATTTCCGCTACCGGTTCTCCAGAACTGGTCAGAACCTGCTTAAATCTACCTCTGTTTGTTGGAAGCTGGCTGGTGAGGGTTACAAATAGAGATCATGTGACCCTGGAACCCTGCAACTGTCTTATATACATGCTGATTGCAAGCACCCAAGTTTTGATCAGGTGGCAATGGGATTGCTGCAACATGTAAGTCAATAGGTCAAGGTTCGTGGTGCCTGCTAAGAGCAGCACACTGCCTTAGCTCATGCTCTGTGAATCTTGCCTATGACCTCAATGTTGGCTTGGATCTGGATTATCTCATTGTACCTTCAGAGGATGGCATCTTGAGAGGGGGGTGAATAGTTTATCCAATTAGAACCCTGTTGCTGTCCTACCTTTTATCTGCCTGTGTAAAACTGTATAAAAATAAAAGCTCTCGGGGAGAGAGAGAGAGAGAGACATCTTGGAACAGAGCAAAAGCCTGGACCTCTGATTTAAAACACAATAGTCATCAGTGCAAGAACTGGTTGCAAATACTTTTTTCAGTGCTGCCGTACTTCAAATAGTTGCTAAATGAATGACTGTAAATTGAGGCCTATCAGTAGTCCACCTTCAACCACAGAAGGTCCCTGGGTGATTGTTGGCCAATCGTGCTCTCTCTCTGCCTGACTTACTTCACAGGAATTGGTGCTGTGGGAAGAAGGAATACTCGGAATGGCAGCTTCAGCTCTGCATAAAAAAAATGTGGGATACAAATCTAATAATAACATACCTTTTTTTTCTTCTTTAAAGCAGTTCTTACAGATTAGACCAGGGTCCCCAACCTCTGGGCTGCAGCCCACTAGTGGGCCGTGAGGTGTTTGCAACTGGGCCGTGGAAACGGTGGGCAAACCTATACACACATCCCCACTTGAACGAGCAGCAGGTGAGCCCGTGTGCATGCGCTCCATTTGCGAGAGGCGCAGGTGCGGGTTCAAGACACTAGCACAATGGAGCTGCCAGCCACTCATACGGAACCATCCTCTCTCCCCTGCCAATCTGCAAAGCCAGAAAGGTTGGGCAACTCTGGATTAGACCTTCATAGCACAGATCTCTAACAAATAAAAACTTTTTTTTTTAAAGTGGCATGAGGAGACTTAGTTGGAAATGTTTATCTGGCCCAGTTCACAGTAAAGCATGGAAGGGGAAAAGTAAAGGCTGTTGGTCTTTTAACTGGTTCTGGTCACCTGCCCTGGAAAGGACAGATAAATAGAGCATGGAACAAAATGAGCCAAACCAAACCAGGCTCCTGAAGGACTGTGTTCCCCAGTGGGGCCAAATCAGTGGGACGAGCCAATCCCAATAAGGTTAGATTGTAGGGCTGTATATGACTCTACTTTACAGCCCTACAATCTAATCTTATTGGGATTGGCTCCTCCCACTGATTTGGCCCCTAAACATCCCTCCCTAACACCCTGCAAGCAGATGGTTATCTATTATTTTAGATTGGGGAACTTGCCCTATGTCTAAGGTTTAATAAAAGCTGACATACCAAAGCAGCTGTTGTGAGATTCAGCTGTCTAGATATAGGACTGTGAGCTAGACTGAAATCTCAGTTCAACAGACCTCCATTTAAAGAACCGCATTTGGATACACTCTGGAAATTGTACTTAATTGGCTTTATTGTATTTTTAGTGCCAGAGCTAGAGCAAGGCCCTTATGGGTTTGTCTTTTTTAACATACTGGCTGGTTTGAGACATCATAAGTGATTGTAAGGCACTACTTGCTACCAATCTTGACCCTAATATATTAACTGATCTGTGTGTTCTATCTCGCTATGGTTGGGAAAATCATTATCATACCTGAACAATATACTTGCATAATGCTGAAAAATTATGGGCTCAAGACTTTGGTAAAAAATAAAGACTTTTATAATAAGCTTCTATATTGACAGATATGTCATAGTCTCCTTTCTCTTTCTTTCTTCTGCATGTTCAAACATCTAATTTGCCAAGGTATCTTGAGAAACAAGATTGAAATCTGGGCTGCCAAGAGGATAGCCCTCAATTTAATGAGTTGTTTGAGAGGGACAGGATAGCCTTTAAAGTGGAAAATTCATTAGTCCAAATTTATGGCATTAAAATAATTAGTGTCATGTGAATAATGAATGTAATAATTGTGCAATTGAATGAAGTAATCATGCAAATGTTTAAATTGCTAGTAAATAATGTCAATTACATCAATTGTGTGGATAATTTTTGAAAACAATGGAAACAATTTACTCTGTTTCTAACCCAAGTAAAACAAATCCTTCTAGAAAAGCTGAAATGCCGCAAGGGAGCCCAGATTTGGAACAACAAATACAATACACTATACACACATATACACACGCTGTGTATATTCATTCCTGAAGTAACAGAATCATTTGCTGCTTTTGACGACCACAAAAATTCTTTGGAATTCCTCATACACCTTGAAAGATTATGCTAATAAGGACTCATATATATATATATATATATATATGAACAATGTTTTTTAATCTTGACAACTTTAAAGTATTTCATCTCCCAGAATTCCCCAGCCAGCAGTTGCTAAGATTAAAAAACATGTCTTCAGCATTTGTGACTAGGTAGGACCAAAATGGCAGGGACCTAACAGAGGCAGAAGAGATTAAGAAGAGGTGGAAAAATTACACAGAAGAACTATACAAGAATGAGCTTAACGTTCCTGATAACCAAGATGTGGTGGTCACTGATCTCAAACCAGACATCCAAGAACCGTGATGGCAAACCTACGGCACGAGTGCCAGAGATGGCATGCAGAGCCCACTCTGTGGGCACGCGCGCTGTTGCCAGCTGCTCTTCTGGGCATGCGCAACAGAACTCGGAACAGAGCAGCTGGCCGGCCAGCATGCGCACCAGCCAGTTGCTCTCTTCCAGGTTCTGGTGCTCGTTCCAGTTTCAGCACTCAGTGGAGAAAAGGTTAACCATCACTGTCCTAGAATGTGAAATCAAATGGGCCTTAGGAAATCTGAGCAACAACAAAGCTAGTGGAGGTGACAGTATTCCAGCTGAGCTATTCAAAATCTTAAAAGACGATGCAGTAAAAGTGTTACACTCAATTTGCCAGCAAATTTGGAAAACTCAACAGTGGCCACAGGTTGGAAAAGGTCAGTTTACATTCCAATTCCAAAGAAAGGCAATGCCAAAGAATGTTCAAACTATCACACCATTGCATTCATTTCACATGCTAGTAAGGTTATGCTTAAAATCCTACAAGCTAGGCTCCAGCAGTATGTGGATCGAGAACTACAGAAGTACAGGCAGGATTTCGAAGAGGCAGAGGAACTAGAGATCAAATTGCCAACATATGCTGGATCATGGAGAAAGCTAGGGAATTCCAAAAAGACATCTACTTCTGCTTCATTGACTTTGCTAAAGCTTTTGATTGTGTGGATCACAACAAATTGTGGCAAGTTCTTAAAGAGATGGGAGTACCAGACCATCTTATTTGTCTCTTGAGAAACCTATAAGGGGGTCAAAGAAGCAACAGTGAGAACTGGACATTGAACCACTGATTGATTCAAAATTGGGAAAGGAGTCCAGCAAGCCTGTATACTGTCGCTCTGCCTATTTAACTTAAATGCAGAGCACATCATGAGAAAGGTGCGGCTAGATGAATCAAAAGTTGGAATTAAGATTGCCGGGAGAAATATCTGCATATCTGAGATACCATTCTAATGGCAGAAAGCGAAGAGGAACTAAAGAGCCTCTTGATGAGGGTAAAGAAGGAGAGTACAAAAGTAGGCTTGAAACTCAACATTAAGAAAACTAAGATCATGGCAACCGGCCCTCTCAATTCCTGGCAAATAGATGGGGAAGAAATGGAGGCAGTGACAAATTTTATTTTCCTGGGCTCCAAGATCACCACAGATGGGGACTGAAGCCAAGAAATTAAAAGACGCTTGCTCCTGGGGAGGAAAGCTATGGCAAATCTACACAGCATACTAAAAAGCAGAGCCATCACCCTGCCAACAAAAGTGCATATATTCAAGGCTATGGTTTTCCCAGTTGCAATGTATGACTGTGAAAATTGGACCATAAGAAAGGCTGAGTGCCAAAGAATTGAGGCCTTTGAACTATGGCGCTGGAGAAGACTCTTGCGAGTCCCTTGGACTGCAAGGCGAACAAACCGGTCAGTCCTAGAGGAGATCAACCCTGACTGTTCTTTAGGAGGCCAGATCCTGAAGATGAAACTCAAATACTTTGGCCACCTGATGAGAAGGAAGGACTCACTGGAGAAGAGCCTAATGCTGGGAAAGATTGAGGGCAAAAGAAGAAGGGGACAACAGAGAATGAGGTGGTTGGATGAGTCATTGAAGCAGTCAGAGGATGGTAGAGGACAGGAAGGCCTGGAGGAAAGTTGTCCATGGGGTTGCGATGGGTCCGACATGACTTCGCAACTAACAACAAAAGGCCAGTATCAGGAACTCAGACTGAAGAAGATGTGAGTGGATTTATCTGTACTACCTAGCCAGACTGCTTCCCATTCTTATATAACTACCCTTTGTAAAATTGACGCTTTGCACTATTTACCAGATCCTATATGGAATTGGACTTTCACAGGCAGATTGTGTATAAGGAGGTTCTGCCAATCAAGCACAATCAGCTGGAAGTTTTTGATGAGGCTTGTCTTTTTTTTTTCCTCCCCCCTTTTTAAAACTTTCACATGGCTTCCTTGCTTCCTTGGTGTTGCAACTGGCATCAATAAAAGGTCCTAAAAGTCCTTCTTCCTCTTTCTATGACTCTGCTGACCGGAATCTCCAGAGCGCGTTTTCAAGTCTTAAGAAATCAGGAGGCGATATCCATTCAGATATCACTCACATCTCAAACAGAAAGGGGATGTTTTCACAACAAAAGGCAGAGTGAGGTTCCGGATGAAGAACAGCATTTCTCAAGCTTTGCACATGAGACCAATGTTTTCCATGAGCTAAAATGTTTTAAATTCCTTAAGTTGCTATTTGCTCTTCCTCCCCTCCCCCACCCACTTTTTTTAAAAAGTATTTTTTAAAAGAAGCAAACATTTTTTCAGCAAGGTGGGGTTATTTTTAAGGAAAATGAAATAGACGAGATAAAAGATTTCTCACCCCTTTCTCTGCAGTGTGCAAACCAGAATGGAACCTGCTTTATGAAAAGGGAGATTTGGCTAACCTCAGTCACCAGATTTTAAAATGTGTAGGGTTTTTTTTTTGTTTTGCTAGTACCTTGCACAAGCTTTTTTTTTTTTTAATAAAAAGTTTTTATTGGTCAAAAATATACAATATCACAGTTTACAATATGTTGAATTTTCAATATCTTTATACAAAGATATCTCAGTTATTATTTTCTTTTTTTTAATTTCTCACACAACAGACATTATTATCTTAAATCGAAACAAACAACCAGGTTATATAAAAATTATATAAACAAAAAAAAAAGTGTTATACAAAATACAATAAAAGAAGAGAGAAAAAAGAAAAATGTCAATTAAAAAAACCTTAAACAGTAGATTCCCCTCCTTTCTTCATTTCCTAGTTCTGGCTCTTAAAACCGCACAAGCTTGACAACAAAGGAAGACTGTTGTGATGATACTACAGGTAGTCCTCGACTAACAACATTTCATTTAGTGACAGTTTGAAGTTACAACGGCGCTGAAAAAAGTGATTTATGAACATTTTTCACACTTATGACCGTCGCAGCATCCTCATGTGATTTACATTCAGAAGCTTGAAAACGGGTTCATATTTATGACGGTTGCAGCATCTCGGAGTCGTGCAATCGCCTTTTGCAACCTTCTGTCAAGCAAAGTCAATGGGGAAGCCAGATTCACTTAATAACTATGGTACTAAGTTACTAACTGCAGTGGTTCGCTTAACAACTGTGGCCAGAAAAGTCATAAAATGGGGCAAAACTCACTTAAACATCTCGCTTAGTAACAAATTTTGAGCTTCATTGTGGTTGTAAACTGAGGACTACCTGTATATATTTTAATTTCCCTCATCTTTGTGATATTTTATTTATTTATTCGTCTACTCGTATCCCAGCTTTTATTATTTTTGTAAGTGACTCAAGAGGGCCAAAATCCAACACACCTTCCTTCACTTATTTTCTTCACAATAGCAACCCTGTGAGGTGGGTTGAGCTGAAAGAGAGTAACTGACCCAAAGTCACCCAGTTGGCTTCCATGTCTAACGTGGAACATGAACACATGGTCTCCTCCTTTCTAGCTGAGTGTTCTGCCCCAGCTATGGACCCCAAAGAATGCAGCACACACAAAGTCCGTACAAACCTTAGTTTACTAAAATAAAATCAGGTTTTTTTCCAAACAAAGGCTGTTAATCAACTTTCTTAACCGCCTGCAAGAATCCAAAGAATAAATAATCTTAATCTTACTATGGTTGGCAGAAAGCCCAGAAGCAATTTGCAGAGAACTAAGATCAAGGCACGAAGGAGAGTGAACGAAGTTGGTCCCTGCAAATTGCTTCAGTCGGCGTTCCTCCTTAAATAGGCTAAGGGAGTGGCCAATTAGCCCCAAGCCTTACTCTCGAGGAGACCTCCTGAGGAGCCACTCCTGCCTTTTGGCAGCTCTGCGCGCCCCGTGCATCGAGAAGAGGCTCCTCCCCTTCATCCTCTTCACTTAAGGGAGCTTCTGGAGGTTCTGAAGGCCCTGGCTGAATCCCCACCTCTGGCACCACATCTTCTCCAGCCTCCTCATTGTCTGACTTGAGTGCCAGCTGCACAGACTGCTGGCGCAACACCACACCAGCCTCCTCGCTGTCCGAATCAGCCACCAGCCGCACAGGCCGCGTATGGGCCACAACACCGAGTGCCTTAATCACTAGATCTAACTAGCCCAAAAAGATATTATAAGTGGTAGAGTAGAACCTGGAATTATAATAGTTCCAGTTGGCCAGCTTCAAGGATGACATAAATCACTTTACCTTCCTGCATTCCATTATGGTGAGTACATGGTCCTGATTCACACTTACACTGCCCTTTCTTGCAGAACTAGTGTCACAATTTAACTGCAAGATGAAAGTCACAGAGTAAAGGCATATCCATGCTGACTGGTGACCTGTCACCGGATCAGGCAGGCAACTACTTCTGGAGGGCAGAAACAGATAATATCTGTTTATCCTTCATCTACCATTAACGTTACCTGGAGGCATGTTTTTCTGCCCCATTTCAGATATCCGCTTTTCTGTGTTGTGTCCCCTCGAGCACTGTTGCCCATTTTAGATGACACAACACACACTTTTTGTGGGGTAAACCCAGCAGTTCATCAAATCCTCCACAGAGGCCAAAACCCCCCTTCCACTGAGGCTATAGTCTGTAGTATCTTTCAAACCTACCAATGTATGAAGTGCTGTAAGAGGGTTGTTTATTTTTTGTTTTTCAATGCCTTGGAGCCAGGGTTGACTCCTGGTGATTGCCTGGACAAGTCCCTGCAGCTTTCTTGGCAAGGCTTCAGAAGTGGTTTATCCTTCCCTGCTTCTTAGGCTGAGAGGGAAGGATTGGCCCAAAGTCACTCGCCTGACCTTCTGTCTAAGGCAAGATTAGAATCACAATCGCCTGGTTTCTAGCCTGGTGCTTTAACCACTACATCAAATAGGCCCAGGCTGTAATACAAATCATTCTCGTTTAACAACCACAGATATTGTAGTCCTCATTTAGAAACAGCCTCATGTGTAGTGACTGTTCCCAGTTACGACGGGGGGGGGGGGGGAAACCCTTGCAACCAATCCTTCCATTTACAACCCTATGCAGGTCTCTAAAACAAAGCACAACAGCTGTGGATACCGTTTTACGGAGGAATTATTAAGTCTGTTATTCGTACTTGTTTAACTGTCTGCTTGTCGGTACAGCAACCAAAGAGGACAGGTACAGACTCTGACGGATAGTTAAGACTGCAGAAAAAAAAAACAATTGCAACCGGTCGGTCTTCCCGTATATTGTGAGGGTCAGAAAGAGGACTGAGAAGGTATCTGCAAACCCCTCACATCCTGGTCATAAAATGTTTCAACTCCTTTACTCAGAACATTGGGGCATTGTCTACTAAAACAACTACGGTAGACACAGGGACAGTTTTTTCCCTTGTGCCATCTCTCTACTAGTTTTCACAGTATTGCCTAATGCAATGATGGTGAACCTTTTACTCAGCGACTGCTGAACAGGTATGTGCTTTGTGCGCGCGTGTGCCATCTGTGCTAATGCGCGGCTCCTTCCCCATGCGCTGTGCACGTAACCATATCTGTGCATGCGCACAGCTTTCGCACGCGTCCCCACCATGCACTACATGTTCAACCACACCATCTGCGCATGCAGTTTTTGTGCATGCCCCACACCATGTGCTGAGCGTGCAATCACACAATCTGCACATGTGCATGGTTTTCACGTGCACGAATGCCATCTGCGCATGTGCACACTGCACACGTGTACTCTCGCACACATGCACGCATGCGCAGGAAAGCTCTGAAGACCAGCTGGGTGCCCTGAATTGCACACATGCGCACCAGAGGCCTGAACACCAGCTGGGGTGCGTGTGTATGCACAGCTGCAGGTGAGTTGGGCAACAGCTCGCGTGCCCGGAAAAATGGCTGTGTGTGCCATTTCCGGCACATGTGCCATAGGTTCACCATCACGGGCCTAATGTCTATTTGACACAGGTGTCAAACTCTCGGCGTCACATTGCCATCAGGTGATGTATCGCGATGATTTTCTCCTTCGCAGAGCTGGGGTGGGGTGGGCATGGCCACCAGTTTGACACCCCTGATTTATAGCCATGCAGTGTGTATTATCTTGTGTGTAATATTATTTATCCTTATTATCTTCTTTCCTTTCTTCCCTTTTATTGGTGGTATTATTTTTATTATTATATACTTTATTCATTAAACGTGAAACTCAGTCAACTGAACATTAAAAAATGCTATTGTTGTTGTTGTTACAGTATTATTATTATTATTACTATGTTGCTTTGCATGCACACTGAGAGCTTCTATACCAGAGACAAATTTCTCGTGTGTCTAATCACAATTAATGGTCTAATTGGCCAAATGAAGTATTCAATTGAAGTCAAAGAAATCTAAAGTTATAAACACAGTTTCATTAGTGACTGCTTTATTTAACAACCAAGCTGTTAGGCACCAAAGCATAGGGTTGTAACCCTTCCTTCCAAATCATTCTAAAAATGCAAATTTCCCATGAGTGGGAGGTGGCACCATCAACTAATGTGGCCTGGGGTGCCAAATACACCCTTGAGGTGGCCCTGAGTACCGGTGATATATTGCTGAGTTATTCTTGCTTGTGCAAGAGGCACCCTACACCAGTTGTAGTTGCTAGGTAGTCTTCAAGAACAGTTGCAGATAAAACACATCCAGTCTAGAGATGATAAAGTTATGAGTTACTGTTGCCAGAGCCATTTTTTCTCCAGAAAGGGTTGCACCTGGTATACTACCATAGCTGGGTCAAGGGATTCTTGGCCATGGCATCCCCCTGCAGGAACCATGACTGAAGGAGTAGCTGCAAGTTACAGGTCCCTCCGGAGTACTGTGGTAACCCCTGCTGCCCACCATGCTTATTTTCCCACTGTGCACCAAAATGCTCTTGACAGCAGTACAACTTCAGTACATTTCATGGGTGCCCTCTGTCCGTTGTTTTTATGCTTGTTTGCGGAGTCTTTTCCAGCCCTAGTGTGAAAAAAACAACATCAGGAAAGCAATGGTAAAATTTTAGTCTGACCCAGCAAAAAAAGGATCCAAGTCAGGAAAGCTGTTACATTGTATTGAGAGCAGGTGACTAGGGAAGCCAGGTGATTTAGGGTAGTGATAAGTAAGCATTATTGTTACCTCACCTCTCCTAAGCAGCAGAAGAGCTTGAGGGAAAAGCGTCAACTGGCATATTCCCAAATCAGTTGATTTTGCTATAATCTTGAATATACTTGTCTTAACCTGGTTGAGACACCCTTCCTTCCCTAATGCCAATAAAGCCAGGTGGGAGAAGCAGAAAAACAAACACATCATGGAAGGGTTGCCTGTCTAAACTAGCATTACTTGGCTACCCCCAACCCATCATAGAGAGCCCTTGCATGGCCCAGTGGCCTTACACTAAGAAAGGACTCTTCAGAAGGAAACTTTGAAAAGCTGCTTGGGGGCAGTTTTACCACACATTTTAAGAGTGGAAGAGTTGAGTGATAAGATCATTGTGCTGTCACTGTGACTGCCCAGATCAGGGGAAAGAGAAACAGGAGACATTTCCTGGTACAGGAGGTGAGACAATCTGGAGAGCCAGATTGAAATGAGCAATAATTACAAGCAATGTACATTCAGGTGTGAAGTAGCTATGCAAAATACATTTGCGGTGGTGGCAGAAATTCTACCTGGAAAAAGTAAAAGAAATGATAGTTGGATAGAACTCTGAAGACTAGCAATTCTAAAAGCTTATACAAAAATCAAAGTTAATAAATAAATATTTTCCAATTGGCAAAATTAGGGATGCTGATTTTGTAGGGAGTAGAAGCAGAAAAATTGGATTTCCCTGAGTCTTACCATTGGTGAAAAGGGAATGATCCTATTTCTTTAGAACTCTAGATTGGATTTGGTAAAAGTTTAGTAAAACTTTCCAAACTCATTGCAAAAATTATTTTCTGCACCAGAAACAATTGTGGCTTACCTGCTTGAGCTTTTTTTTTGCAATCTACCAATATTTTCTCATTTCTTGTTGCAGTCTATTGCTTGATCCTTGATTTCCTGAGTGGAAATTCCATTCATTGGGTAGTAAATGCAGAGCCTTATTGAGATCTGGGTGGTTGGGGGCAGAAGGTTGGACTTTCTTTCTTCTCCTTGCATTCCATGGCCATTTTTTAATTATCCTCTATTGTTTTTCTTCTATGGAATGTCCATCAATGACCCAAGAAACAAGAGCTTCAGGGGAAATTGAAAACAAAAGTATTATATTTTCACTCTGTTGTTTGTACTGTACTGCCTTCAGTGAAAAATATGTTACTTCTGAGCCTTTGAAATATTCCAAATACTTTAAACATACTTTGGATGTAGTTCCTTGCCTAAGCAAGAGCCTCAGGTAACTATGTAATTAAATATTGTAGCACACATGCAGTAGTCTTTACAACCTCGGTGTAATGTGGCTACCTTTTTCTGTTTGGCTATGCAGTGCCACTTCATTTGTTGTACCTCCTCCATTTTACACAACCAGACAGCAATTCATTGTAATCCCATGTGTTCTCTCCCCTCCCCAATGTCATCCTACAGGCAATTTCATTGGAACAGAAGTCCCACTGAATCCAGCCCAGAGATATAACCCCACACCAGTGATGGGTTTCACTTACCTTTGCTAATGGTTCGCTCACACAGAAGGTATTTTATGACATCCAGGCGGGTGGGTGGAGCCTCCCGCCGCCGCTACTAGTGATTCACCCGAACCAGGGCGAACTGGTAGCAACCCACCACTGCCCCACACACATTTCATGGCTTCTTAATCAAAGAAGACTTGGGGAAACTCCAAACTGGCTCCAGTAAAGCCTCCTGGTTTGGGACCAGATGGGGGCTCGTTCGCCACACATCGAGATGCCTTTTTTCCTAGTCCAGAGGGGACCCAGTTGCTGGCTGAAAGCAACCCGCGTTACTTTCTATGAGAGCAACAGCAATCCTGGCCTTGTTGCTAAGGCACGATGAAAGAAAAAGCTGTGGGGGAAGCTTTTCTTCCACTGATTTGCTTTTCTCATATCTCTAGGATGGGAGGAAAGCACATTGCTGTTGCTGTGCAGATGAACCTGTAGTGTTGGTACATTTCATGGCTGTTCCATATCCTTGGTTGAAAAGCCTACTGTGGTCGCATCCATATTTGTAGACAGTTTACGAAGGGATCTGTAGAGATTCTCAGTCATCCAGGTCGTGGTTGTCCCAAAGGTGCTTTTTCAGGAGGCAACTGGACTTTCTTGTTTTTTCTTTTGAAGACGTTTCGCTCCTCATCCAAGAAGCTGCTTCAGCTCTGACAGGATAGAGGGGAATGGAAGGATTTATATTCCTTGGAGACAGCTGGTCATTTGCATCCTTTTAGAGAGTCTTTGAAGCACTTTGAGGTTTATCTGCGTCCTTTGAAGAGTTACAAAGGGATGTTTATCTGCCTTACATTTCTTCTGCTTATCTATCTCAGTCCAATCCTCTCCCCTTTCCTTCTTTTCACTGGCAGTAGCTATGATCATGTAGGAAGTTAGCACCCACCCCTCTCCTAGGAAAATGAGATATTTTAGGAAATATTAAAAGGGCAGAATATTTCCCCTAAAAGGGAGGCAGAAACTCCCCCCCCCACCCTTGTCAATGGCCTGGGCCAGTCTATTCAACATAACAAAGATCTACCTCCTTCAAGCAGAGCCATAATAGGAATTGCCCAAAGCCCCTTCATTATTACATCATCACCCAGCAAGAGTCAACCAAACTTGGGACTCAAAAACACAACCTACAAAGTTACCCCTGCATGGCCCCATGGGAGTCTGAAACCAATTAGAATATAAACTCAAATTCAAAAGCTCAGGCACTCTCAGCATCTCTTCCCTTTTTTTTCTCTTCACCCAAGATCTTCAAGGCATGTGATCCTGTCCACCATTAAAAACATCTTTCCAAGCAGCCCCCATGTTTCCGGTGTCTTTTTCCCCACTTGGAACTGAACCCAGAAGGATATTTCTTCCAACAAACACACATACAGATTATTGGACTAGTTGTGTATACAAAACTTTCATTTTCTAAAAAAAAATGTAACCAAAATTATAGAATTCTGGAGATTATCTGTGCAAAATGTCTCTTCTGGAAACTTTGAAAGCACACATGGCAGGTCCATGCTTGGATACCTGAGTCCAGTCTAAATTAAAACTAAGGGTGAGTATATAGACAATGCAGCTGAAAACAGCCCATGACAATTTACAATGCTGGCATTCTGAAGCACGATTAGGATGCAAGTACATACAATAGAATCTAAGAATTATGAAGTTGAAAGGCACTGCAATGGTCATCCAACTCTCTGAAATGTACAGGGCAAATATCTGTTTTATTGCTAAGGTGCTAAGGTGCTAAGGTGATGGGAACCTATGTCAGAACCAAATCCAAGGAAGAAAGCCATTGTTAAATTAACATTAAATAGGATGACCAGATTTGGGACACAAAAATCCGATGGCCACTAGATGGCAGCAGGGGAGTGCAGGACATTCTAAATCTCTTGGTTGCCCTTTAATGGTAGTCGGGATCTTGGCAGTCAGGGTAACCTAATGAGCCATCAGCACCAAATCCTGAGGGAGCAAAGCTCAATAAAGAAGCTACAAGGGAAGAGGTGGTCTTTGCATCTATGCTGTTTCTCCCCATTCATACTTTGAGGAAGGAGGGATACAAAAACGGGCTGGTCATTACAGAACTGGAATCATCTTAAAATTGTCCAAACCTGTTGTGCAGGTTGCACATTCAAAGATCCGGTGGCCGGACTGAATACAGGTAGTCCTCGAATTACCACAGATCGCTTAGTGACCATTCAAAGTTACAACGGCACTGGAAAAAGTGACCATTTTTCACACTTATGACCGTTGCAACATCATCAACCCACATTTAGGACAGCTGCAGTGTCCTGGAGTCCTGTGATTCCCCTTTTGCGACCTTCAGACCAGCAAAATCAACCGAGAAGCCAGATTCACTTAACAACCGTGTCACCAGCTTAACAATTGCAGCGATTCCCTTAACTAAGGCGCTGAGCTTGTCGATCAGAAAAGTCGGCAGTTCGAATCCCTAGTATAGGTATCCTGCATGAGCAGGGGATTGGACTAGATGACCTCCAAGGTCCCTTCCAACTCTGTTACTGTGGCAAGAAATGTCGTAAAATGGGGCAAACCTCGCTTAACAACTCTCTCGCTTAGCAAGCTAAATTTGGGGCTCGATTGTGGTCGTACGTTGAGGACGACCTGAACCCCTGGAACGCCCGTAACTCACTTTAGTCAGCAGGGGGCGCTCCTGACTCTCCAGTTGTAGCCCGCCTTCGGGCTTGGGGAGGTGGCGGCTTGCCCTGCCTTGCCTTGCCTTTGCCTTGCCTCGCCTCGCCTCGGCTTAGCTTGGAATGGGCTGCGGACGGCCGAGGAGAGACTTCAGAGTTGGCAGCGGTGCATTGTGGGGGGGAGTGGCGAGGTGGGTGCCGCTGCCCGGGAGCGGCTCCTGACTGAGCGGCGGACGGTCGCAAGTTCTCCTGAACTTCGCTGGCCAGGTAGGTAGCGCTGGCGGGGAAGGAAGGAAGGAGGGAGGGAGCTGTAGGATGCTGCGCCTTCGGGCACCCTCGAGGACCTTTTCTTAGGCTCGCATGTGTTCCGTACCTCCAGCGATCTTCATGCCTTCCTGCAACGCGGTTTCTCTGTTCTGCTCCCAGCTCCGAGCCGTTGCTGGGGTGCAAAAAGAACCGGACAAAGAATACCCCGAAGCAGTCGCTCTGTTTCCCAGAGGCGACCCATCCGTTGGACCTCCCCCTTCCCCTTTGCTGCCGCCTTTAGCGATTCCTTCTCTTTCCAGCAACACTCCCTTTTCTCTTGAGCGCTCTCCAAGCATTCCGCCGCTCCACACCTTTTTCCACAGCTTTCCCTCCCTCCCTTCATTCAGCGCCCCTCTCTGCTCGCTCCAGACATTCTTTTCCCTTCATCTTTATTATCTGTTCTCATCGGAGTTTCCCTATTCCTCCCTATCTAGAATATTAAATTCCTTGGAAGGGCGCTTCTCAAAGTAGGCGAAGTTGAAATGTGCCTGGGAGGAAATTGCCAAATTTGGAAACTGGAAGAAGAGAAGGCAAAGATTCTGCTTTTTGAAAAGGAAAAAAAACCCCTCGGATTTGGTGTATTTCCCCCACCCCCATCTGTGTTAGGGACTGTGGTTGGGTGGCAATGTGCTTTGCAGTTTGTCTGCAATTGTTAACCTGAGCTGACTACAAAAACTACAGAACTGAGAACAGGTTTATATAAAAATCATGTACTATAACTGCCTGGGAACACTCGCCTTAATTGTGATTTTGTGAAATATCCTGTACAAGAAAGGATTACTGGTGTTTGTTTGTTTTTTAAACTGGATATAGGAGGAGAGATTAATTTGCAAAAAGGATTCTTCCTAAGGATTTCAAAGTAGATTGAGTTATCCCCAAAGAAATGCAGACTGCATTTCCCATACGAGACCCACACTTCAGATATGAAGAGGTCTGCCCAATCCGTAGTTGGTGTTTTCAGGCCTGTTGAAACTTGTCAGCACTATGGCTAACATTAGCCACAGCAATGCTGCTTTTCCTCCCAACAAAACAGGAAGTAAAATAAGGAAAAATAGAGGGGGAGGAATGGTATTCTTGATAGAGGGGATGAGAGAGGTATGAGGGTGAATTCTTTGGCTTGCGCAATCTTCTCCCCTCTTGCTGGCCTTCCGAGATATATCAAATCTGCAACACCAGAAAGTCCAGCTTGGATACACAGTCAAGCTGGTCCTTCCACTTGCAGCACAGAGGGAGGATGCCAGGTGGCTGTGCCAGGGCCATTATAGTATCCCGTTGAAGAATGACAGTAGTTGACTGTAGTTCAGTTTTGCCTGTAAAAAGCAAAAAAAAAAAAAAAAGTTTGGCCACCACAACCCAGAACAGAGATAGCCTTTGGCGTTGAAAAGTCCCAATCATCATAAAGCTTCTTCACAGGGTGCATGAAGAAGTTGCATTCATCTCTACACTGAACAGACAATCCTGCTTTATAACTTTTTTTTTAATGAAAAATGAATTATTTAAGATGCTGTCCCCTACCCGACCTTAGCTTGATGACACTGGTCCTGGAATCCAGGTCACAATTTGGCTTTCGCACCCTCTTCTGCACATCAGCTGTTTTGCATGCAAACCTACTGTTATACTATGAAACATTATTTTTATATTAGGTGTATGAAGTGGTCCAAAAACTTATCTTCTAGGTCTTTCTTTCCCTTGCCAAACCACACAAACCACACAAACATAAGGTATTTTTAAAAATACCAATCAAGGAGGGAACAATTGGGAGAGAAGGTGAGCAATCTGGAAAAACTGCCACACCCATTCACCATTTGCTGAATTTAGAGAAGTCCTGCTTCCATTTCCCCTTCTTTCTCCCCTCCTCCCACTCTGCTGGATTCACACATTGCCTTGACCCGGATAGTCATTTGCTTGTCTTTGGCTTTAGTGCATGAGCCCAACTTTTCTGGTTGGTAAACTCCGGCTTATGTGGCTTAGTGCAATAATGTTAACGGTCCTAGTAAATTTGGGTTATTTATTTTATAGTACTTACAAACTACCCCCCTCTCCCAAAACCAAAGGCAGCTGACAACATCAACCAAAGCAAAAGAAATGTAGTAATAACTAAATCCAATCAATGCCAAAACCAACCATCCAGAGCAAAGCTAAAACCCAAGACAGGTGCCTGCAGTCATTCAGCTGGGACCAACCGGTTTGACTTAAACCTATTTAAGAAGTTTTAGTAAAGTGGGGGCTGTATATAGCTCTGGGGGGAAATGTCATAAAGTGGGGGCTATTAGAATGGGAACTGCTTCAGGCAGACTCAGGAAGGGTTGGGCTGTTGCTTAGAGGCAGCGTCTGTTCCTGGGCACTCAGGTGTAATATAGTTTGTGATGTTTTCTTAGGGTGAACAATTGTGCATCTGCCTTGTATGGGTGAGGTGGGTGTCTGCTATTGACCAGGAACAAGTCCCAAACAGACTCGGCTATATAATTACACAGCTATTACACTAACAGTGGTGTTTGTGGGTTGATGTCTTTCCAAAGTGGTGTGAAGGGGAAAGGGAAGGGGCAAAATGGCCATCTTGCTATCCTACCTTCCCTCCAAAAGTTTTTGCATAGTTAAGCAGGGGCCGATAGTGATGCCAAAGAAGTGCGGATTTCACATGATTCTAACTCCAAGCATTATTATTCTCTTTTTTCCCCTCCTCCCCTCACCCAAGGCAATGGGTGAGGAATTAGTGCCTGTGCTTTCTATCTACCAGCAAAGTGGGCATAATGTCTACTCAAATTGCATAACAAACATAGTGACACCCTCCCCTCCCCCTTTTCTTTCTTGTTCTTTCCTCCCTCTTTAAGATTGCCCTGGATCTGGGTGGCAGAGTTGAATTTCAGCCCCACCAGAGACACTGATTTTAGGGCTTGCCCTTTGTCTGCTGATGCCAAATACACAGGCTCTTTCTCAGCAAGGAAGGATGTGTCTCAGTCCTAACTCTCAGTGCCAGGCACTTGTTGGATATGCAGTTCTGGTGTTCAGCTGCCTTGTGGCTTCAAAACCCACTTGCCGCTGCATGTGAGGAATTATCAGAAGCCGCCCACTGTTTTTTGATGGTGTGGGCGTTAGTGACGTTGGGTGGTGGGTTGGGTTCGCCACTGTATCACCTGGTGCCGAGCAGAGCAGCCTGTAGAAAGGCAGCAGCACCACCAAGCACCTTCCAGGTGAAGGGAAAACCTGCTTTCCCACTCAAGGAACAGGTGTGTGCCCAGTGCCTGCAGCTGTTGTAAGTAAGGGATGCCGGTTGACATGCTGGAGTGTGTGTGTATGGGGTATGTTTGTATGTGGAAGAGAACTAAAACGGGCAAAGATCTCGAGGGCTCTTTGAGGGGAACTTTGTGTGCCTGTGAGCTCAGTGAAGCAATTGCCATGAGCCCTAAAATTTGATGTTTCTGGAGTCAGGAAACAGAACATTCTGTGGCAGGTTACCAGCTTCTGCCCCAAACAGTGTTACCTTCCCATCTGCCTATATTTACTATTGTCTTTTTTTTTTCCCCTTAACATTCTGACTTGCTTTGACCTTCTTTCAAGTCCTTTGCGTATTTTCCTGTCCTCTTACCCTATAAGGCATTAAAAAAAACCCTATATCGCTTTTCTCCTGCTGGGTTGTGTGTTTCTCTGCCTTTTGAGACAGCGTTTTTTCCTGTGCATTCATGTGGGTGAGGATGAGCCTGGAGCGGAGTGTACATGGGTGCCTTGGTGTGTTGGGCTAAGAATGGGGGCTGCCCTTCTTTCCTACCCTTTTGGGTCAAAGCTCCGGGAGGCCTCGAGAATTAAGCTGACTAGCCCCGAACTCCTTAAGTCAGAATCTCTCAGCTTCTGGACTCTTATCACGGGTGGCGCTATCTCTGCCCCCCTACTCTGAGGCAGACAAAGGGGGCATTCAGCAGCACGTAGATTGGCATGGCTCTCCCCACGCCTGCTTCCCGCTGTGGGGGCGGCTGTGCTGGGTGCCCGCCAAAGAACTGCAGCTTCTTGCTGACCTTGACACCTTTTCAAGCTCTCTTTCTTGCAAATGAGGGAGGCCTCAGTTGCCACCAGGGCAGATGTAGCATAGAATCTACGGGAAGTATCTGCAGTGGCAGGAAAGGCCACGTAACTCGGGCCACCCTAGATGAAGGAAGACCTTCCCAAATCCTCTTCCATACATAGGTTGACTCCTGTTTGACTTCAAGCCTTTCCCCTCCTCTCTCTGGTAGAAATGTCCAGTCCTTCTCCCTGTTTCAGCCAAATCTCCCAGATTTTTCAGCTTCCTGAAGCCAGTGATAGAAGGATCATTTGGGTTGCTTGGAAATTGTTAAAAGTGGGAGGGGAGACCATGTAGCTGGAGAGAGGCAGAGAAAAGGGCTGCTTCCAAGGATTAAGGGGGAAATCAGATCTGGAGTAGGTTGGATTGTTGGTGGCGTACGGTCAGACTCTCAGAGGCATGTTCAGTCAAGTCTAGCCCCTTTCACGCACCCACCAACCAATGGTGGACTAATGCAGTCACCTTATGTGGCAGCATGTTGTTGGCATCAGAATAGGAATCAGCAAGGCTTTGATTCCCCGGGAACCAGCATACATTCATTTTGCACGAGCTCTACTGTCAATCTGTCCAGGGAATTTTAAACACTGGGGAGGCCTAGAGCTTGAGGCGTCTAGCATTACTATTTCTTTGCACCCATAGAAGCCAGAGAAATTTGGGAGGATAAGGGTGTCCCCATCTTCTGCGTGCAATGCTTTGGCCTGGCCTCAGCTGGCTTAATCTTTTTGCTCATTGCAAAGTCTCTGGTCAGTCTTGGGCTGGTGAATGAGGTTTTCTTCCACAGACTAAAAACCAAAGAACAAAATATCACCATCATTGCCAAAGTGAAAAAGGGTCTCTCAATGCTAGCAAATCAGGCATCTCTCTATTTGCCCCCTCCAATTGATCAACTCCATACAAACAAATCACAAAGGGTCCTTCTGTTCTCTGTTGAGGAGCTCAACTCAACCCCATGTCCTGACCTGTCCTCTTGCTGCTCCTCACAGTCTTCCACTCAGCTGATATCCCAGCAGGCAATAACTGCTTTCTTTCTCCGAATTCCAGCAAGGGCCTTCATTCTGTGCTTCCAGACGCTGATTTTCCCCACCCCATTCCATTTTCTCTTGGGTTGTCAGTGCCATGTATCGGAGCTGTGAGTGTTCTGTGTCAATGGGATAATGGACTCTTTAGCCCTGTGTGGCTCTGTGATGGCACAGTCAAGATGGGAACAGTGGAGACTTTGATCGGGGAGGGTTATCACAGCAGCCATTGATGCAGTCTTGAAGTACCATGGCAAACTCCCTTTCCATGTCGCTGGCACCCTGTCTTATCTCGTTCCTCCTTCAGTAGGGATGCCTGTGGAGTCCTGCTGCTTGACCCTACCATGTGGGAGCTGAAATGTCTCCAGCACAGCCGGTTGGTAAGCACTGGAAGGGTATGGATGTGAAATGGTCTAGAGGGGAGATTTAAGAGGGTGATTGGGAGTCTTCTGGGGTGTAGAAATCCTTGGGTTCTATCTCTGGGACTAGTATGGGTGTATGCGGGTTGTATAGGAACACGGTGGCTCAGTGGGTAAGACGCTGAGCTTGTCAATTGAAAGGTCGGCAGTTCAGCGGTTCGAAACCCTAGTGCCACGTAACGGGGTGAGCTCCCATTACTTGTCCCAGCTTCTGTCAACCTAGCAGTTCGAAAGCACGTAAAAAATGCAAGTAGAAAAATAGGGACCACCTTTGGTGGGAAGGTAACACAGTTCCGTGCGCCTTCAGCATTTAGTCATGCCGGCCTCATGACCATGGAGACATCTTTTTTTTTTTAATTGAAAAAGTTTTACACATACAAATTTTTCCCCCTTTCCCCCCCCCCCTTCCCCAACATTATAAAAATTACATATACGAAAATATAGTTCCCTTTCAATCCCACCCTAGCCCTCCCCCAGCCATGGAGACATCTTAATACAGCGCTGGCTCTTTGGCTTTGAAACAGAGATGAACACCACCCCCTAGAGTTGGGAACGACTAGCAAATATGTGCGAGGGGAACCTTTAGCTTTACCTTTTATGCAGGTTGTAAATTGAAGTTGACTCTGAAAAATGCCATTTATGATGGATGATTTTTTTCCTTCTGGGTCATTACTTGAAAGTAATCACTACCTGTAGTAATGCTTTGACTTAGGTGGTTCTGCTATGCAAACCCAAATATATCTGAATATTTGGAACAAGACTCCTGAATTCTTCACGGATGGATGGATGGATGGATGGATGGATGGATGGATGGCGATGGAATGGATGGATGGATACATAAATAGATACATAGATAGATACATCTGATAGTTGTGTGTGTTTGTGTGTGTGCATGTAGAGCTTCCTTTGTCTCTAGCAACTCCACCCCTGTGCCATTGTCTTCTGTGAGTGCCTCTCAAGCTTTCTCCTGGGATTTTGGAATGTTGCTACATTTATTCTCTTTGCTTCCTTCCAGCTGTTGCCAGGAGGGAAGGGGTGAGAGAAGAGTTACTATAAACTCCAGTAGTCCCTTGCTTCCTGCCCCCCCCCCCCCCCGTGGGGGAAGATGAAACAGGAGAGAGAGAGAGAGAAAGAGAGACAGATGGCTTGATTTCCAGCCCAGATGTTGAATAAGTGGGTCCTCTTCCTTTCCATGCTTTAGTAGGCAGATGGCTCCATTTTCTGGGTAATTCGAAAGGGCAATAAGAATATGTGCAAAGTAAGGCTGGGAATTCCACTACTGGAGCGAAGAGGGAGGAAAACAAATCACTTTCCCATTTGTGTGTTTAGACAACAGCCTGGAACAGAGGAATAATCAGAGTAGAGTCAGTGGGGAGAGGCTCCCCATCAAATGCTCCCTTCTTGACAGCATCCCTCTGTCTGGTTTGCAAAAAAAAAAAAAACCAGGGAGACTTGGTCTGAAGTACTGGTTTTTTGCACATTCGTGTTCCCATATTGCCACTTCGTATTGCGACTGCCTTCGTGATAAAGCTTGCCTTGCCTATCCTGGCCCCAGCTGAGGTTGTGGAACATCTGGGATTAGATTTAGTTTCCAGGGTTTTTTTTTTTAATCTCCCCACCCCACTCCCATTGATTTGCCTCTGGAGGCCCTTTGTCTACAAAGAAATAAGAGACAGCAAATGTTTAACTCCAATTATCACGTGCAGCAGCAGCAATCAAAGTAGAATCTGAGGTCTTCCCTGTTACTTGTTTTTCCCCTCAGTGGCTCCTCTCTGTGTCCTTCTTCGTGGCTGTGCTATGAACTCACTGAAGGAGGGAGAGCGAGGGACTCTTAATCACCTTCCCCATTGCTAGATCCCAATTGGAATCTGGAGGGCTGGGAGGGAAGTCCCATCCCTTGCTCTCCTCCCTCTCATTTCAGCACTTCAGTCCACCCCACTCCATGCGGATGGTGCTTAGCCCAGTAGGATGAAGCCTTTGGTTTCTGGTGACAAAAAGCTTGAGGAAGGGGTGAGGGAAAGTGAGGACAGAGAACGGTGGAAAGAAAGGCAGGATCTGAGGCCTGAATGATGCAGAAGCCTAGTGGCATTTGGCCTCCACTTCAGGCAATAAAATAACCAGATTATAGATTGCTGTAGCAAGGAGCAGCTGAGTTTTTCCTTGGGAAGGTGAGGCATATGAACTGTGTGTCCCTGCTTTTTCTGCTTCTTCTCCTCCTTCGGCTCCTGCTGCTGTTTCTTCTTCTTGACATTGAATTGGGATTGAATTTATGCCTTTACCTGATGGTTAGTTTTAGCAGCAGTGTTGTGTAGCA